>JACBWV010000839.1:11235273-11277183 GCA_013435795.1 Chlamydomonas sp. ICE-L
GTATCGAAGCTCGGCAGTGTTACAATACGGATCAGACTCAGTGGCTTGGAGTATAGTAATCCGCCAGTGCTACAGGAACTAAGGATCATACTTATTTATATGGACCCCGGCAGTGTTACAATAGGGATCGTACCCAATAGTTTAGAGTATAGTTGCTGGGCAGTGTAACAATTGAGTGCATACTCGGTAGCGTAGAGTATAGTAGCCCGGCAGTGTTACAAAACGGAACATGCTTAGTAGCTTCGCAAAAAGTAGCTAGGCAGTGTGGCATTAAGAAGGGTGCATACTAAGTTTGGAGTATCGAAGCTCGGCAGTGTTACAATACGGATCAGACTCAGTGGCTTAGAGTATAGTAATCCGCCAGTGCTACTAGAACTAAGGATCAAAAAACTAAGAGGTTGACTAGCGTAATTCGACAATGATACAATGTGGATCAAACACAGGAGTTACAGTGTAGTAATTAGTCCGGGCATGAAAGGGATATACACAGTAGCTAGAGTCTAGTAGGCCGACGTGTTGTAAAATGGGGATCATACTCAATAGGTTAGAGTTAAGTAGCGGTCTGTGTAACAATAGGGATCATCTCAATAGCTTAAGTATAGTATCCCGGCAGTGTTTATTATAAAGGGGATCATCCAATCTTAGAGTTAGTAGCTGGGCAGTGTAACAATAAAGTGCATAATTAGTAGCTAGAGTATATATAGTAGCTCGGCAGTGTTACAATACGGATCATTCTCAATAGCTTAGAGTATAGTAGCCGGCAGTGTTACAATATAGGGATCGTACCCAATATTAAGAGTTTCAGTCTCTGGGCAGTGTTGTAACAATGAGTGCATACTCAGTAGCGTAAAGTATAGTAGACCGGCAGTGTTACAATACGTATAGCTTACATTATAATCGCAACAAACCCCTTAGCTTCTACACACACTATGTTGCGCCAGCTTAGACTGAATAGCCAGTCATGGGAGCTGCCTATAAGCTGCCTATAAGCTGCTGCTCAATTCTATCCTTGTCACAAACCCCTCAGCTTCTACAACACCATGTTACGCCAGTTAGACTGATAGCCGTTCAGTGGAGCTGCCTATAAGCTGCCTATAAGCTGCTGCTCAATTCCATCCTTGTCACAAACCCCTCAGCTTCTACACAAACATGTTTGCGCCAGCTTAGCCTGAATAGCCAGTCATGGGAGCTGCCTATAAGCTGCCTATAAGCTGCTGCTCAATTATATCCTTGTCACAAACCCCTCAGCTTTACACACACTATGTTGCGCCAGATTAGACTGGATAACCCCCCACCCCCTCCCGCCTCCCCGACTACTACTTCTTCTACTACTATGCTACTACTACTGCTATTGATCCCCGCGTTGAAGCCGGCGATTGCTTTGTAACTTTTAGACTAGCTGAGCCCATGCTGGCGATTGGGAGTTTCAACTTGTGGCCCTTACTTGCGCGTCTTGCAGCTGAGCTGGGCTGTCGGTTACTACAACCTCGGAGTGGGGGGCGGTTGAGGCTGTACAATGTCCTGGTCCCGCATGGGTCAGAACTTGAGGTCGCTGCGTTCGTGATTTTTCGGCCGTTCGTCTATTGCTTCGATTCCAAAAACATCTGGATGGGCAAGCAGCCTTCCGCAATAATTTGCTTGGGTGATTATTAAGCTTCAATGTGGAGTTGCGATAATCTTGGTGCTGGCATCAGTCCGTTAATGCCTCAAGCTCAGTGATGAGGTCAAGGCCAATATCGAAGTTTGTGATGACAATGCGTAGAGCCTCGCTAATGATGCAGGTATGCGGAGTGCCTTGGATGAAATTGCTGGTGCAGAACGTGACATTGACTCGCGTAACCGCACCAGACTGTACGTATCATCATGTGGTAGCTTGAGCCCAAGCAGTATTCCGCAGTGCTTGAGTGTTTTTCCATGTACTGCTCACCGACCTATACTAACCAAGGGCAGTGTGTCCATGTACTGCTCAGCGACCTACACTAACCAAGGGCAGTGTGTCCATGTACTGCTCAGCGACCTATACTAACCAAGGGCAGTGTGTCCATGTACTGCTCAGCGACCATATAACCAAGGGCAGTGTGCCATGTACTGCTCAGCGACCTATACTAACCAAGGGCAGTGTGTCCATGTACTGCTCAGCGACCTGTACTAACCAAGGGCAGTGGGTCCATGTACTGCTCAGCGACCTATACTAACCAAGGGCAGTGTGTCCACGTACTGCTCAGCAACCTATACTAACCAAGGGCAGTGTGTCCATGTACTGCTCAGCGACCTATACTAACCAAGGGCAGTGTGTCCATGTGTCCATGTACTGTTCAGCGACCTGTACTAACCAAGGGCAGTGGGTCCATGTACTGCTCAGCGACCTATACTAACCAAGGGCAGTGTGTCCATGTACTGCTCAGCAACCTATACTTATCAAGGGCAGTGTGTCCATGTACTGCTAAGTGACCTATATTAACCGACGGCTGTTAAAGCGTATGTGCTGGGTACTTGGTGCATTGCATGTGCATGCATGTAAGGCGAGGTGCATGGCTGCAAGTGCATGAATCGGCGAGGTGCATACATGCATGATTCTATATGCATGATGGTTGTAATGCAATTGATACCTTACCTAACTAGGTAGTCTAGGCTTTGCTTCATTGTTTGAGTGTGTACAATTTACAACCTTGACCACACAAGTCTAGTATGCATCTTATGCGCCATCATTGTGTTCCCTTGTTTGTTTTGGCTGCATCACAACAAATGATCTGACATCTTTCATATACAAAAGATTCGAACATGCGGCTGATCGGGAGGGGGGAGGACAGGACAAGGACAATAACCACACAAAGAAACGAAAAAGTCCACCCCCCCCCCCCCCCCCCCAACCACCCACACACACACACACCCCCACTAATAGCTATCATATAACATAATATAAAAAAACACCAACTTATCGCCCCTCGCAGATTCGCAACATGCTGGCTGACCCATTCATGAGGATGAAGGACATGAAGGGCATCTCACACGCGGAGTTCGTCGAGAAGGAGCTTGATGACGTCGAGGCCTTGGGCAACGCCTATGGTTGGCACAATATCACTGACATCTGTGTGAAGGGCTACAACTGGATGGACTTAGCTAACTTAGGTACTTAGGTACTACCTTGGCACGGTATGAGTGGGTTATCCAACTTAGTATTTTCAGTTGGTAGTTTTGGAGAGGAGTGAGTGCCACTGACCTGTAGTACTGTTAGTTAGTTAAGTGGGGGTGTAGTAGGCCCATTTGTTGTCCAGCACACTGACTTCAAGTAGGGGTACTATCTGGTTTCAGTTGGTCAGACATGGACAGGAGTGAGTGAGTGCCACTCACCAGTGGTACTCATTTAAGTAGGGGTATAGGCCCATTTATGTTCAGCACACATCGAGTTGGGTACTACTAAAGTAGTGGTAGCAATCAGTTTTGGAGAGGAGTGATACTAAGTTAGTTATGTACTTGGCAATGAAGAATTTAAGATGTCCATGTATGACAGTGAACCGGGTATGTAACAGTATTGCTCCGACTCACGCCCCAACCGCTTGCAAATTGATATGGAGCGAGAGGATGCCGAAAGCACATCCTACAACAAATGGCGGGACCCCGGGTGTAACAATCCAGATCCAACCCAGAATACATCCGCTTACAACTCACCTGAACCTGGCTTGCAACCCACTTGATGCAGACCCGTGTGCAACAAACGCGTTTGCAACAAACAAGCAAACGCGTTTGCAACAAACAAACAAACGCGTTTGCAACAAACAAACAAACGCGTTTGCAACAAACGCGTTTGCAACAAACAACCCACTTGATGCAGACCCGTGTGCAACAAACGCGTTTGCTTCAAACAAGACGCTTGCAGCACACCAGCTTGCAGCAAGCAGGGCGCTTGCAGCCGGTTTGCAGCAAACCAGCTTGCAACAAGCAGGGCGCTTGCGGCCTGCTTGTTGCAAGCAGGTTACATACGTGCTTACAACCTGCTTGCACCCCTATTACCGTACGGTTTGCGGTAAGCGGCTTGCAGCATGCGGGACAAGTGTTGCGGTAAGCCCGCCGCAATACACCACTAGTCACCGACGAAGGTAACCCTCTACTTGTTCTGCTAGTTCCCATATCAACATACACGTAAACACACATCACGCATCGCGTTCCCTAGCCTAACCCTCAAGCTGCTAAGGAGCATCCTGAGCTGTTACACTGTTAGCGGAGCTGGTTTCGTTCCTTAGGGACCTCACGCATACACATACGCACGCATACGCATTTTTCTTCGAATTAATCGCACCCGCCAGGACATCCTGTCAACTTTTCTGGCATTTGCTGCTCTTTTTTCCTGCTCTTCCCTGTGGCTACGAGTACACGTAGCGCCTGTTTGGTTCTCGCAGTGAACGGTCCTGTTAGGCTCGACACGCACTAGGCCGCCTGCGACCTGTCTTGCATGGGCATCTTTTCGTAGCCTGCCCTGCCCCTGTCTGGCCTACGTTCTCGATTCTTGCATTCCCGTCCTGTCCTTTTGATCATAGCTTCTAACGCTCTATTCACAAGCAATTGCCTCGCGGATTGATCGATAGTGCAGCATCGGCTCTTTTTGCCACCTCGGCCGTACTTGCTTTAATTAGGGTACTTCGCGAGCCTGTCCAGCGGCTCTCCCTGCTTGCTGCATCATTTATTCGTGCTGTCCACCTGCTATCTTGCTCATTCTGTCGCGCAATTCGATTCGTCGGTGTACTTCCTTGCTTGCCCTGTGGTCCGTGCCTTCGCAGTGCTAATCTCCCTCATCGTATTCTGGACGAACTCGTCATTCACAGTTACGCTTGAGGCATTATCAGCTTGTTACGCTCGCAAATTTTACTAGTCCCTGTGGCAGGTGATATTTTGGCATCTTAGAGTTGCGAGTAATACCCCCTCTCTATCCCACCACTCATCCCTGTCCAGCCTACTGACTTGTGCTGTTGCCTGTGCAGAATGGCCTCCCACAAAACAAACCTGGGTACCGACGCCGCTGCTGAGCAGCCTACGATTTCAGTGGTAGACACTAATCCGGAAGGGATTGCGCCGTCTGACACTGAGCCTGACACTGAGCTCGGTGCGACGCAGGACGAGTCCGCCTCTGCCGACGCGCGGCCCTCTGTGTCAGTGGGTATGCTGCAGCCTCTGGTTGCCGGCTTCAATGGTCTGGCGGCATCCTCGGGTGCGCCGACCGCTGCCACGCCTTTGAGCGCTGGCATTGCCCCGACGACGACGACGACGCCGATGGCTGGACCTTCCCTCGAGGTGGCCAGCGCTACCTATCGCGCTAGCGCTGAGCGCAAGCGGCATGAACACATGAGTGATCACCTTATCGCTGTGGAGCAGATTGGACACCTCCGCGCGCAGCTTGATCAGGCCGCCATCGCTAACTCGGCCTTGACCGACCAGTTTACGTCGGCTGTCTCCGCTAAGGACGCCAGCCTCGCCGATCTGGTGCGCCGCCTCGCCGCCTCAAGCGCGGCTATGGAGGCCGCATTGGCCAATGCGTGCGATCCTACTGAGCGCCAAGAGCTGGTTAACAGCCACTACTGCCTTGGCAGGGATCTGGGCAAGAGTCGCCAGGAAGTGAGCGACCTCCAGGCCACTTACAATCTGGCTGCGGCGAACTCCAAGTCCGCCATGGATGCGATGCGCACGGCGCTCGAGGCTAACGAGCGCGACCTGACTCTATTTCAAACAGGTGAGCACGGTCTTACGCCTGATAGGTATAGAACCAACCTGTCTTTCACGGTTTGCAATCCATTTGCTCATATTGAGGATATACCTTCCCGCTCAGATGGTCCTCGCGCTGTTTTGCCTGTCAATCGCACACTGTTCCCCCCCCTACCGGCGGCATTGACTAACGCCCAACGTTCCCCCCCCCACGCGAATGTTTATGCGTCCCTCTTGACGCGGCTCTTTGCCTGGATATTATCCGCGAAGCTCACGATCCGGTTTACATGGGCCATTGCGGTCGCACCAAAACGTTGGAACTAGTCACGCGCACGTTTACTTGGGCCAAAGTTACGGCTGGTGTGACTGCCTTCGTCCAACAGTGCCATAAGTGCCAAACGAACAAACCCGGCAACGCTAAGCCAAACGGTACCATGGTGCCCGTGGAAATTCCAGACACATTCTGGGAGTGCGTCTCCACAGACCTTATTACGGCGCTTCCACCAACATCGTCGGGCCATGACACCATTGCTGTGTTCGTCGACAAGCTGTCCAAAATGGTTCATGTCGAACTGTGTCACACGACGATTAACGCAGAGGAATTCGCTTCCCTATACCTCAATCGGGTCATCCGATATCATGGTATCCCGAAGAAGCTCCTCAGTGATCGCGACGCGCGATTCACAGGTCATTTCGGCGTTACTCTACATCGTTTAATGGGCACGCGACAGGCGTTTTCGACATCCCCATCCGCAGACTGACGGTCAGACAGAATGCATGAACCGCGTCATCGAGGACATGATTCGCCACTACGTGGGGCCATACCATGACGATTGGGATAAGTCTTTGGCATTGGTGGAGTTCGCTATCAACAATTCCTACCAAGAGTCAATTCAGAACACACCCTTTTGAGCGTACCTTGGCTACGACCCTACAACGCCTCTCAAGGCGGAAGTCGAATCGAAATGTCCAGCTGCCAACAATTGGTGGGCTGATCACATTGAACGCCAAGATCAATGCAAAGCATGCATGCAAGCCGCTCAAGATTGGCAGAAAGCCCATTACGATAAACGACGAACGGAGGTTTTCTTCAACCTTGGTGATAAAGTTCTCTTGTCCACCCGCAATATGAAGTTCAAAGCAACGGGTAAACCAAAATTTACACCTCGTTTTGTTGGTCCCTACACGATTACAGAATGCATTGGTCCGCGCGACGAGCAGACTGGAGTCGTCCGGCAGGTCACGGCGTGCCGCTTAGCCTTGCCTAAGATGATGCGCATCCGCCCCGTGTTTCACGTGGGTTTGATCAAGCATTGGCGCTCTGATGGCGTTGTCCATGTTGGACAACCGCTTGAGTTCGACTCCGACGGCGCTCCGATTTGGAACATCCAATGCATCATGCGCAAAAAATCGCGTGTCATCGGCACATCCAGCAAACGACGTCTCGAATATATACTTGGTCCGATGGCAAGACTTCGGTATTGAGCAAGACACTTGGGAACTCGCCAAGGCGGTTAAGAAAAGTGCCCCTCACGTCGTCGATGCATGGCAGTCACGTGTTACGCCCGTTGACTCCCGACGTACGTCGAAAAAACGGGCCCATCACCCACCCATCGCACTTGACGCATACGTCACGGCGGTTAGATTGCTTTATTTATAAAGGTGTCTTTCTCGGAGTACTCAAAAGGGATGTTAAATGGTTCTCTCCGAAACCAACTTGTTTCATCAAGTATATTTTGAGCACGGCACATACGATGACTACTCATATTACATCCCACCTCTATTACGATCAGATGCGGGGTCCGCATCTCTTCTGGAGGGGGGATAGTGTAACGGTACAGAACCCTTCACGGGTACTCTGGCCGTCCAGCAAGGCATACGGGTACCCCGTACCCGTAAGCCACGTGACGAACGCACATGATACAGTACCATACCTATGTACTGCCTCATCTCTCACAACGCACACGTTGCGCACATAGACACGAGCTACTCGGAACGAACCCTTCTACTCCTACCACGAAGACGTTCGCTCCCAGACACTCTACGTCCCCTACTAAGGTAACCCTCTACTTGTTCTGCTAGTTCACCCATATCAACATTTACGTAAACACACATCACGCATCGCGTTCCCTAGACTAACCCCCAAGCTGCTAAGGAGCATCCTGAGCTGTTACAGGAGGACCTGCAGGGAGTTGGGAGCAGGGAGCAGGGAGCTGGGAGCTGCCCGCATCAGGGACGGAGCTACAGGGAGCTGCAATTAGGGAGACTGGATAGTGGAAACAATGCAGATTTGGGAACCTCTGTTACAACCTCGGTTTAAATTATATGACCAAGTCGTCAATTAATAATAGTAAGAAAAGAAATCCAAATTGCTTGCTAGAGGGATGTAGCCAAGTTCAATTGGGGAATCATATAACAATTCGCTTGCTGGGAACATCTAATGAAGTACCAAGTAGGAATAATGTACCACTTTAAATTCAACCTCTCAAATCTTGCTACATAGGAAATACGACGAGGTTCCTGAATCCATGTTGTCAAGTGACAATCTCTCTCGTGGGTACCGCACGAGTAATGTGCCAACGACATGCAACAAAAAATCAGTATAGCCATCTAGCTAGGGGGATTCTGGCTCATGTTTGGCATGATAGGGTACGTCTGGGGGTACGCCTGTGTGGCACCACCCATCATCCCTGCCCCATTGTGTGGTTGGGAGTTTGGTTTGTTTGTCCTCGACACACCCCTGATGTAATGGGGTTTTTTGCTTTGTGGGTGCTTTTTCTTTTTGTTTAAAGCACAGAGTCTCATACACCCTCGCGGTGTCAAGTAGACTTTAACATGTAATGTAATGTAATGTAATGTAATGTGTGGGGTGGACATCGTAGGACCCATCATCCCACCCCCATTGTGTGGGGTGGAGCTGCCAGGAATGGAGTGGTTCATACCCATCATCGCATTGCCCCCTCCAAAAATGTTGGCAATCATGAGAGTGGTCTGCCGGCTCATCTCTGACATGTGTGTCATCATCTCCAACCGGTTTTCACTCTTCTCCCTCCTCTCTCAATCCTCCCTTTCTCTCTCCTCCCTCCTCTCCTGCCTCCTCTCCTCCCTCCTCTCATCATACAGCCTCTGCTCCTCCTTCCTCTCTATGTCTCTGTCCTCCTTCGACTTCTCCCTCCTATCATCCCTAGCCTGCCTAGTCTGGTCTTGAGACAGTGTGTGACAGTCCAGGGGTAAGCCAAATAGGCTGACAGACTTGCCCAACCGTGACAAGAAGTGCTGAAAGAAAAAGCGTTGAAAAAGCTGAGTAGGCAGTTGCTTGACAGCACACACCTAATGATCATGTGCAAGCCCAATAGGCTGAAGAGACATCCCTATCAGCATCAATTGCGGTTCACTCAATCGTTTTATGACTTGGTGACTACTTATGTACTTCGTTAGAACTATCGGTACAGACAGTAGCTCCTTTTCTGTCTGTACTGTGTCAGCTTCCCGTAGACTGTGTCATCCTTCATGACACAGTGACAGCTTCCTGTAGGCTGCGTCACCGGTTCCCCTGACACGCGCTGTATAGCTTGTACCCTGATTAGGTTCCAGGCTTCCGCCCCTTTCCTCCGCTGGTGCCCTTGGTGGTTCCCCAGTCATTGTTAAGTATTCTCATCTCCGTGTATAGATTGGCGCGTCTGACCGTGCAAGCATCTGTCCACTCTTTGAAGTGTTTAAGCTGATATTCCCCAATAGCGAGAGAGAGTTGGATGATTACGTATTTTTTAAACAATTTATGTAACATGTTCCTTCTCATTTGCAGCTATTTGGGCCATATCTCAACACAATATCAGCTTGCGACCATGCCGCACCCTCTGAAAATTTTGAAGACTAGAAGCAACAATAATTAAGAATTGGATAAGAAAGGGTACGAGTGAAACAACAAAGATACGGAATAGATAACAACAGAAAACAATATAAAGTTCCAGAAAACAATCCGGACCAAAAGCAAAATCGAGGCAAATACCCCCCCCCCCCCCCCCCCCCCCCCCCCCCCCCCCCCGATTTTGCTTTTGCTCGATTTAGCTTTTGCTTTTGGTCCGATTTTGGTCCTGACCAAAATCGATTCTGGTCAATGTTGTAGTGTGACCACTAAGATTTTGGTGATAGGCAAAATCGACCAAAATCGGACCAAAATCGGCCGGACCAAGAGCAGTGTGACCTACCCCTAACTGCCCACCAGGCCTCCAACGCAGCCCTCCAAACCTCCCTCGACGCTGCGGATAGGAACCTGTCACGGTCCGAAGCAGCAGGTGAGCAATTTCGCACGCCCGCAACTTATCGCACTCACCTGCCATTTACTGCATGTAATCCGTTTGCGCAAATTTAGGAAATCCCCACTTAATTTGCAGCTCCTGCAATGCATGTGCCTTGCAATGTACTGCCTGTAAATCGTACGCTGTTTCCGCAACGACTTACGTCAATGCCTAACCCCCCACGTCCCCCCCACTACACAGAGGTCGCCAGACTGACGGAGGTCAACGCTGAGCTCACGCGCCAGAGCACTGAGTTCGGCAAGCGGCCAGCTGCTGGCCCCAGCGGACTCACCGCTGACGACGTCATGACCATGATCGCGGCGAATGCACCTTGTGTTGAGGCTGCCACGCCAATGGAGACTGACGGTGGCGCAGCCAGAGGCTCCACCAGCGCTGACCTTTACCACGGCTGCGGAAACGGGAGGGCGGTGGGCCAGAAACAAACTCTGCCTCAGGGTGTCCGTCAGGATGACCCCACTCCGACGGAGCCCATGTCGATGCGCCAGTTGGCGCTGATGAAGGCCCGCAAAGCAGCCCTTGCGCCATCCTATGCCAAGGCTGCGATGAAGGAGAGGTTGATCCACTACCACTCCGAGGACCACCCTATTGTAACAGCTCAAGGATGCCCACAGCAGCTTGGGGGTTAGTCTAGGGAACAGGCTACGTGATGTATGTTTACGTGTTTGTTGATATGAGTGAACTAGCAGAACAGGTGGGGTGTTACCTAGGTAGGGGATGTAGAGGTGCTCGGAATGAACGTCTTCGTGGTAGGAGTAGAAGGGTTCGTTCCGAGTAGCTCGTGTCTATGTGCGCAACTTGTGCGTTGTGAGAGATGAAGCAGTACATAGGTATGGTACTGTATCATGTGCGTTCGTCACGTGGCTTACGGGTACGGTGTACCTGTATGCCTTGCTGGACGGCCAGAGTACCCGTGAAGGGTTCTGTACCGTTACACTCCCCCCCCTCCAGAAGAGATGCGGACCCCGCATCTGATCATAATAGAGGTGGGATGTGAATACCAGTCATCGTCGTATGTGCCGTGCTCAAAATATACTTGATGAAACAAGATGGTTTTGGAGAGAACTATTTAACATCCCTTTTGAGTACTCCGAGAAAGACAGCTTTATAAATAAAGCAATCTGACCGCCGTGTCGTATGCGTCAAGTGCGATGGGTGGGTGATGGGCCCGTTTTTTCGACGTACGTCGGGACATAACGGGCGTAACACGTGATTGCCATGCATCGACGACGTGAGGGGCACTTTTCTTGACCGCCTTGGCGAGTTCCCAAGTGTCTTGCTCAATACCGAAGTCTTGCCATCGGACCAAGTATATATTCGAGACGTCGTTTGCTGGATGTGCCGATGACACGCGACTTTTCGCGCATGATGCATTGGATATTCCAAATCGGAGCGCCGTCGGAGTCGAACTCAAGCGGTTGTCCAACATGGACAACGTCATCAGAGCGCCAATGCTTGATCAAACCCACGTGAAACACGGGGTGGATGCGCATCATCTTAGGCAAGGCTGAGCGGCACGCCGTGACCTGCCGGACGACTCCAGTCTGCTCGTCGCGTGGACCAATGCATTCAGTAATCGTATAAGGACCAACAAAACGAGGTGTACATTTTGGTTTACCCGTTGCTTTGAACTTCATATTGCGGGTGGACAAGAGAACTTTATCACCAATGTTGAAGAAAACCTCCGTTCGTCGTTTATCGTAATGGGCTTTCTGCCGATCTTGAGCGGCTTGCATGCATGCCTTGCATTGATCTTGACGTTCAATGTGATCAGCCCACCAATCGTTGGCAGACGGACATTTCGATTCGACTTCCGCCTTGAGAGGCGTCGTAGGGTCATAGCCAAGGTACGCCCGAAAGGGGGTTTTCTGAATGGACTCTTGGTAGGAATTGTTGATTGCAAACTCCACCAATGCCAAAGATTTATCCCAATCGTCATGGTATGGCCCCACGTAGTGGCGAATCATGTCCTCGATGACCCGGCTCATGCGTTCCGTCTGACCGTCAGTTTGTGGATGGAACGCTGTCGAAAACGCTTGTCGCGTGCCCATCAAACGATGGAGAGCCACGCCGAAATGACCTGTGAATCGCGCGTCGCGATCAATGAGGAGTTTCTTCGGGATACCATGATATCGGATGACACGATTGAGGTATAGGGAAGCGAATTCCTCTGCGTTAATCGTCGTATGACAAGGTTCGACATTAACCATCTTGGACAGCTTGTCGACGAACACAGCGATGGCATCATGGCCCGACGATGTTGGCGGAAGCGCCGTAATAAGGTCCGTGGAGACGCACTCCCAGAACTTGTCTGGAATTTCCACGGGAACCATGGTACCATTCGGCTTTGCGTTTCCGGGTTTGTTCGTTTGGCACTTATGGCACTGCTGGACGAAGGCAGTCACATCTGCCGTGACTTTGGCCCAAGTAAAAGTGTGTGTGACCAGTTCCAACGTTTTGGTGCGACCGCAATGGCCCATGTAAACCGGATCGTGAGCTTCGCGGATAATATCCAGGCGAAGCGCCGCGTCAAGTGGGACGCATACAAATTCGCGGCTGTACTTGTTTTTCTTGAACCAGTACCCGTTTCTGGAAAATTTATCACGGAGGCGCTTGCAGCCCGGCGTGAAGTTTGAGTCCGTTTTGTACCCAGCCAAAATTCGATCCATGATGGAGAAAGAGGAGGGAGTCAACGCTAAGGGCATCGGGTGTCTGCGTCGTCGTGTTTCCTTGACCGGCACCGAAGGTGCGGGCAGGACCGTTGGAGGGCGGGGTAGGATATCAATGACTGTGGGACCGACCGCAACAGGGCGTTGCTTCTTGGATCGAGGACGGCATTTGCTGACCAAGAGAGAGAACACCAACAGCTGGTGCGCGACCACAACGTCGGCGGGGGCGGGGAGGTTGGGGTTGCGACTGACCGGGTCAGCCATATTATTGCGACCAGCGCGATACTCCCAAGTATAGCTAAAGGGCACGAGGTCCTCCTACTAGCGACCCATGCGTCGCGAAAGGACCGCCTTGGTATCAAAGTATGTGAGCGGATTGTGGTCGGTTACCAACGTCATGTGGGAACCTTCGAGGTAGCACCGCCATTCGGTCAACGCGTGGACGATCGCTAACATTTCTTGTTTTGTCGTTGTATAGTTCAGCTCCGCTGGGATATACTTTTTGCTTGCGAAGGCGATGGGGTGTTTATCTTGTAAGAGCACCGCGCCCGTACCAAGTAATGATGCATCAGTAATGACTTCGAAAGGTTTGCTAAAATCCGGAAGTGCGAGGACTGGGGCGGAAAGCAAGGCTTCTTTGAGGTCTTCGAATGCTATCAGATGTTCATCTTTGAACAAGGGGCCAAGCTCACCCTTGATGTTAGACAAGGTTTGAAGAGGGGCGGCGAGGGACGAATAGCCTTGGATAAACTTGCGAAAATAATTGCACAAACCGAGGAATGAGCCGATCTGTTTCGCCGTTTTCGGAGTAGGCCAGTCGCGGACTGTGCTAACCTTTTTCGGATCAACTTTAATTCCGTCGCGTCCAATGTAATGACCAAGGGATTTAACCTCTGTTTTGTTGAATGAACATTTGGAGAGCTTCGCGTAGAATTCGTTGTCCTGGAGGACCTGGAGGACCGTGGCCAAGTTGGCCAAGTGTTCCGCCGGAGTGCGTCCGTAAACCAAGATATCGTCCAAGTAAACCACGACGAATTTGTGCAAGTAGGGCGCGAATATCTGGTTCATGACTGCTTGGAACATGGCAGGCGCGTTCGCCAACCCCATCCCAAGGACTTTAAATTCGAACTGACCCATCGGGGTAGTGAACGCAGTCTTCGGCGCGTCCTCGTCCGATATACGTATTTGGTAATAACCAGACGTGAGGTCTAGGGAACTAATCAAAGTAGCTCCACCTAGACGGTCAATGGTCTCGTCAATACGGGGAAGGGGATACCTATTTTTAATCGTAATGTTGTTGAGTGCTCGCCAATCGCAAACACTATGAATAAAACAGCATTTTACGAACTTGCTAATTCTCGGACAGGTATCGTAAAGTGAAAATATGTCATGAGGACCCTTAGTAAAGTTTTGTCTATCATCTAAAGCATTTTACGAAGCCCAATTAGCAAATTACGAGGGGGGTTTGTAGATCGAGAATCCCCATAGCCTGTTACGAAGCCTATGATCAATTTACGAACTGGATTCATCCCCAAAGCATTTTACGAAGCCTATGTAGCAAATTACGAACTGGATTCATCCCAAATTGGTACGAATTCTCCCCAAATCACGGAGAATTCGGAACTTAGCTTAGTAAACCATAGTACCCTGTACCCCAAACCCATTAATTCCAAGTCAAGACTCACTGACTCACTGACTCACTAACTAATTGACTCACTGACTTACTAACTCAATGACTCACTGACTCACTTGCTCACTAGCTCACTAGCTCCCTGAATGATTGACTCACTGTCTCACTGACTCTCTGGCTCCATGGCTCACTGACTGATTGACTCACTGACTCATTGACTCACTGAATCTCTAACTCACTGACTCACTGACCCACTGAATCTCTGACTCAATGACTCACTGACTCACTGGCTCACTGAATCACTGACTCACTGACTGATTGACTCACTGACTCTCTAACTCACTAACTCACTGACTGATTGACTCACTGACTCTCTAACTCACTGACTCTCTAACTCACTGACTCACTGACTGATTGACTCACCGACTCACTGACTCACTGACTCACTGACTCACTAAATGACTCATCGACTCACTGACTCACTGATTAGTTAGTCATGACTCACTGACTCACTGACTCACTAACTCACAGACTCACAGACTCATAGACTCACTGAATCACTGACTGATTGAGTCACTCACTCACTGACTGATTAAGGGCGCCTGGTGGCGCGTCCCCGAATGAAATGAATTGGAATCCTCATTCAGTTTATTTTAATTAATTTTATTTTAATTGTATTGAATGTTGTTTTATTTTAATTCGATTTATTCATTTCATTTTAATTATTCACGTGATTTGGATGCATTCAATTGCTTTATTTTTTGTCAATTCGAATAGGATTAAATTAAAGTAAATTTGATGTAATTGAATTTCATTGAATCGATGGATGTTGCAGCTTTGTTGGCTAAAAGTGACGAAAATGAGAGTTTTTGAAGGGTTGTTGGATTTTAAGCAGTGCTGAACGTTCATGCAATGCACATTTATAGATTGGCTTTAATTCTAAGAATTTGATACAAGAAAAATGAGACCAATCAGGAGTCTGGTTGATTTTAAGGAATTTTACAAGGTATTTCACGTTTGGGCCCAGCCCAGACGTGAACGGTACGTCCCGTCCTACTGAACGGGTTTTTGGCCAGCGGCAGGTGGCGTGGCTTGCTCCTACCCCCGCCCGGTGTGCCCCCGCCCCTGCCCCTGCCCCTGCCCCCGCCCCCGCCCCCGCCCCCGCACACGCACACGCCCCCGCCCCCGCACACGCACACGCAGTCACGCACACGCACGGCCCTGGGGTGGGGTCCGTGGGCTTATTATAGGATCTGACTCACAGAATCACTGAATCAATGAATCAATGTCTCACTGACTGATTGACTGATTAACTGATTGACTCACTGCATCACTGACTGATTGACTCACTAACTCACTGACTCACTGACGCAATGACGCATTGACACACTGAATCACTGATTCACTGACTCACAAACTCACTGACTCACTGCCTCACTAACTCACATACTCACATACTCACTGACTCACAGACTCACTTACTCACAGACTTACTGAATCACTGACTGATTGAGTCACTCACTCACTGGCTCACTGACTCACTGGATCACTGAATCACTGTCTCACTGACACACTGACTCATTGTCTCACTGACTCACTGATTGATTGACTCACTGACTCATTGAGTCACTGACTCACCGACTGATTGACTCATTGACTCACTGACTCAATGACTCAATGACACATTGACACACTGACTAACTGATTCACTGACTCACTAACTTACAGGCTCACAGACTCACTAACTCACAGACTCACTGAATCACTGACTGATTGAGTCACTCACTCACTGACTCACTGAATCATTGTCTCACTTACTCACTGACTCATTGTCTCACTGACTCACTGATTGATTGACTCACTGACTCATTGAGTCACTGACTCACTAACTGATTGACTCACTGACTCATTGACTCACTGACTCAATGACTCAATGACACACTAACACACTGAATCACTGACTCATTGACTCACTGACTCACTGACTCACTAACTCACAGACTCACAGACTCACTATCTCACTGAATAATTTAAGCACTGTCTCACAGACTCACTGACTGATTGTCTCACGGACTCACTGATGATTGATTGACTCACTAACGCATTGAGTCACTGACTCACTTACTGATTGACTCACTGACTCACTGACTCACTGACTCACTGACTCAATGACACAATGACACACTGAGTCACTGACTCACTAACTCACTGACTTGCTGACTGCCCCTCCACACTACAGCTCTACATACGCTACAGCTAACTCCAGTCAAGCGAAGAAGCACATCCCCTAAACTCCGGTAACCAGCCCTATTAGATAACTGCCCTCTTGTTATCTTTTTTTATATAGCTATGCCTCTCTTTCTTGTAACTAACCGAACCCCCAAGCCCATCTTCCTTCCCATCTCTCTCCGCCTCCTGCACAATCACAATCATGGAAAGAGTTCAACACGGTCGGCCGACAGGATTGGCGTGGGTTACACCCCTAGGCGGGCACCAGGACATAATATTGGGTTATGACTTCCCAAGGCCTCAATGGTTCGATCACAGACTGTGCATGTGGTTAAATAATAACTATTATGAGCTATGGCCAAGATGAAAGGAGAAGAGCAAGAGTTTGGACAGAATTCGACACCGTCGAATGACAGGATTAGTTAGCATGGGTTCCACCCCTGCTGGGCAGGCACCAGGACATAATCTTGGGTTATGACTTCCCTAGGCCTCAATGGTTTGATCCCAGACTGTGCATGTGGTTAAACAATAATTATTATGAGCTATGGCCAAGATGAAAGGAGAAGAGCAAGAGTTTGGACAGAATTCGACACCGTCGAATGACAGGATTAGTTAGCATGGGTTCCACCCCTGCTGGGCAGGCACCAGGACATAATCTTGGGTTATGACTTCCCTAGGCCTCAATGGTTTGACCTCAGACTGTGCATGTGGTTAAACAATAATTATTATGAGCTATGGACAAGAGTGCGGAGGTGCCCGGTATTGTTCAAACCCAGGACACTGGGGGTCAGAGGCGGCAAAACCCTCCCCCCCCCCCCCCCCCCCCCCCCCCCCCCACACACACACACACCCCGCCCCCCCCCCACCCCCAACCCCCAACCCTCCTCGTCGTTCAAATTTCCAAGAAGACACCATCTAGATCTGCGAAATGGCAGACGATTGCGTCGCCTTCTAAACAATGCTTCGCATCACTGAACCAAACCACTACTGCTGTACTCCTGCACAGAGCCGCTGTCTTCAACCATGCTACCTGCTGGACCATATTCAATTCGTCGATTAGTACACAGCTTTACTTGGGCAAATGTCATGCTTTCAGGCAAGCCGATTGAGTGTTGCAATTGAGTGTTGCGGATGGAGAGGGAGGATTCGAATGCCGCAGGTAGTTGCGCAGGTTTGAAAGTCGAAGGTTTGAATCGCTGCTGCAGCAGGCTCAGCCGCTTGCTCGGTTGCTGCAACGTGGTCCACCTCCACATGCAGTGGTCGTACCTCCTCAAGGCCAACCTCCTGCACTCACACCTGCTGCTGTTGCCCTACCTCCTCCCCTCCCTCAACTTCCTGCACTCCCACCTGTTGCTGTCCATGATGCGCCCACCTGATGTGTTCAAGGCACCAGTACATCCTAGCTGATTACTCCCAGCTGTTGCATCAGAGGTACGAGGTGCCTCCTTGTTTGTCAATTAAATGCCTGCTTGCCTGCATGCTTGACCGCTTAGTTACCTGCTTCATTGCCTGCTTGAATTCTCTTTGCTGCCTGCCTGCTTAACACCTGCATGCATGCCTATGTACCTCCATGATTGACAAATGCCTGCCTGCTGTCTGATTATTGACACCTGCCTGTTAACTAGGTTCCTGCTCTGACGCAAGCGACGACAAGAGGTGTATGTATCTTGAAGACAATGGGAGAACAACACGAAGAAGTCTCCCCTGACTAGGCTACACAGTGGCAATATGTTGTTATAGAACCAACACATGTGAGTAGATCTGAACCATCTGTCTTGTATGCTGTACCATATGTCATGTACGTTGCACCATATGTCTCGTATGCTGCACCAATGTGTCTTGTATGCTGCACCATTTGGCTTGTATGCAGCATGTTTTGCCTTGCTGCACCATGTGTCTCGTATGCTTCACCATGTGTCGTGTATGCTGCTCCATCTGTCTTGTATGCTCACCATGTGTCTTGTACGCTGCACCATTTGTCTTGTACGTTGCACCGTATGTCTTGTATGCAGCACCATCTGTCTTGTATTCTGCACCATGTGTCATGTATGCTGCACCATCTGTCTTGTATGCTCACCAAGTGTCTTGTACGCTGCACCATTTGTCTTGTACGTTGCACCATATGTCTTGTATGCTGCACAATCTGTCTTGTATGCTGCACCATGTGTCTTATATGCTGCACCATCTATCTGTCTCATCATCGTAATTGCTACCACGTGAATGCTTGCTCGCTTTCTTGCTTGCTGATTCGTTGATTGTCCAACTGGCTTGTGCTTGATCAAGCAACTAATAATCTTCTAACTCCACCTCCTTCCTTTCATGCTGCTGCAGTTCCAGCAGGCAGTGACTTCCGCATATTGCGACATGGTGGAGAAGGAGCAAGTCATCAGCATGCAGGGATGAGTAGAGGAACAAGATCAAGAAGCCTTATGAGGACACTGGTCTTGCTGCTGGTCACTGCTGCTGGTCACTCATAATATAATAGTAGCTTGGCTAGACTAGCCAGCCGGGGTGGCAGGGGGGGGACAGGGGCAGAAGACATACTAGATAGCTAGTCAGAGCTCATCAGGGTACCCTGGCTGGTACTTTTTATTTTAGTAGTCAGAGCACAGGGTACTCATATTTCTGATGAGTACCATTTTTCTAGGCCCAATTCATGGGTACAATTTCCCCCACAAATGAGGAGAATTTGTAAATGGCCAAATTATAATAGCTATTGTTCATTATCACATTTTTGAATTCGAATTTTTCGGTCTTAAAAATCTCTGTTAATAAAACATTGCAATCCATCTATACATCTCGTATGATCCGAAGTCTCCAGTGCAAGCACTGCCTGGAAAAAGAACCGGGACCCAATCCTGGGAATACCCGGAACCTAACCTAGCCCGGAGCCCAGGTCCCGAATTTACAGATTAAGAAAAGGGTCGGTCCAGTATTAAATACTACAATCCGGGACCAGATTCCCTGTACAATCCGGGACCAAATTCCCTGTATTCAAGGAGGGTTATTCCACGAAGGGTGCCCGGTATTTTACGAACCAGCACCATTTAGTTTACGAACTATCAAATCCTAGTTCGTAATAAAAGGGTCCCGGAATTTTACGAACCAGCTCCATTCAGTTAATGAACCATCAAATCCTAGTTCGTAAACCTTAAATTACGATGGGGTGTCCGAATTTTACGATATAGAGCCCTCAAATTTACGAGGGGGGTTCGTAGAATTTTCCAAGCCAAATTCCAGTTCGTAAAATGCTGTTTTATTCATAGTGAAACAACACGGTATCCCGTTCCACCTGGTTTCGCTATGATCATAATTGGCGCTCCGTACGGGGACGAGCTCGGGGCGATGAAGCCTTGTTGCAAAAGGTCGGAGACGTATTCTTCACATAGCAATGTCTCGGCTGGACTCATGCGACGATTTCTGCGATACGGGGCGTAAGCATTGTCTTGCGTTTTGATGACGTGAGGTATGACTCGATGGTTAGGACTGAGTCCCCATCGGCAAATTGTTGAAGACTTTGCGATATTTCCATAGAAGGGCGCGCAGATCGCTGGCCGAGATTAGCGTTTTATCATCGTGGTCAAGGATGTTGTCGTGGATCCAATTGTCGAAATCCATGCTAGCCACTGGTGGACCAGGTAACGGTCCGTCGGACGGCAATAATTTCGTGAGCAATTTCGCTCTTTCATCGGCTGTGACATTTGACGCCGGTAAGTCCGCCCGCGATTCGCGGACGTTGACCATGACGTGGTTAGCGCCAGCCTTCAAAAGCTTTGCTGCTTTGCGACCCGTAATGACCGGGTCATCAGTTGACTTGCCCGATAGTGCCATGGTGAAGAAGGAATGAGCCGTTTCGTCCCGCTGCCTGTTAATAGGGGTTATACAGCAGCCGTACCGTTTGAGCGACATGGTCATGCGATCGTAGTCGAGGACGGCCCTTTCTTTGCGCATCCAGTAGGATCCGAGGATTAGGTCTAATCCTCCAAGAAGTTTGTCGACGACATGGACGAACACTTTGCCAACATATCGTTGTATGTGGTTAGGGAGCGTGGCCGTCCCTCGGATTTTGATAATCCCGTCGTTAGCGCGAGTGAATCCGTCGCGTTTGTCTTCCCAAGGGCGGATGTGCAAACCGAGATCATCAGCCGTTTGCTTTTCCATAAGGCAACCCGTCGCGCCAGAATCTGCCAATGTGAGCAATTGATTTGCGCCAGATCGGGCGTTGAAAAGCATACCGGGGGCTGTCGCGGAGTTGACTTCGTATACCCGATTGGCTCGCGTAGTGAGCACGGGGGAAGTATTCGTGTTTCGTTGTGCGTGATTGCGACGGATGCACTTCGTCGACCGCCTGGCAGCGATTTGTTTCTCGCGAACTTTGGGATCCAATGACTCCGACCACCAGTGTTGTTTTCGACGGGTTTCAACCGGACTGGGGATATGCTCCTTTGGTGCGGGGCCAAAGTATACTGCCTTGGTCGCGTCGTTGATCGCGTGCCAATCCTTATTGATTTGGATGGCCCGTTCGGAGTCGGGAGGGTCATACCATACTTGGATGGCGACCTTATTCGAAGGTGACCCCTTGGGGCGGGGTTTCGTATGGTGGTCGAACGATTGATACTCCTTAAATAACTCCATACCTTGAAGGAGACTGGAGACATGTTTATCGCTACTTGCATTCTTCGGGAGGATGAACATTCCGGATGTGTCGAAGGGAGCATCATTTTTGCATTCCCAATAGTGTTCCAACACCGACACGACGTCTTCCGGAATGGGGTGCGCATATATGAACTCGTTTGCGATTGAGACTCGCATGCCAAACTCCGTAGGGAACTTCAAAAGACAAGGGGACGAAAGGGCATTAGTAGATGTTACATCAATAGATGGGGTTAAGCCCAAGTTAGAAAATAGTTCCTCCTGAACTTGCAACAAGAGCTCCAGTGGCTCGACTACTACTACTTTATCATCACCAATTACACGATCTAGGCTTGTCAAGACCTGACCGGCCGATTCCTATTCCCAAATCGGGATGGGACCGTTGCCGTCAAGGGCCCAGTCGGGACATGTCGTCTCATCGAGGGCCGGCCAGTTGGGCAAGTCCCGTGTGCGGCAGCGTCGGTCAGCATTCAGCGACTGCGCACACGTCTTCATGTAGCGAAAACAGAAGAAGAAGCGAGCTCCGTTCTGCAGCCAGATGGTTTGCCCGACGCTGACCGAGTTGTTCATGTGCATGGCATTCTGAGGGTCTTGACCCGAAAAGTCAGGGGTTCGCGGCCCGACGGGCTGTGAACGGCCCCAACCAGCACCTTGTCCATATACCCTCGACCACCACGGCCTGCGCCGCGGCTAATAGAGCCTCTCCCGAACGTGCGATCAGCACTTTGCAAACTGAGGACCTGCGAACCTGGCGATCCACCCAGCTTGCCGATGTGCGTCGGTTGCGTCGCACTACGTCCTCCACCACCTCGGCCAGCGGCCGGGTTGCGACTGCCGCAGACCTCCAGTTTGGGGCTCTTGGCTGGGCGAGAGTTCATCTCCCCGCCGTCGTCGGTGGTCTTTAGGTCCTGCGAACGAAGAGAAAGAATCAGTGTCAGAATCGGAAGGGGGGGGATTTGGTAAATTGGACGCGATAGAATGTAAGGTCCTTACCCGGGTATTTGGTATCCGCGGGCCTCTTGAACGGATACTTCGACTTATGATTAGCGTAACCTCCCCTCTGATGGCGATCGTGCCTTTTGCCACGAGCAGCGACGACTTTTCTCGCCTCGTCCAATTGCAGATAGCGGAACAAGTCCTCCATTGTTTCGAATAACGTGCCCGACTCGCACCTAGAGTGTGCTCCGGCGCGGAGATCGTCGGAGAGTCCTTTGCGAAAGAAGTTTAACTTCTCGCAATCGGTGAGATCAGGGACTTTGCGAAATTCCAACTTGATGGCGTGGTAATAATTCTGCAACGATCGAGTATCTTGGCGCAAGCCACCTTCGTGTAGTCTGATGAGAGCGACGTGTGATTCCGTTAATAGTTCGGGCATGAGGAGCGATTCCGCCCATGCCACGATGCCCATGAAATCCAACCCGTCTAACTCGCTGCCCGCCCATGCTTCGTCGAAAGTGATGCGGAGTTGGCCAGTGAATGCGCCCGACAGATGTGGAACAATTCGCTCGAACGGCCCACTGTAACCGTCGGCAAGCTGGAGCTTGAGGATCGTGACTACATTGAAGATCCATCGTCGCAACTTAGCCCTATAACATTTGTCCGACAGTTTGTGCTCAATGAGACGCAATTCCTTTCTCATCTCAGTAATATGCTTTGCAAACCCATAGTCGCGATCAGCGTGATGAGGGGCGCGATCAGCGGGAGGAGGGGCGAGCGGCGGGAGCGAACCGGGCCAACATGGCGGGGCGTCTGGAGTCAGGGGTGTGTCCGCGCGAGCCTGTCGCGTCGGCGAAGGGGTGTCCGCAGGCAGTTTAGCTGCGCGCTTCGCACGAGGTCGAACGGGGGCCGGGGGCTCCGTCGAAGGCATCGCGGGCGACGTTTGGGGCTCGGGCCGAGTAGCCCGAGGAGCGCAATCCGAGGTCGGTTTGACAGGCGGTGCCTGGCGGGACGATCCTGGGGGATCGCTGATGTCGTCGTCCGACGAGAAGTAGTCGGAGACCGAAACGGGGTCGTCGGGGGGTACTGGAGCGCCGGGTGATACTGTCGGCAGGGAAGGGGTAGCGACCCCCCGCGGGATCGAACCTCGTTGCATTTTGCCCGTGAGAGAACCCGAGGGTGCATAGACATCGGGGATTTGAAACGGTTATGGAGTGAACGTCGGGGCGACCTGAGCGACAGCTATCAGATTAAACAACCCTGAATCACCCACAACCCACTCCTGCCTGTCAGGTGCACGAGGCAACTTCTCGTTGAGTCTGTCGTCATTGGCTTCGGCCGCAGGGTAGTGGGGCAGCAGCTTTGGGCCCTTGAGGGCGGCATCCCTGTTGAAGACGTCCTCGATGCTCAAAGGCATTTCGATCATCCAGTTCTTCTTCCGCATCTTGCTGGCAGTGAACAGACGGGTCATGTGATCGCGAATATCGTCGATCGCCTGCTGCGACTCACGCATGTCCTTGGGGTCGCTAGCCAAGAGGAGCCCATCAGCGTACTCGGTTAAATGAGCCACCAACTTAGCGTCGGCAAAGGGGGCGATAGGGTGGTCCGCTGAGTGGTAGTACAGCAGACCATCCGTCTTCGCCGCCTTGGCGTAAAATGGCGCCGCTTTCGCCTGGCGGGCACGCATCAGCGCCTGCTTGCGCGCAGAGATGGTGTCAGGAAGGGTGGTGTCGTCATGACGGGCGGACTGAGGCAGCGCATGCTTGCGCCCGACAGTCCTGCCGTTCCCGATCCCTTGGAAGAGGGCGTCGCTGGTGGAACCGCGGGGGTCATTCTCTGTGTCCATGGGCTCGCCACCCGTCTTGTTGCGAGCCAAAGCAGCGAGATGCGCCGCGACAATGGCCGAGACGTCAGCTTGGGTGAGGGCGGGAGCAAAGGGAGCAGCGGGAGCCGCGACTGGGCGCTTGCCGAAGTCGATGTTCTCGCGTGTGAGCTGCGCGACGACCTCAGTCAGGCGAGCGTTCTCTGCACGAAGGGGGGCGACCTCTGCATGGGGGGGGGGACGTGGGGAGTTAGTCAATGCCGTCGGTTGGGGGGGAAACAGTGTGCGATTGACGGGCAAAACAGCACGAGGAACATCTGAGCGGGCAGGTATGTCCTCGATATGAGCAAATGGATTGCAAACCGTGAAAGGCAGGTTGGTTCTATACCCATCGGGCGTAAGACTGTGCTCACCTGTTTGAGACCGAGTCAGGTCTCTCTCGGTGGCCTCGAGCGCAGTGCGCATCGTCTTCGAAGCCGACTTGGAGTTCGACACCGCCAGATCGTACGTGGCCTGGAGGGCGCACAATTCCTGGCGACTCTTGGCCTAATCCCTGCCGAGGCAGTAGTGGCTCTCAACGAGCTCTTGGCGCTCCGCAGCAGGGCAAAGGTTGGCCAGCGCTGCTTCGGTAGCTGCGCCGTTGGCGGTGAGGCGGCGCTCAAGATCGGCAATGTTGGCGTCCCTAGCGGCGACAGCCGCTGTAAACTGGTCGGTCAAGGCCGAATTGACGATGCCGGCCTGGTTGAGCTCAGATCGGAGGTGGCCAATCTGTTCAGCCGCGATCAGGTGACCTGCCATGTGCTCATGGCGCTTGCGCTCTGCGCTAGCATGATACGTCGCACTGGCCACTTCGGGGCCAGGCCCGGCCATCGTCGTCGTCGGAGGGGCAACGCCAGCGCCCAGCGGTGGGGTCGTGATCGGCGCACCCGAGGATGCGGCCAGACCAGTGAAGCCAGTGACCAGAGGTTGCAGCGTGCCCACTGATACAGAGGGCCGCGCGTCGGCAGAGGCGGACTCGTCCTGCGTCGCATTGAGGTCAGTGTCGGGCTCAGTGTCGGACGACGCAATCCCCTCGGGATTGGTGTCGACCACTGACGTCGTAGGCTGCTCAGCAGCGGCGTTGGTGCCCGGGGTTGCAATTTTGTGGGAGGCCATTCTGCACAGGCAACGACAAAAGTAAGTAGGCTGGACAGGGATGAGTGGTGGGCGAGAGAGGGGGAATTACTCGCAACTCAAAGAAAGCCAAAATGTCACCTGCACCAGGGACTAGCAAATTTTGCGAGTGTAACGAGCTGAAAATGCCTCAAGCGTAAGTGTTAATGACGCGTTCGTCCAGAATACGATGAGGGAGATAAGCACTGCGAAGGCACGGACCACAGGGCAAGCAAGGGATAACACCGACGAATCGAATTGCGCGACAGGATGAGCAAGACAGCTGGTGGACAGCACCAATAGATGATGCAGCAAGCAAAGAGAGCCGCAGGACAGACTCGTGAAGTACCCTAATTAAAGCAAGTACGGCTGAGGTGGCAAATGGAGCCGATGCTGCGCTATTGATCCAGCCGCGAGTTTTATGCTCGTGAATAGAGCGTTAGAAGCTATGACCAAAAGGCCAGGACGTGAATGCTAGAATCGAGGACGTAGGCCATACAGGGTCAGGGCAGGCTAGGAAAAGATGCCCATGCAAGACAGGTCACAGGCGGCCTAGGGCGGGGCGAACCTGACAGGACAGAGCACTGCGAGAACAGAACAGGCGCTACGTGTACTCGTAGCCACAGGTAAGGGCAGACAGCCAAAAGAAGAGCAGCAGATGCCAGAAAAGCTGACAGGATGTCCTGGCGGGTGCGATTAATTCGAAGAAAAATTCTTATGCGTGCGTATGTGTATGCGTGAGGTCCCTAAGGAACGAAACCAGCTCCGCTACCAGTGTAACAGCTCAAGGATGCCTACAGCAGCTTGGGGGTTAGTCTAGGGAACAGGCTACGTGATGTATGTTTACGTGTATGTTGATATGAGTGAACTAGCAGAACAGGTGGGGTGTTACCTAGGTAGGGGATGTAGAGGTGCTCGGAATGAACGTCTTCGTGGTTGGAGTAGAAGGGTTTGTTCCGAGTAGCTTGTGTCTATGTGCGCAACGTGTGCGTTGTGAGAGATGAGGCAGTACATAGGTATGGTACTGTATCATGTGCGTTCGTCACGTGGCTTACGGGTACGGTGTACCCGTATGCCTTGCTGGACGGCCAGAGTACCCGTGAAGGGTTCTGTACCGTTACACCTATCGCCCCCTACGCTGACGCGCCTTTGGCCAGGCACCTGACAGAGTATGCGGACGAGCTACTCTCGTCTCCCGTCGAGGCTGACTTGATCGCGGCGCAGCAGGTGATTGAGGACCTGAGGGACCACCTCACCCGCCTTTTCCGCTCAAACCAGTTGAAGAAAAAAGCCTCCTGGATGGACAACATGCCTAAGAGCATTGACAAAATTTACGCCAGGAACGAGGCCCTGAAGGGGACGAAGGCGCTCGGCACCCACTACCCGGCAGCCCCTGCCAACGACAACAAGATCAGCTAGAGGTTGCCTCGCCCCGCTGACAGGCAGGTGCGGGTTGTTGTTAATTCAGGGTTGTTTGTTAAATCGGCGGTTGCGACGGTAGCTCCGACGTTTAGCCCCGAACCGTTTCAGATCCCAGACGGTTACGCTCCGTCGGGTTCACTAACGGGTAAAATGCATCGCGGTTTGGTTCTTCGTTCGGGCACAACCCCCTCGTTACCGTCCGTTGCACCCTCGGCTACCACGCCCCTCGACGACTCTGTTCCCGTCTCGGGCTACCTTTCATCGGACGACGAGATCTCCGATCAACCTGGGTTGACCCGACAGGCGACGCATGTCCAACCGACCACGGGTCGCGCTCCACAAACGGGTGCTCCGACGGAGCCCCCAGTAACGCCTCCTACTACGCCCCCTGCGATGCCTCCGACGGAGCCTCCAGCTCCTGTCCGACCTCGTACGAAACGCGCAGCGAAGCTGCCCCTCGACGCTCCCTCGCCGACGCGACATGCTCGCGCAGACACACCGAGGACTCCCGATGTCCCCACGAGCTGGCCCGATTCGATCCAACAGCCAGCCCATCCTCACGCTAATCGCAACCATGGTTTCGCAAAACGGATCACTGAGGTACGAAAGGAGTTACGTCTCATCGAACACAAACTGTCGGACAGGTGTTCTAAAGCGAAGTTGCGTCGATGGGTCGTCTCTGTCTTGACGATCCTTGAGCTCCAATTTTCCGACGGATACATTGGACCGTTTCGCGGATTGTTCCACATCTGTCGTCGGCTTTCACAGGCCAACTACGCATTACGTTCGACGAAGCATGGGCTAGCAACGAATTGGACGGATTGGATTTCGCTGGTATCGTGGACTGGGTTGAATCGCTCCTCATGCCCGAAATTTTATCGGAATCACACGTCGCTCTTACCAGACAACACGAAGGTGGCCTGCGCCAAGATACTCGATCCTTGCAGAATTATTTCCACGCCATCAAGTCGGAATTCCGCTAAGTCCCAGATCTCACCGATCGCGAGAAATTGAATTTCTTTCGCACGGGACTATCCGACGACCCGCGCCGGAGCATTCTCTAGGCGCAGTCACTATGAATAAAACAGCATTTTACGAACTTGCTAATTCTCGGACAGGTATCGTAAAGTGAAAATCTACGAACCCCCTCGTAATATTTCATGAGGACCCTTAGTAAAGTTCTGTACATCATCTAAAGCATTTTACGAAGCCCAGTTAGCAAATTACCAACTGGATTCATCCCCAAAGCCTTTTACGAAGCTCATGTAGCAAATTACGAGCTGGATTCATCCCCAATTAGTACGAATTTCCCCCAAATAAATCCCGGGGAATTCGGAACTAAGCTTCGTAATACATAGCGCCCTGTACCCAAAACCCAATAATTCCAAGTCAAGACTCACTGACTCACTAACTGATTGACTCACTGAGTTACTAACTCAATGACTCACTGACTCACTAGCTCACTAGCTCCCTGAATGATTGACTCACTGACTCACTGACTCTCTGGCTCACTGGCTCACTGACTGATTGACTCACTGACTCATTGACTCACTGACTCTCTAACTCACTGACCCACTGACCCACTGACTCACTGGCTCACTGGCTCACTGGCTCACTGGCTCACTGACTCTCTGACTCAATGAATCACTGACTCACTGACTCACTAGCTCACTGAATCACTGAAATGACTCACTGACTGATTGACTCACTGACTCTCTAACTCACTAACTCACTGACTGATTGACTCACTGACTCTCTAACTCACTGACTCACTGACTGATTGACTCACTGACTCACTGACTCACTAACTCACTGACTCTCTAAATGACTCATCGACTCACTGACTCACTGACTCACTGATCAGTTAGTCATGACTCACTGACTCACTGACCCACCAACTCACAGACTCACAGACTCATAGACTCACTGAATCACTGACTGATTGAGTCACTCACTCACTGACTGATTAAGGGCGCCTGGTGGCGCGTCCCGAATGAAATGAATTGAATCCTTTATTCAGTTTATTGTAATATATTTTATTTTAATGGTATTGCGTGTTGTTTTATTTTAATTCGATTCTATTCATTTCATTTTAATTTAATTCGCGTGATTTGGATGCATGCAATTGCTTTATTTTTTGTCAATTCGAATATGATTAATATATTTGTCGTGTATGCTGCACCATTTGTCTTGTACGTTGCACCATATGTCTCGTATGCTGCACCAATGTGTCTTGTATGCTGCACCATGTGTCTTGTATGCTGCACCATTTGGCTTGTATGCAGCATGATTTGCCTTGCTGCAACATGTGTCTCGTATGCTGCACCATGTGTCGTGTATGCTGCTCCATCTGTCTTGTATGCTACACCACGTGCCATGTGTTCCCCGAGTGTCTTGTACGCTTCACCATTGGTCTTGTACGTTGCACCGTATGTCTTGTATGCTGCACCATCTGTCTTGTATGCTGCACCATGTGTCATGTATGCTGCACCATCTGTCTTGTACGCTGCACCATGTGTCTTGTACGCTGTACCATTTGTCTTGTACGTTGCACCATATGTCTTGTATGCTGCACAATCTTTCTTGTATGCTGCACCATGTGTCTTACATGCTGCACCATCTATCTGTCTCATCATCGTCATTGCTACCACATGAATGCTTGCTCGCTTTCTTGCTTGCTGATTCGTTGATTGTGAATTTCCGGAGTTATGTGCAAGGCACAGAGACGAGGGGAATTCAGTAAGGATAAGATCTTTACAGTTAGATATAGCATTCGATCAATGCGCTAGGAGGAAGTAATGAGATGGCGCGGCACCTCAGGGTACCGGCATCAGAGTCCGTGCCATAGCTGGCAGCGGCATCGCAGTACAGTGCTACAGGGCAGGAGACCTGTGCACTCTAAGTCACTCCAGGTGAACCGGGAAAACCCGGTGAATAACATCCCCCCCAATTCCTGGTATTCTTCAAACTGAAGAATTCCAGGAATTAGAGGAGTCAAAAACTAGAGTGACAATTTAAAACTATTATGCAGGTACAATAAATTTGTAACTCATCAGCTTGTCAAGAAGTCAATGATAAAATTATACCGACTGTGGCAAGGCGGGCTGGCTCAGTAAAGGTGGTTATCATATCACTTACAATCACTGATCTAGGTTGGCAGCTTAAAGGGCTGCCATGGAGGTACAGACTTAAACTGGATAGGAGAGAGCAGTCAGTCATGAGGCAATCAATCAATATCAAGGAAATGTCTGTGGGATCAGGATCGGGCCTGTCAGGGAGGTGCTGGGGTGAATTCCTAGGAGCTGCAAGGAAGCTGCAGGGCATACTACTAGGGGCTGCAAGGAAGCTGCAGGAAGCTGCATGATTAATCAAGCTGCAGGAAGCTGCATGATTAATCAAGCTGTAGGGAACACTACTTATTAGGAATGCTTCAGGATAGCTACAAAGTGGCAGCAGCTACTTGGGGCTGCGAGGTGGCTAGGGTCGCTGCAGGAGCAGTAGGAGCGGATAAGATGTAGTGACGGTAGGGACTGCTGAGGCTGGTGGGATCTGCTGGGTCATTGCAGATCAACGTCATCATAACTATGAATGCTGCAGGGAATGCAAGGGCTGCAGGGAATACAACTGATGATGTCTGTGCTAGGCTCCCCCATAATTTGGGAGTGAAGGCTAAGTACTGAAGTGCTAAATTAGAATCGGGCAGGCATCATGTTGTCAGCATGAAAACATCGAAGGGGTAGAAGCTTGAACAGCACGTGGCTAAATACATGTGGCAGTACGGGGCAGATCAAGAATTAATTCCTAGAGTGTTCATTACTAATTGTTAAACAGATGGTGGGGATTATCAAAACGCACTATGTAACTATGCCATGAGGTTGACTATGCACTGCATGGAAGGTACAAGCAAGGTGTTAGCAGCTACTTGGGGCTGCGAGGTAGCATTAGTACATTAGTACATAGTACATTAGCACATGGGCAGTACGCTAGTGCTATGTAGCGCTGCAATTTGGTGCATGTAGATCATTACACGAGGGTATCGCTCGCTTATTAGGATCTGCAGTACAGTATGCACTTCAGTGCACAGCAGTTCAGTGCAGCAGTACATTAGGAGCAGTACATGGGCAGTACGCTGGTGCTGTACAGCACTGCAGTTTCGTGCATGCAGATCAGCACACGAGGGTATCGCTCGCTTGGGATCTGCATGCAAAGGATCTGCAATACAGCATTGCAGTTTAGTGCACAGCAATTCAGTACAGCAGTGCATTACACATGGGCAGTACGTTAGTACTGTACAGCACTTGGAATCTTGATTGTGCAGTACAGTACATCAGTAGGTTGCTGTGCATCAGTGCATCAGGATTATGTTGCATTCAGATAGAAATCAGCTCACGAGGGTATCGCTCATGCTTATATCTGCATGCAAGAATAGGTCACATCATATGGTGCATTGAAGTTTATTGCAGCAGTACTTCTGTACATCAGCACATGGGCAGTAAATGATCCTCTTATCCTAATGTTCCCCCTTTTCCCTTTCATCTACTGATCAGTTATCCGATGCCTATAGAAAGGCGTAATGCCTTGATGTGCCTACGGCTGGTGGGCAGGGAGAACAGGGGGTACGTGGACGTGTGTGGATGAGTGTGGATGAGTGATTGTGATGCAAAGCTCAGCGGTGTTGGCATGAGCCTGGTGCTTGTCGCATTCAGGGGGAAGAGGTGGGACACGTGGTTGGATAGGTATGTTGGTGAAAGTGTGATCCCAATCAGTTGAGATTGATGGTGGCATCATGTCACTATTGTGGATGACGGGAATGCAGGCCGTGGTTGACATGGTGTCTTGCTGGGTTGAGCAGGATGAGACTGTCGTGGAGGTGGATGTGGGGTTTATGTTCAGATCCCCCTCATGCAAGTCATCAGGGTTGACATAAGGGCTAGGTGCTGAAGAGGAGGCATGAGTGGCAGTCTGTGAGGTCATATTGTTCTCATGTGCAAGGATCAGTGATGCAACTGTCATAGGGATATCAACAACAACATCAAGCACGGGTGCGTATGAGGGAGTGTGTTCCGACAGAGGGAGGACATGTGTGACAGAAGTGTAGTCATCATGGGTTACATCAGGTACACTTGTATGAGGGATGACAGGATTGTCAGACAGTTCCCCCCCATGCAAGTGTTCAATGTCAACGACAGTGGATCTGGGGCTGTTATCCTTAATGGTTGCATTTGCAGACATAAGAGGGACGGCTCCAGCAGGCACAGGCGTGCAAGCAAGAGCATCAGGTACACTTGTATGAGGGACGGCTCCAGCAGGCACAGGCGTGCAAGCAAGAGCATCAGGTACACTTGTATGAGGGATGACAGGATTGTCAGACAGTTCCCCCCCATGCAAGTGTTCAATGTCAACGACAGTGGATCTGTGGCTGTTGTCCCCAATTGTTGCATTTGCAGACATCAGAGAAACGGCTACGACAGCGGGCACAGGCGTGCAAGCAAGGGCAACAGTCGGGACAGGTCGATGATGTTCGGCCATGACAGGGTTGATTTTTCCAAAGTGCAATCTGATGTCTGTGTATTCGTCATCATCAACATCATCATAGTAATCGGGATGTGATAGCTCGTGGTCCGGCTGGTAATCAAGCATAGCATCTGCCGTGATGGACTTGCTATAAGGGGCATTGGCGATGTCATGGCAGATAGCTGAGTACCACTTACCAAAATCATTGCCTGGTTCATAGGCGTTGAAATGGGCAGGCTTAATCCCGCTCAATATCGGTTTAGGATAGTATCTCCACATTGGGGAGGTGTTGATCTGAAGTTCGATCTCTCAAGAATCGTGTGAGGTGGAGAGTCTAGCGAGACGGCCAGTGAGATGGCCACCTTGGCGATCAGGATGTGCCCCCCATCAGGCGATTGCCGGATATGATCCGTCAAGTGTAGCCACGGAGCAGAATGGCGTTGGGATCGATGACAGAGAGTGGTATTTGGGCGGCGGAGAGGGGGGGGGGGGGGGGGTTGAAAGCGGAAGACGGACATTGCGGGGCAACAGGGGATGAGGAATCGGGAGGGTGGTTTGAAGCGAAGTGAGGGTAGGAGATTGGGGAAAGCGGGTGAAAGTTGCGAAGCAACAGGGTTGGGGATAAATGGAATCTGGTGGGGGGGGGGGAGGGGGGGGGGGGGGGGGGGGGGGGGGGGCGAGTTGGAGGTGGAGGCCAACTGGGGAGAGATCTGGAGGGTTTGATAGGTCAGGAGGTGGTTGAGAGCGGCTGAGGTTGCTTACGCAACGGGACGTAGGAGAGTGGGGAGGGGTGGTGGGGGCGCAGTGGTCTTGGAGATGTGTTGTCAGTGGGGTGTGCTGGAAGACAGCTTGGGGCTCAATGGAGCGTAATCAATCCGAACGCGGATGATGGTTGTGCACAAGAAAAGGTATCCCAACGGGGAGGTTCTTGTCGCAGGGGTGGAGAGCCTTACTCGATCCTTTCAAATGTAGCGTTCCGCACGACAACAATCAAAATGTCCTTTGCTCGGGATACCGTTAAAGCAAGGCCAATCTAGCGGCGAAGGGACCGTAACCTGTGAATTTCCGGAGTTATGTGCAAAACACAGAGACGAGGGGAAGTCAGTAAGGATAAGATCTTTACAGTTAGATAAAGCATTCGATCAATGCGCTAGGAGGAAGTACTACTGAGATGGCGCGGCACCTCAGGGTACCGGCATCAGGGTCCATGCCATAGCTGGCAGCGGCATCGCAGTACAGTGCTACAGGGCAGGAGACCTGTGCACTCTAAGTCACTCTAGGTGAACCGGGAAAACCCGGTGAATAACATTGATTGTCCAACTGGCTTGTGCTTGGTCAAGCAACTAATAATCTTCTATCTCCACCTCCTTCCTTTCATGCTGCTGCAGTTCCAGCAGGCAGTGACTTCCGCATATTGCGACATGGAGGAGAAGGAGCAAGTCATCAGCATGCAGGGATGAGTAGAGGAACAAGATCAAGAAGCCTGATGATGACACTGGTCTTGCTGCTGGTAATTGCTGCTGGTCACTCATAATATAATAGTAGCTTGGCTGGACTAGCCAGCCGGGGTGGCAGGGGGGGGACAGGGCAGAAGACAGACTAGATAGCTAGTCAGAGCTCATCATGGTACCCTGGCTGGTACTTATTATTTTAGTAGTCAGAGCACAGGGTACTCATATTTCTGATGAGTACCATTTTTCTAGGCCCAATTCATGGGTACAATTTCCCCCACAAATGAGGAGAATTTGTAAATGGCCAAATTATAATAGCTATTGTTCATTATCACTTTTTTGAATTCGATTTTTTCAGTCTTCAAAATCTCTGTAAATAAAACATTGCAATCCATCTATACATCTCGAATGATCCAAAGTCTCCAGTGCAAGCACTGGCTGGAAAAAAAAACGGGACCCAATCCCTGAAATACCCGGAACCACGGTACTTCAAATGGCCAAATTGGCCAGCGCTTTAGCGCACTTGAAAACAGAAAAACTGCGCTTTGTAGTGCAAAAAGCGCAAAAATTGCTTGCTGCGCCCACAGGGGGTTGCAAAAAACTGCGCTTAAAGCGCAGAGGGGGTCAAAATGTCAGCTCTCAAAAGCGCAAAAGCGCGCGCTTTGAATTACCCTGACCGGAACCTAACCTAGCCCGGAGCCCAGGTCCCGAATTTACAGAATAAGAAAAGGGGCGGTCCAGTATTGAATACTACAATCCGGGACCAAATTCCCTGTATTCAAGGAGGGTTATTCCACGAAGGGTGCCCGGTATTTTACGAACTAGCACCATTTAGTTTACGAACTATCAAATCCTAGTTCGTTAAAGGGTGAGGGAACATTACGAACCAGAACCATTTAGTTTACGAGCCATCAAATCCTAGTTCGTGAACATTAAATTACGATGGGGTGTCCGCTCTTTACGAAATAGAGCCCAACATTTTACGAGGGGGGTTCGTAGAATTTCCAAGCCAAATTCCAGTTCGTAAAATGCTGTTTTATTCATAGTGCGTGCAGTTCAAATCCAAATTCAAATTACACAACCTTCCCGTTACATCCAAGTACCCCAGTTCAAATCCAAATTCAAATTACACAACCTTCCCGTTACCGCCAAGTACCGCAGTTCAAATCCAAATTCAAATTACAGAACCTTCCCGTTATAGCCAAGTACCGTTACAGCCAAGTACCCCAGTTCAAATCCAAAGGCTGGGTGAACTTGAACTTGAACTTGGCTACTTGGATATACCCAAGTTCAAGTTAAAAGTAGGCCTGTGTGTGCCTATGCCTAGGGATGAGTTTTTAACTGCCCAACCTGGCCCAACCTTAATCTTCATCTGCCCTAGCATGCTCCTGTTTCCCACTACAACTTGTATTATTGGAATTCGCACTACCACTTAGATACAGCACTACGACTTAGATATAGCACTACGACTTGGAATTCGCACGACGACTCGGATGTAGAACCACGACTTAGATATAAATGGGCGTTCCTGCTTCCCGGCCGATTTCCATTCTTATGTTCACTTTTAAGGGGTATTCTGATTTTTTACAAGTTCAATCTTATGATTAAAAACATAAGATTTCGGTCAATATGTTCAAATTTGACGAAATATGCTCAATTCGAGCTCATAAGAATGGATATAGCGAATCTTATGAGCATGAAATTGCCCCATTGTGTAACAACTTAGAAACACCAATTTTACATCTTATGTTTTTTAATGTAAGGAAAATGTGTAAAACTGGCAGTTATTGACTGGAATATAGAATTTAGCATTCACGGCTTATGAAAATAAACGTAAGAGTGGTTTATGAATAATATCATTAATGTGCCAAACGTCGTTCTCTTCCTCCTCCCCCTACCCCCCCCTTTGTAGACGGTGCATTGCCTGGGCAAGACGAAGAGCCTAAACTGGTGGTTTTAAATAAGTGGAGGAGTTTGGCTATGTAATTGACACAGTCGTCGCACTTAATGAATGGCTACCAATGCTTTATCATCACGTGCCACCAATGTAGTCACCACAGTTTGCGCACACTGCTGGATAGCGTCGTAGGAGGAATCATTGACTTCTTCCTGAGGTCGCTGATGTCAGCTTGCTTGCTTTGCAACATGCCTAAATGTAAGCATATCAAAGGGAACTTTAATTTAAAACTTCCGGTCGCCTCTTTGCAAAACACTGATTTCCCAAAATCGGTCACAAGGAATGTCATTGCAGCATTGAACGCATCCGTCAACTTTGCCGTGTTTGTTGTCATACACCTTTCTGCTATGGTGTGTGTGTGTGTGTGGGGGGGGGGGGGGGGGGGGGGGGGGGTGGGGGGGGGGGTAATTTTTTTTTAAGAGTCACCATGCCTCATCACTGTGGCCCAAGACTACGTATATCGTTATATCTAATTTTAACCAAGCGGTAGCCAAGATGACAAGAGTAGAAAACGAGATTGGAGTTGTCGCGTTTTTTGATCACATATCCCCCAAATGTTACACCCATAGTAGGTACTTGAGGAGGTATTTCGATCACGAGACTCACCATAACCTTTTCGTTGGTCCCTACAGTTCGTATGTAGTTAGATATTTTCTTAACAAAGCTATAACCATGAGGGCAAGATTAGAAAACAAGATTGGAGATGTCGCGCCGGTTTTAGCTGAGCTGCTCCCCCAGGGGTTACATCTAAAGCAGGTACTTGGGCAAGGACTTCAGTTCAGACATTTGCCACACATTTTTGGATGGCCCCAAGAGTTGGCATATGTTTAGATATGGCTCAAACCAACCTGTAGCCATGAGGAAAGTGTCAGAAATCAAGTTTCAATTAATGTATAGTTGGTTGGCTGAGCTGCTCCCCTAGGGGTTACACCTAGAGCACGTACTTGGGCAAGGACTTCAGTTCAGACATTTGCCACACATTTTTGGATGGCCCCAAGAGTTGGCATATGTTTATATATTTGCCCCCACTTTTGGAAACGGCAGCGTCCATGTAACCCTTCAACAACTGGTTGTTGATGGATCTAAAGTGATGTTGTCCAAGCTTGTCGAAGCTAGGCGAACAAGTACGCATTAATCTACGGAGGAAAGCTGAAGGTGGCCGCTCCCCTTTGCTTGGGGGTACCTAGACAGTCCCATCAAATGGCCCTACGACAATACATGGTGCGGCTTACCCTTCGCATAGGGAAATCCTTTGGGCAAGTCTATTATCGTAGGCGCCCAAGAAAATGGCGGTAAATAGGGTTGGCGGATAATCCCCAAAACGAATGAAATAATTTTACTCCATTAAAGTTGGCGGATTTTTAGAAACTGGGGGGCTCCATTAATTGGCTCTAGTCACATATTGGCGGAATCCTTTTTGAATTGTTTTCTTTCCATTCAAACCAAATTCATGTGTGAGTCACAAGGATTCACAGAGCAGACCAGAGTTGGACGAAAATAAATGCTACAATCAAATTCAGAGTCCGGTGTGGCAGATTTTATACCACCTAGCTAGGTTTACTCTACCAACAAGCAATAAGCCTCAAGGCCGATCGACAGTACGGTTCAAACCAGATTCAGGTATGATTCAAAAGGAAAAACAGAGCAGACCAGAGTTTGATGAAAATAAATGTAACAATCGAATTCGGAGTCAGGTACTCAGGTGCGGTAGATTTTTGTACCACCTAGGTTTATAATGCCAGCGAACACCAAGCCTCAAGGCCGATCGAACATGCGATTCAAACCAGATTCATATGCAAGCCTAGTGGGAGTTGGTGGAAACAAAAGTAGAAAAGGTGTTTGATGGTCTGATGGTCGTTTGAATATAATTTGAACCTTGAGGGTATTGAAGTGAACCCCGCCACAATGTTGACGGACTGCCCTAGTTCTAGGGGCTCCCCGTTTTGGCCCAGGCGCAAAGCCCAACCAGAATTGGCTGGACCCATCCGTCAAATCATACACCATTTTCTTGGGCGCATACGGTATATGCATACGTCTTGAACACTTACCATAGTGTAGTGGGTCATCAACTCGGCCTTGAATTCGTCCTCCTGAATGTTGTGCATACCAACAAGCTTCTTAAGGACGACCATCACAAAGCCCGAACTCACTTCCTTCTTGAAATGCTCCAAGGACAACTTGTATGTAGCGGCAAAGGCCTGAGCAGCAGGCATGGAAGAGGTTTGTGTTTATTTTTGATCATGCTCGATTATACATTATTATAAGTTGCATGCAAATGGTCAAAGTATCATCCCCTTCGTCAACTAGAGAATTATGCAAATTCCCCCACCACCACACCCATCCACTTAGTGCCGGCAAAGTCCTCCTGATGAACGCGTGGGTAAGCATCCCCCCCCTTCCCTGCCACCACACCCACCCACTTAGTGCATACAAAGTCCTCCCGTACGCGTGGGGGAGCATCCCCCCCCCATCACCACCACCACACCACCACACCCACCCACTCGCACTCTTTCATTCAAAGTCCTCCCCTTATCGCATGGTGGAGCATCCCCCCCCGCCCCCCCCTCCTCCTTCGCCATCCCCCTCGCCCTCTTTCTACCGTCCCTCTTCCTCCTTCCCCCCACCCCTCAGTGATTAGAAATCCGGCTCCGTACATTCCTTGGGGAGAATCGCCCCCGCCCCCCCCCCCCCCCCCCCCTCGTCCTCCGCCTTCCATCGCAGACCGTGTCCCACTTAGTGGCATGCTAATCCCGTCCCGTGTCGGCGTTTGGGAGCATTCCCCCCCCGCCAACCCCCTCCCCCCCTCCCCCACCACACAACCCACACGCCACCCCTTTTAGTGTGGCATGGCAAGTCCTCCTTGTACATTTCCTCGCGGTGTTAGGGAGCAGGTGCAGTCTCCCCGCCTCACACCGCCCACCCCCATCCTCCCTCAGTTGTTAAATCGTGCGGCTATGTACGCGTGGGAACATCCCCCCCCCCCATCATCCCCCCCCCCCCCCCCTCCCCCCGCCACCACAACCACCCACTTATTGCATGCAAAGTCCTCCCGTACGCGTGGGGAGCAGCCCCCCCCCTACCCCTCCCTCCCCCTCCCCCTCCCCCTCCCCCTCCCCCTCCTCCCTCCCCCTGCCCCCGATCCCCCTCCCCGCTCAAACCCCACCCCCACAGGCCGGGTACTATAACCCCCCCCTCCACCCCTCCTTGGCGTCAAAATCTCCTCTTTTACGTCATTGGGGAGCATCCCCCGCCCCCCCCGGCCACCCCCTCCGCTCGCCGCCGCCACCACAGCGCCACGTCGCACTTAGTGCATCGGCAAATCCCTCCCTTACTCGTGGGGGAGGGGTCATGCCGCCCACCTCCCCGCCACCCCCCCCCGCCCCCCCCCCCCCTCCCCCCGCCACTGCTCTCACCCACTTATTGTCATGCAATGTCCTCCCGGACGGCCGTGGGGGAGCAGCTCCCGTCCTCCCCCCCCCTCATCCCCCCGCCCCGACCTCTCATTTGCTATCGAAATCGCCGTCCCCGTACGCGTGGGGGATCATCCCCCCCCCTCCTCCCCCCCCCCCCCCCCCACCCCCCCCCCTCCTTTGCCCCTCCGCCACCGGAAACAAGGAGGGGGCCCGGCCGAATCTCCCCGCCACTCCTTTCCGTTGTGGCAATAGAAAGAAAGGCCTCCTCGTACGCGGTGGTGTGGTTGCACTCCGCCTCCCTCCCACCTCACCCCACCCCCGCAGTGGCATCTAAATCCCTCCGCCGTACGCGTGTGGGGAGCATCCCCGCCCCCTCCCCCACTCGTTCCACCACACCCACCCACTTATTGACATTCAAATCCCTCCCGGAGCGGTGTGAGAGAGGCGCCCCTCTCCCGTGCGCCCCCTCCCACCCACCCCTCTTCTCACCTCCACCTCAAAAACACCCACCCACTTTTGGTGCATGGTCAAAGTCCCTCCCGTACTTCGTGGGGTAGGCAGGCTCCCCCCCCCGCCCCCTCGCCACCACACCACGCCACTTAGTGCATGCAAAGTTCCTCCCTTCCTTTTGTTTCTTCCGCCTCCCCCCTCCCGCCTCACCCCCTACCTCTCTCCTCCCCTACCGCCTACCCTCTCCCCGCCACCCCCTCATTGCTTCAAAATCACCTCTCCTGTTGTTACGCATGGGGGAGCATTCCCCCCCCCCCCCCCCCCCGCGCCCCCCCCCCCCCTCTCCCCCGCCACCACACCCACCCACTGAGGGTATGCAACTCCCTCCCGTACTGCGGGGGGGAGCAGCCCCACCCCCCCCCCCCCCCCCACCCCCCCCCCCCGCCCTCGGCCCCGCCACTACTCTTCACTCCCTTCGTGCATTGCAATGTGCCTCCTCTTACTTCGTTGGGGGAGTCAGTTCTCCCGCCCTCCGCGCTCTCCCTTCCCGCCCCCTCAGTTCATCTACAACACTCCTCCCTTACTCTGTTTGATGGTCCTCCCCCCTCCCCGCCCCCCCCCCCCCGTCTCCCTCCCCCCCGCCCACTTCACCCCCCCCTTCTTTGCCGGTTGCACATCCCTCCGTCGTACGCGTGGGGGAGCAGGCCCCCAGGCCCCCGCCCCACCCCCCCCCCCCGCCCCCCCCCCCCCCCCCCCCTGCCCCCCCCTCCCCCCCCGCTGCTGCTCCACGCGACCTCACAACCGCCCGAGCATAAGGCCGCACCCACTTTGTGGCATGCCAAAGTCCTGCCCTCCCCGTACGGCGTGGGGAGCAGCCCCCCCCCGGTGGTCCCCCCCCGACTCCCCCCCCCCGCCCCACGCCACCCACTTAAGTGGGCATGCAAAGGCCCCCGCCTTACGGCGTGGGGGAGAGCCCCGCCGCCCCCCCTCCCCATCCCCCTCCCCCTCCGTGCGTCGAAATTCCTCCGTCGTATCGCTTGGGGAGCACCCCCCCCCCCCCCTCGCCCGCGCCACTGCTACCCACCCACTTATGACGCAGCAAAGTCCTCCCGTAACGCTTGGGGGAGGGTCGTCCGCCATCCGGCCCCCCCCCCCCGCATCCCACCCAAATTCAAATCTCCGCATATGTGCATTGGCAACGGCTTCGCATTCGCGTGGGGGAGGGCAACCCTTCGCCCATCCATAACCTCACACGTAAGGGGCAGGCGTTTATTAGGCATCGTACTCCCGCGTACGCGCGTGGGGTAAGCGTACATATTGTACGAATAACTGTTAGTAAGTCTATCACTAACGAATATATAATAAACTGTTAGCACTTCATAGGTCAATCGTCTAATGGCAACAAAGTGATCGCGAGTTTAATGTCATCTTGGGGTTTAGCGGCATTGCCTTAAACAATCTCGATTTGCATGTCGTCAATCTGGCGAATGCGGGCGATCTGGCATGGGCAACTCTATACCACGGCACGAGGGGCTGTATAACGCAAATTGGCAACGTTGTCACAACCTCGGCACCCTTAACCGCCGCGGCCGTCCCAGCGCGAAATTGAAATGGCCGTATGACATACAGCGTGAAAGGAGGGCTAGCATTCAAACTGATTGTGCACTTACATGGCTCGAGAGGTTCGGCTGGGATTGGCATCATCGTCCCCGTCCTGAAGTAGCTGATTGGCAGCCTCCGCTTTCTTGCCTGCTCTCCTCTTACTCACAGAACCTAATGGCATGTCGCGTTTGTGGAAGTAGGGCATGGTCAAGGAGAACAAAGAAGAATGGTTGCGGACAGAGCAGTGATATTCAAACGCGCGGTACGTGTTTAGCGCAATGATGTTCAAACCTGCAGTATCATTTCATGGCCTAATGATATTCAAACCTCGGTACAGTTTGTTTTGCAAAAGTTCGATTTCGAACCTGTCGGCAGTCAATACAGTTATGATCAAAAGCATTCTCTTACTGCCTACTTCCTTTTGTTTGCTTACTTCTTATCTTACGGCTACGCGTCTCATCCTCCTGCCTTGGCTGGAAACTCTCGAAAGCCTGGAGTGAGCAGGGGCTTTGCATGATTTGATACTCAGAGATCTCTCGTTTCAATCGAACTGGTTCCTCCGCCGGGATTACGTTCCTTTGTGCGCATACTTGCTCAGAAGTTTCCTTCTGTCTTATCCTGCACACAGTTTTCATAGTGTCAGGCGGTGTACTTGTACGGAATGAGGAAATTGCCGTCAGGCATGCGTTTCTTGAATGCCATGTCCTTCACTGGGTCGGACGTGCAACCATCGTTGGTAAGTTGAAGTCAATAAAGCTTCGGGGACTCCACACATCGGTTTGGCAAGTCTCGCAGAAAACCGGAATCTCAGGATGGTGTTGCGTCACGCGTAGTTGGGATGGTCGTCCTCCTAATAGGGCACTTTCGCGACACATCGGGGCTACGACCTGCTTGTTCGATTGTTGAAGGTCATTGTCGCATGCGGGCTCTCCGTCTACGTACATCTTGACATCGATGGTGCCATTCGAGTCCCGTTAAATAGGATAGGGTGGGTAATTTG
>JACBWV010000839.1:11279161-11336661 GCA_013435795.1 Chlamydomonas sp. ICE-L
CTCCCCCGCCGCACACCACAACCACCCCTTAGTGCATGCAAAGTCCTCCCGTACGCGTGGGGGAGCAGCCCCCCTCCCCCCCATCCCCCACCCCCACCCCCTCAGTGCTTCGAAATCCCTCTTGTACGCTGGGAGCATCCCCCCGCCCCCCCCCCCCCTCCCCCGCCACACACCCACCCACTTAGTGATGCAAAGTCCTCCCGTACGTGGGGGAGCAGCTCCCCCCCTCCCCCTCCCCACCCCCTCAGTGCTTGAGAAATCCCTTTCGTACGCGGGGGGAGCACCCCCCCCCCCCCCCCCCCCCCTTCCCCCTCCCCCGCCACCACACCCACCCACTTGGTGCATGCAAATCCCTCCCGTACGCGTGGGGAGCATCCCCCCCCCCCCTCCCCCGCCACCACAACCCACCCACTTCGTGCATGCAAGTCCTCCCGTACGCGTGGGGGAGCAGCTCCCCCCTCCCCCTCCCCACCCCCTCAGTGCTTCGAATCCCCCCTACGCTGGGGGAGCATCCCCCCCCCCCCCCCCCCCCCCTCCCCCCTCCCCCTCCCCCACCCCCAGTGCTTCGAAATCCCTCCGTACCTGTGGGACCATCCCCCCCCCCCCCCCCCCCCCCTCCCCCGCCACCACACCCACCCCCCCCCACTTGGTGCATTGCAAATCCCTCCCGTACGCGTGGGGGAGCATCCCCCCCCCCCCTCCCCCGCCACCACAACCCACCCCACTTCGTGCATGCAAAGTCCCTCCCGTACGCGGGGGGAGCAGCTCCCCCCTCCCCCTCCCCCACCCCCTCAGTGCTTCGAAATCCCTCCCGTACGCGTGGGGAGCATCCCCCCCCCCCCCCCCCCCCCCCCCCCCCCCCCCTCTCCCCCGCCACCACACCCCCCACTTGGTGCATGCAAATCCCTCCCGTACGCGTGGGGGAGCATCCCCCCCCCCCCCCCCCCCCCCTCCCCCCGCCACCACACCCACCCACTTCGTGCATGCAAATCCTCCCGTACGCGTGGGGGAGCAGCTCCCCCCTCCCCCTCCCCCCCCCCCCCCCCGCAGTGCATCGAAATCCCTCCCGTACGCGTGGGGGAGCATCCCCCCCCCCCCCCCCCCCCCCCCCCCCCCCCACCCCCCCCCACCCCCTCCCCGCCACCACACCACCCACCATTAGTGCATCAAAGTCCTCCTTACGCGTGGGACAGCTCCCCCCACCCCCGCAGTGCATCTAAATCCCTCCCGTACCGTGGAGCATCCCCCCCCCCCCTCCCCCCCCCCGCCACTCTCACTCACCCACTTAGGCTGCTCAAATCCTCCCGTAGCTTGAGGAGCAGCCCCCCCCCCCCTCCCCCTCCGCCTCCCCCCCCCTCAGTGCTTCGAAATTCCTCCCGTACGCTGGGGGCGCAACCCACCCCCCCCCCCCCCCCCCCCCCCCCCCCTCATTCAATCCCCATATGTGCATGCAAAGGCCTCCCATTCGCGGGGGGGAGCAACCCTTCCCATCAATACCCACACCACGTAAGCAGCGCGTTTTATTAGGCACGTACTCCTGTACGCGTGGGGTAGCGTAATATTGTACGAAATAACTGTTAGTAAGACTATCACTACGAAATATAATAATCTGTTAACTAGCATACAATCGTCTAATGCACAAAGGATCGAGTTGGATGCATCTTGGTTTACGCATTGCCTTAAACATCGCGAATTGCATGTCGTCATTGATCTGCAATTGGGACGAATTGGGCAGACCCACACCCGACAACAACACAACCAACCACACCACGCACGATTCCGTGAAACCAAATCACTCAACCTCCACCAACCCCCCCATTGAAGTGTCCGTATGACATACAGCAGTGAAAGGAGCATACATTCAACTGACTACAGAGCCTCGAGAGGTTTCGGCTGGGTTGCTTCACCCCGTCCTGAAGTAGCTGATTGGCAGCCTCCCCCTTCCTTCCTCCTCTCCTCCCTTACTCACAGAACCTAACGGCATGTCGCATTTGTGGAAGTAGGGCATGGTCAAGGAGAACAAAAGAATGGTCGCGGACAGAGCAGTGATATTCAAACGCGCGGTACGTGTTTAGCGCAATGATGTTTGAAACCTGCAGTACATGTCATGCGCAATATATTCAAACGCTCGGTACATTTTGTTTCAAAAGTTTGACCTGTCGCAGTCAATACAGTATGATCAAACATTCACTTACTGCCTCCTTTTGTTTCTTAACCGCTCATCCCTCCTGCCTGGCTGGAACTCTCGAAACCTGGAGTGAACACGGATTTGCATGATTTGATACTCAGTCTCGTTTCATCAATCGACTGTCTCGCCGGGAGGACGCCTGTGCGCAGATGCTCAGGTTGACCGCGATCCTGCAACACCAGTTTTGCATAGAGCGGCGGAGTAATTGTACGGAATGAGGAAATTTGCCGTCAGGCGTGCGTTTCTTGAATGCCATGTCCTTCACTGGGTCGGACGTGCAACCATCGTTGGTAAGTTAAGCAAGAAGCTTCGGACCCACACATCGGTTTGCAAGTTCCAGAAACCGGAACAAGATTTGTGCGTCACACGTAGTTTTGGAATGGTCGCCTCCTAATAGCACTTCGCGACACTTCGGGACTACGACCTGCTTGTTCGATTGTTGAAGGTCATTGTCGCATGCGGGCTCTCTGTCTACGTACATCTTGCCATGCATGGTGCCATTCGAGTAGAAGCTGCGTCCAGTAAAATAGGATAGGGTGGTAATTTGTTCGAATTGAATTACACTCTAACACTGTATCGAAGTTCTCCCCTACGCGTGGGGGAGCATTACTACCTTGGGGGGGGAATGCCTCCCACACACGCGTACATAGGGATTTCACATTGAGGGGGTGGGGGAGGGGGAGGGGATGCTCCCCCATGTGTACGGGAGGGATTTCAATCACTGAGGGGGTGGGAAAGGGGAAGAGGGAGTTAGGGGGAGGGGGAGGGGAAGGGGGAGGGGGAGGGGGGGGGATGCTCCCCCACGCGTACGGGAGGACTTTGCATGCACTAAGTGGGTGGGTGTGGTTTGGTGGTGGTGATGGGGGGGGGGGATGCTCCCCCACGCGTACGGGAGGACTTTGTATGCACTAAGTGGGTGGGTGTGGTGGCAGGGAAGGGGGGGGATGCTTACCCACGCGTTCAGGAGGACTTTGCCGGCACTAAGTGGATGGGTGTGGTGGTGGGGGAATTTGCATAATTCTCTAGTTGACGAAGGGGATGATACTTTGACCATTTGCGTGCAACTTATAATAATGTATATTCGAGCATGATCAAAAATAAACACAAACCTCTTCCATGCCTGCTGCTCAGGCCCTTGCCGCTACATACAAGTTGTCCTTGGAGCATTTCAAGAAGGAAGTGAGTTCGGGCTTTGTGATGGTCGTCCTTCAGAAGCTTGTTGGTATGCACAACATTCAGGAGGACGAATTCAAGGCCGAGTTGATGACCCGCTACACTATGGTAAGTGTTCAAGACGTATGCATATCCGTATGCGCCCAAGAAAATGGTGTATGATTTGACGGATGGGTCCAGCCAATTCTGGTTGGGCTTTGCGCCTGGGCCAAAACGGGGAGCCCCTAGAACTAGGGCAGTCCGTCAACATTGTGGCGGGGTTCACTTCAATACCCTCAAGGTTCAAATTATATTCAAACGACCATCAGACCATCAAACACCTTTTCTACTTTTGTTTCCACCAACTCCCACTAGGCTTGCATATGAATCTGGTTTGAATCGCATGTTCGATCGGCCTTGAGGCTTGGTGTTTGCTGGCATTATAAACCTAGGTGGTACAAAAATCTACCGCACCTGAGTACCTGACTCCGAATTCGATTGTTACATTTATTTTCATCAAACTCTGGTCTGCTCTGTTTTTCCTTTTGAATCATACCTGAATCTGGTTTGAATCGTACTGTCGATCGGCCTTGAGGCTTATTGCTTGTTGGTAGAGTAAACCTAGGTGGTATAAATCTGCCACACCGGACTCTAAATTTGATTGTAGCATTTATTTTCGTCCAACTCTGGTCTGCTCTGTGAATCCTTGTGACTCACACATGAATTTGGTTTTAATGGAAAGAAAACAATTCAAAAAGGATTCCGCCAACATGTAACTAGAGCCAATTAATGGAGCCCCCCAGTTTCTAAAAATCCGCCAACTTTAATGGAGTAAAATGATTTCATTCGTTTTGGGGATTATCCGCCAACCCTATTTACCGCCATTTTCTTGGGCGCATACGATAATAGACTTGCCCAAAGGATTTCCCTATGCGAAGGGTAAGCCGCACCATGTATTGTCGTAGGGCCATTTGATGGGACTGTCTAGGTCCCCCCAAGCAAAGGGGAGCGGCCACCTTCAGCTTTCCTCCATTGATTAATGCCTACTTGTTCGCCTAGCTTCGACAAGCTTGGACAACATCACTTCAGATCCATCAACAACCAGTTGTTGAAGGGTTACATGGACGCTGCCGTTTCCAAAAGTGGTACAAAGCCCTCTGGCGTCGTTTTCAACACCGAGGAAGTGGAAGGTTTGACAGCACAGGCCTGGTTCTCGAGGTATGGTTGGTTGACTTCCTACCAATAAACGTACTGATTTTTCTTATTTCCTCCAATCATGCAGGTGCCTCCCAAATTGGTCGACTTGGCCATCATCAACCCGAGCTTGGATGATGATACGGGACAGCTTTGGGACGTCAGTGAGAAGCCTTGGACAAACGTCAATTCCTTTGACACTTTGCGAACCTTGATGGTCCAAAACAGGAAGCTTGGTGGGTTGTTCAAGGTGGTGATGTACACAAACATGGAGCAAGTGAGTACCTTCAGGAGGGCTTTCATTATTATAAGCCGCTAAGGACGTGCATCATGTCCCCATTACACGGATTGGGCCAGACTTCAAACCAGCTTTCAACACGTTGGCCAAAGTCATCAGATGAAGAGCATGGCCGAGGGGAATGAGGTTGTAAAGCGGTCATGTGAATAATGGGTTTATGACGTTGTGAGGTTGGGGAGTGGGGTGATGTGTTCAGGTGCTATCTAGGATAATGTTTTGTGGTGGTGGTGTAGTGCGGGGAGGTCTCGTAGAGTGATGCAGCACCAATGTGGACCTACCCAAATGTGTGTCCTCCACCACCACTGTGAATGGGGCTGTGAGGCAGTGAGGTTGGAAGTATATGATTTATAAGGTAATGAGTTTTGAGGTTATGATTTACGGTTTTGAGATTGCGAGGTTATGAGTTATGAGTTACAAGGTAATGAGTCATGAGGTAATGAGTTAAGAGTTCTGAGATTGCGAGGTTACGAGTTACGAATGATGAGTTACAAGGTAATGACTTATGAGGTTATGATGTATGAGTTCAGAGATTGCAAGGTTACTAGTTACGATTTATGAGTAACTCACTAACTGTTAGGAGGTTATGAGTTATGAGTTATGTAACAAGATTCAAATATTGTCAAGGAATTGTCTCTTTCTCCAAAAACTAGAAAACAATCTTATGTTTAAAAACATAAGATGATTCTAAGATAGTGAAGGAATTGTCTCTTTGTCGAAAAACTAGAAAACAATCTTATGTTCAAAAATATAAGAAGATTCGAAGAAATCCAGCAAAAACTCACAAATCAAGAAATTTGCCTAAACGGTCTTTTGATTTGAATCATAAGATTCCACAAATTCAGAAGCATCCACAAAATCGGCCGGGAAGCAGGAACGCCCATTTGAGGTCCCACCCCGCCCTCCTACGGTCATGCCCGCACCTTCGGTGCCGGTCAAAGAAACGCGACGACGCAGACGCCCGATGCCCTTGGCGTCGACTCCCTCCTCTCTCTCCATCATGGATCGACTTTTGGCTGGTTACAAAACGGACTTAAACTTCACGCCAGGCTGCAAGCGCCTCCGTGATAAATTTTCCAGAAACGGGTACTGGTTCAAGAAAAACAAGTACGGCCGCGAATTTTTATGCGTCCCTCTTGACGCGGCTCTTCGCCTGGATATTATCCTCGAAGCTCACGATCCGGTTTACATGGGCCATTGCGGTCGCACCAAAACGTTGGAACTAGTCACGCGCACGTTTACTTGGGCCAAAGTTACGGCTGATGTGACTGCCTTCGTCCAACAGTGCCATAAGTGCAAAACGAACAAACCAGGAAACGCAAAGCCGAACGGTACCATGGTGCCCGTGGAAATTCCTGACAGATTCTGGGAGTGCGTCTCCACAGACCTTATTACGGCGCTTCCACCAACATCGTCGGGCCATGACGCCATCGCTGTGTTCCTTGACAAACCGTCCAAAATGGTTTATGTCGAACCTTGTCACACGACGATTAACGCGGAGGAATTCGCTTCCCTATACCTCAATCGGGTCATCCGATATCATGGTATCCCGAGGAAGCTCCTCAGTGATCGCGACGCGCGATTCACAGGTCATTTCGGCGTTGCTCTCCATCGACTAATGGGCACGCGACAAGCGTTTTCGACTGCGTTCCATCCACAGACTGACGGTCAGACAGAACGCATGAACCGCGTCATCGAGGACATGATTCGCCACTACGTGGGGCCATACCATGACGATTGGGATAAGTCTTTGGCATTGGTGGAGTTCGCTATCAACTATTCCTACCAAGAGTCCATTCAGAACACACCCTTTTGGGCATACCTTGGTTACGACCCTACGACGCCTCTCAAAGCGAAAGTCGAATCGAAATGTCCGGCTGCCAACAATTGGTGGGCTGATTACATTGAACGCCAAGATCAATGCAAAGCATGCATGCAAGCCGCTCAAGATCGGCAGAAAGCCCATTACGATAAACGACGAACGGAGGTTTTCTTCAACCTTGGTGATAAAGTTCTCTTGTCCACCCGCAATATGAAGTTCAAAGCAACTGGTAAACCAAAACGTACGCCTCGTTTTGTTGTTCCCTACACGATTACAGAATGCATTGGTCCGCGCGACGAGCAGACCGGAGTCGTCCAGCAGGTCACGGCGTGCCGCTTAGCCTTGCCTAAGATGATGCGCATCCACCCCGTGTTTCACGTGGGTTTGATCAAGCATTGGCGCTCTGATGGCGTTGTCCATGTTGGACAACCGCTGAAGTTCGACTCCGACGGCGCTCCAATTTGGAACATCCAATGCATTATGCGTGAAAAGTCGCGTATCATAGGCACATCCAGCAAACGACGTCTCGAATACTTGGTCCGATGGCAAGACTTCGGTATTGAACAAGACACTTGGGAACTCGCCAAGGCGGTCAAGAAAAGTGCCCCTCACGTGGTCGAGACAGCTCAGGATGCGCCTAGCAGCTTGAGGGGTTAATCTAGTGTAACGTGCTACGTGATGTATGTTTACGTGTATGTTGATATGAGTGAACTAGCAGAATAGGTGGAGTATTACCTGGCTAGGTATGGGATGTCGAGTAGCTTGGAAAGAACGTCTTCGTGGTAGGAGTAGAAGGGTTCGTTCCGAGTAGCTCGTGTCTATGTACGCAACGTGTGCGTTGTGAGAGATGCGGCAGTACATGGGTATGGTACTGTATCATGTGTGTTCGTCACGTGGCTTACGGGTAAGGTGTACATGTATGCCTTGCTGGAAGGCCAGAGTACCCGTGAAGGGTTCTGTACCGTAACACTCCCCCCCCTCCAGAAGAGATGCGGACCCCGCATCTGATCGTTATAAAGGGGGATGTGAATAACAGTCGTAGTCGTATGTGCCGTGCTCAAAATATACTTGATGACTCAAGTTGGTTTCGGAGAGAACCATTTAACATCCCTTTTGGGTACTCCGAGAAAGAAAGCTTTATGAATAAAGCAATCTGACCGCCGTGTCGTATGCGTCGAGTGCGATGGGTTGGTGATGGGCCCGTTTTTTCGACGTGCGTCGGGACATAACGGGCGTAACACGGCATTTCCATGCATGGACGATGTGAGGGGCACTTTGCTTGACCGCCTTGGCGAGTTCCCAAGTGTCTTGCTCAATAATGAAGTCTTGCCATCGGACCAAGTATTCGAGACGTCGTTTGCTGGATGTGCCTATGACACGCGACTTTTCGCGCATGATGCATTGGATATTCCAATTGGAGCGCCGTCGGAGTCGAACTTCAGCGGTTGTCCAACATGGACAACGCCATCGGAGCGCCAATGCTTGATCAAACCCACGTGAAACACGGGGTGGATGCGCATCATCTTGGGCAAAGCCAAGCGGCACGCCGTGACTTGCCGGACGACTCCGTTGACCTTGTCGCGTGGACCAATGCATTCCGTAATCATATAGGGGCCAACAAAACGAGGCGTAAATTTTGGTTTACCCGTTGCCTTGAACTTCATATTGCGGGTGGACAAGAGAACTTTATCACCAAGGTTGAAGAAAACCTCCGTTCGTTGTTTATCGTAATGGGCTTTCTGCCGATCCTGAGCGGCTTGCATGCATGCCTTGCATTGATTTTGTCGTTCAATGTGATCGGCCCACCAATTGTTGGCAGCCGGACATTTCGATTCGACCTCTGCCTTGAGCGGCGTCGTAGGGTCGTAACCAAGGTACGCCCGAAAGGGGGTGTTTTGAATGGACTCTTGGTAGGAATTGTTGATTGCAAATTCCACAAGCGCCAAGGACTTATCCCAATCGTCGTGGTACGGCCCCACGTAGTGGCAAATCATGTCCTCGATGACTCGGTTCATGCGTTCCGTCTGACCGTCAGTTTGAGGATGAAACGCAGTCGAAAACGCTTGTCGCGTGCCCATCAATCGATGGAGAGCCACGCCGAAATGGCCTGTGAATGGCGCATCGCGATCACTGAGGAGTTTCTTTGGGATACCATGATATCGGATGACACGATTTAGGTATAGGGAAGCGAATTCCTCTGCGTTTATCATAGTATGACAAGGTTCGACATGAACCTTCTTTGACAGTTTGTCGACGAACACCGCGATGGCATCATGGCCAGACGATGTTGGCGGAAGCGCCGTAATAAGGTCCGTGGAGACGCACTCCCAGAATTTCTCAGGAATTTCCACGGGAACCATGGTACCGTTAGGCTTTGCGTTTCCGGGCTTGTTCGTTTTGCACTTATGGCATTGTTGGACGAAGGCAGTAACATCTGCTGTGACTCTGGCCCAAGTAAAAGTGCGGGTGACCAGCTCCAATGTCTTGGTGCGACCGCAATGGCCCATGTAAACTGGGTCGTGAGCTTCGCGGATAATATCCAGGCGAAGTGCCGCGTCGAGGGGGACACACAAAAAATCGCGCCCGTACTTGTTCTCCTTGAACCAGTAACCGTTTCTGGAAAACTTATCGCGGAGGCGCTTGCAGCCCGGCGTGAAGTTTGAGTCCGTTTTGTATCCAGCCAAAATTCGATCCATGATGGACGAAGAGGAGGGAGTCGACGCAGCGGGCATATGCCGTCTGCGTTGTCGCGTTTCCTTGACCGGAATCGAAGGTTCGGGGAGGACCGTCGGTGGGCGGGGTAGGATATCAACGACTGCGGGACCGACCGCAATAGGACGTTGCTTTTTCGATCGAGGCCTGCATTCGCTGACCAAGAGAGAGAAGACCAACAGCTGGTGCGCAACCGCAACGTCGGCGGGGGCAGAGAGGTTGGGGTTGCGACTGACCGGGTCTGCCATATTATTGCGACCCGCGTGATACTCCCAAGTATAGCTAAAGGGCGCAAGGTCTTCCTGCCATCGGCCCATGCGTCGTGAAAGGACCGTCTTGGTGTCAAAATATGTGAGCGGATTGTGGTCAGTGACCAATGTCATGTGGGAACCTTCGAGGCAGCATCGCCACTCGGTCAACGCGACATTTCTTGTTCCGTCGTTGTATAATTCAGCTCCGCTGGGATATACTTCTTGCTGGCGAAGGCGATGGGGTGTTTATCTTGTAAGAGCACCGCGCCCGTACCAAGCAAAGATGCGTCGGTAATGACTTCGAAAGGTTTGCTGAAATCCGGCAGTGCGAGGACTGGAGCGGATAGCAAAGCTTCTTTGAGGCCTTCGAATGAGACGAGATGTTCCTGTTTGAACAAGGTGCCTAGATCACCCTTGATGTTAGACAAGGTTTGAAGAGGGGCAGCGAGAGACGAATAGCCTTGGATAAATTTGCGAAAATAATTGCACAAACCCAGGAATGAGCCGATCTCTTTTGCCGTTTTCGGGGTAGGCCAGTCACGGACTGTGCTAACCTTTTTCGGATCAACTTTAATTCCGTCGCGTCCAATGTAATGACCCAGGAATTTAAATTCTGTTTTGTTGAAGGAACATTTGGAGAGTTTTGCGTAGAATTCGTTGTCCTGGAGGACCTGGAGAACTGTGGCCAAGTTGGCCAAGTGCTCCGCCGGAGTGCGTCCGTAAACCAAGATATCGTCTAAGTAGACCACGACAAAAATGTGCAAGTAGGGCGCGAATATTTGGTTCATGACCGCTTGGAACGTGGCCGGCGCGTTCGCCAAACCCATCCCAAGGACTTTAAATTCATACTGGCCCATCGGGGTAGTGAACGCAGTCTTCGGCGCGTCCTCGTCCGAAATTCGTATTTGGTAATAACCAGACGTGAGGTCTAGGGAACTGAACAAAGTAGCTCCACCTAGACGATCAATGGTCTCGTCAATACGGGGAAGGGGATACCTATTTTTAATCGTGATTTTGTTGAGTGCTCGCCAATCGCAAACAACACGGTATCCCGTTCCACCTGGTTTCGCTATGATCATAATCAGCGCACCATACGGGGACGAGCTCGGGGCGATGAATCCTTGCTGCAAAAGGTCGGAGACGTATTCCTCACATAGCAGGGTCTTGGCTGGACTCATGCGACGATTCCTGCGATATGGCGCGTAAGCATTGTCTTGCGTTTTGATGACGTGAGGTATAACTCGATGGTTAGGAGTCCCCATAGGCAAATTGTTGAAGACTTTGCGATACTTCCAAAGGAGGGCGCGCAGATCGCTGGCCGAGATGAGCGTTTTATCGTTGTGGTCAAGGATGTTGTCGCGGATCCAATTTTCGAAATCCATGCTAGCCACTGGCGGACCAGGTAACGGTCCGTCGGACGGCAATAATTTCGTGAGCAATTTCGCTCTTTCATCGGCAGTGACATTTGACGCCGGTAACTCCGCCCGCGATTCGCGGACGTTGACCATGACGTGGTTAGCGCCAGCCTTCAAAAGCTTTGCTGCTTTGCGACCCGTAATGACCGGTCATCAGTTGACTTGCCCGATAGCGCCATGGTGAAGAAGGAATGAGCCGTTTCGTCCCGCTGCCTGTTAATAGGGGTTATACAGCAGCCGTACCGTTTGAGCGACATGGTCATGCCATCGTAATCGAGGACGGCCCTTTCGTCGCACATCCAGTCGGATTCGAGGATTAAATCTAATCCTCAAAGAAGTTTGTCGACGACATGGACAAACGCTTTGCCAACATATCGTTGTATGTGGATAGGGAGCGTGGCCGTCCCGCGGATTTTGATAATCCCGTCGTTAGCGCAAGTGAATCCGTCGCATTCGTTTTCCCAAGGGTAGATGTGCAAACCGAGACCACCAGCCGTTTGCCTGTCCATAAGGCAACCCGTCGCGCCCGAATCCGCCAATGTCAGCAATTGTTTCGCGCCAGATCGGGCGTTAAAAAGCATATCGGGGCTGTCGCGGAGTTGACTTCGTATACCCAATTGGCTCGCGTAGTGAGCACGGGGAAAGTGTTTGTATGTCGTTGTGCGTGATTGCGACGGATGCACTTCGTTAACTGTCTGGCAGCGATTTTTTTTTTTTTTTTTTCCCGCGAACTTTGGGATCCAATGCCTCCGACCACCAGTTTTGTAATCGACGGGTTTCAACCGGACTGGGGATGCCCTCCTCAGGTGCGGGGCCAAAGTATACTGCCTTGGTCGCGTCGTTGAGAGCGTGATCAGCACCTTGCAAGCTAAGGACCTGCGACCCTGGCGATCTACTTTGCTTGCAGGTCTGCGATCTGCTGCGTACGACGGGTTCCTCTCTACCTTCCCGGCCTGTTTAGCTCCCCGAAGGGGCCGGCCAGAATGCGACTACTCGAGCGCATCAAAGGGCTACTCGTGGCGTGCGTCCAACTTTAGGCTTTTTGTCGGACGAGAATCCGGTATTGTCGGTCTCGTCTATAGATCGTAACGCCAGCGAAGCATAAATGGGCATGTCGGAAGAAGGGTACCTAGTGTCTGCCGATCTCTGGGATCGATTCGTTGACCTGTGTACGTGTAGCCCCCGCTCTGTTGCCCGTCGTTGCTGCTGCGTATGTCGGGACATGTCCAGCTGCAGATAGAGGAATACGTCGACCATCGAATCGAACAATGCACCCATTTTCCGACCGCAAATATTTTGGTCGGAGGTCAGCAATAAGTCCCGTGCGAAATATTATATCGCTCGCGGACAGTGAGGTCTGGTACTTTGCGGGACTGATGGGAATATGTCTGCAGGGACCCCCTGCCTCGTTGGACTGAAATGTCGTGTAGTCTGGGGAGAAGGACCTGTCGTGTAATTGTATTGGCATCCGCAGGTTGTTCGACCTCATCAGCCTGTGTTTCATCCCTAACATAGGGCCGGTCGGCATGCGACTACTCGAGCGCATCAATGGGCTACTCGTTTGTATGAGCGCTATTACTTTAGCGCCCTTGATGGAGTTCCGATCAGAATTTCTGTCGAGCCACTCCTTGGATCAGCTATGAAAAAAGAATCAGAGGGGGCGCCCAATGCGCCAATAAATGTATCTCGACTGCACGGGTGGACCCCGTCGCAGCCGTCGAGCATTTGTTTCGTAATACCCGTCAAGTATTGCTCCGGTGCTTCGTCGTGCCTCGTCCGACTGCTTATAATGGAGAACGTTACCGGTTCCAACCACGTGGCGACCTTCTGTATAGGGAAGACCTTGGTATGAACGTGTCGCTCCGACCCGTGCTAAATATTTTATATTTATCGGACACCGTAGGGCTCTGTTTATCGTGGAAGAGGGTTGGATGATTGCGGTAAAACAAGTGCAGTGAGATCGAGAATAGCTTTATTGATCCTTGTATGTAGTCGGGTGGAAACAACGGCGTTCGGTACCTCCGTCCACCACTGGGGATGTGCTCCTTAGGATCGGGGCCGAAGTAGACTGCCTTCGTTACGTCGATCGCACCTTGCAAGCTGAGGACCTGCGACCCTGGCGATCCACTCTGCTTGAAGGTCTGCGGTCGTTGCGAACCGCTACGTCGTCTACCCCCTCGGCCTGTGTTCTGTCACCCGAAAGGGCCAGCCGGGGTATTACTACCGTTGGCCGAAAGCATGGGCAATTGCCGGATGAGAGTTCAACTCTCCGACATCCTTCAGCTTGGGGCTCTGTGTCGACTAGAGTTGAACTCTTCAACAGCGTCGATGGTTCATGCCCGGCGAAGAGAACGAATCGAAGTCGGAGGGGGGTAACATGATTTTTTATTATTCCTGCCCCTTTCTCCTGACTTTCGCTTTGGTCCGTGAAGGCATTGCCCTTTTGCGACGGCGTTCTGTCTCGCCTCGCCCCACTGCAGGTAGTGGAACTAATATTCCATCGTGTCAGACAACGTTCCCGTTTCTAGCGGGCGTAAGAGCACGGAGAGCGTCGGACAAGCCCATGCGAAGACATTCAGTCGCTTGAGGGTCGTCAGGTCGGGGACCTTGCGAAACTCCGATTTAACCCACGCGGTCGGACGTGATCATAATGGATGTCTGCCGCAGGTGACTGCATCGGCACAACAGTCGGTTCCTCTGTTGTATGATATGGCGTGCCATCGGGTCGCGAAATGCTGAGGAGCATTTGCGTGGAATTGCGCGGCTAAGGCGGGCCATGACCTGGCAAAATTGCGCGGCTATGGCGGGCCATGACCTGGCGCGGCTAGACCTGGCGCGGCTAGACCTGGCGCTGCTAGACCTGGCTGGCCTGGCGCGGCCTGGCGCGGCTAGACCTGGCGCGGCTAGACCTGGCGCGGCTAGACCTGGCGCAGCTAGACCTGGCGCGGCTAGACCTGGCGCGGCTAGACCTGGCGCGGCTAGACCTGGCTGACCTGGCGCGGCTAGACCTGGCGCGGCTAGAAATTGCGCGGCTACGGCGGGCCATGACCTGGCAAAATCTGTCAAGTGGATGAAACTGTCGCTCGGAATATGGCCAGGTCGTCGGACACGCGTCGGACACTTCTGAGTGCTGTGCCCGATTGGGCGACACGTGTAGCAACTTGTGCTGAGGTTGTCGGAAAAGGGCACACGGCCCGCCGGCAGAGTCAATCGGGCTGTATTAGCCCGTCGCTCGTTGAGAAATCATTCTCATACGTCAGAGGCTCCCTGGTCCTGTCGGGGCCGAAAGCCATACTCAGGCCCGAAGGTCCTGGCGTCAGCTTTAAGTGGGGTCTGTGGCCGACGAGATTTGAGCGACATTTGAGCGACGTCATGCCTCCCACAAATTGGGGGGATGCGTGGGCTGCGTCGTCAGCGTCGGCGTCGGGCGTGGCTGTTGGCGCACCCGAGGATGCAGCCAGACCGGCCAAGCTCGCGACCAGAGGTCGCAGCGTGCCGACGGAAACGGAAGGCCGCTCTCCGATGGAGGCAGAACCATCCTGCGTCGCCGGGAGCTCAGTGTCAGGGTCGGTGTCTGACGACGCGATTCCCTCGGGATTGCGACGTCGTAGGCGACACGCGACAGCGACAGCGACGTCGGAGGCTGCACAGCAGCGGCGTCGGAGGGGCAACGCCAGAGCCAGCGGCGTCGGGGGGCAACGCCAGCGCCAGCGCCAGCGCCCAGAGGTGGGATCGCGATCGGCGCACCCGAGGGTGCCGCCAGACCCGTGAAGCCCGCAACCAGAGGTTGCAGCGTGCCCACTGAAACAGAGGGCCGCGCGTCGACAGAGGCGGGCGGAATCAGAGGGCGTCGTGGTCGACAGAGGCGGGCGGAATCAGAGGGCCGCGCGTCGACAGAGGCGGGCTCGTCCTGCGTCGCATTGAACTCCGTGTCGGGCTCAGTGTCAGACGACGCAATCCTTTCAGGATTGGTGTCGACCACTGACGTCGTAGGCTGCTCAGCAGCGGCGTCGGTGCCTGGGGTTGCAATTCTGTGGGAGGCCATTCTACACAGGCAACAGCACAAGTCAGTAGGCTGGACAGGGATGAGTGGTGGGCTAGAGAGGGGGAATTACTCGCAACTCTTAAGAAAGCCCAAAATATCACCTGCCACAGGGACTAGTAAATTTTGCGATCGTAACGAGCTGATAATGCCTCAAGCGTAACTGTGAATGACGCGTTCGTCCAGAATACGATGAGGGAGATTAGCTCTGCGAAGGCACGGACCACAGGGCAAGCAAGGAAGTACACCGACGAATCGAATTGCGCGACAGGATGAGCAAGATAGCAGGTGGACAGCACCAATAGAAGATGCAGCAAGCAAGGAGAGCCACAGGACAGACTCGTGAAGTACCCTAATTAAAGCAAGTACGGCTGAGGTGGCCAATGGAGCCGATGCTGCGCTATTGATCCAGCTGCGAGTATACCACTCGTGAATAGAGCGTTAGAAGCTATGACCAGAAGGCCAGGACGTGAATGCTAGAATCGAGAACGTAGGCCAAACAGGGTCAGGGCAGGCTAGGAAAAGATGCCCATGCAAAACAGGTCGCAGGCGGCCTAGGTCGGGGCGAACCTGACAGGACAGAGCACTGCGAGAACAGAGCAGGCGCTACGTACTCGTAGCTACAGGTCAGGGCAGACAGCCCAAAGCAGAGCAGCAAATGCCAGAAAGCTGACAGGATGTCCTGGTGGGTGCGATTAATTCGAAGAAAATTCGTATGCGTGCGTAAGTATGTGTATGCGTGCGTATGTGTATGCGTGAGGTCCCTAAGGAACAAAACCAGCTCCGCTACCAGTGTAATAGCTCAGGATGCTCCTAGCAGCTTGAGGGGTTAATCTAGTGTAACGTGCTACGTGATGTATGTTTACGTGTATGTTGATATGAGTGAACTAGCAGAACAGGTGGAGTGTTACCTAGGTATGGGATGTCGAGTAGCTTGGAAAGAACGTCTTCGTGGTAGGAGTAGAAGGGTTCGTTCCGAGTAGCTCGTGTCTATGTACGCAACGTGTGCGTTGTGAGAGATGAGGCAGTACATGGGTATGGTACTGTATCATGTGCGTTCGTCACGTGGCTTACGGGTAAGGTGTACCCGTATGCCTTGCTGGAAGGCCAGAGTACCCGTGAAGGGTTCTGTACCGTTACACCGCATCTCTTCTGGAGGGGGGGGAGTGTAACGGTACAGAACCCTTCACGGGTACTCTGGCCGTCCAGCAAGGCATACGGGTACCCCGTACCCGTAAGCCACGTGACGAACGCACATGATACAGTACCATACCTATGTACTGCCTCATCTCTCACAACGCACACGTTGCGCACATAGACACGAGCTACTCGGAACGAACCCTTCTACTCCTACCACGAAGACGTTCGCTCCCTGACTCTCTACATCCCCTACTAAGGTAACCCTCTACTTGTTCTGCTAGTTCACCCATATCAACATACACGTAAACACACATCACGCCTCGCGTTCCCTAGTATCACCCCCAAGCTGCTAAGGAGCATCCTGAGCTGTTACACCAGGTCCGGACAAGCAGGGCAACAAGCAATGGTGAGCGCTTTGCTGTCTAATTGTTGCTGTGTCGTTAAAGTTGAGGCGACTTAAGTCCATCACGCGGCCGATAGGGCGAGGTTTGTCGAAACAAGGAGGTAGACTTAAATCGAGCATGGCTAAAGCTCGGACGCCTGAAAGTGTTGAGGCAGTGAATGGACGGATTATGCTTGGAAAGAGAAAGGAGGTGCAGAGAGGAAGGAGGTGCAAGAACAGGGACTCGCTCAGGGGGGAGCAGTTCAAGTAGGACTCAGGGGACAGGTGTGGTGCATCAGTTAGGGCCAGCAGGGTTGGGAGGAGGCGCCTGGGAGGTGACCGGTAAAGCCAGGTTGACCTGTCTGTCCCTGCGCTGTCCTTTGCCTTATTGGTTTAGCCCTTGCTAGTGTGTTTGACTGCCAGCCCCCACCCTCCATCCGGTCTTGTTCTAAACTGACCGTGTTGATTTGACCTTAGCATCCTTAATTGAAGTGTGTGTTTTCTGCTACCACCAATAGGCCCCTTGCTTTTCCCCTTTGCTCGTACGTGCTTAATGAAGTTAGGGTCTGGTCAGACCATCTATCTTTTTTCATTCAAATATGAAGAAGTAGAAGAGACTTAGAGTTTAAAAGTGTGACGCTTGCTTTATCATTATGTGCAAGCGATACATGCAGGATGCTGGAAAGCATAGGAGAGGTGGCGGAACAGCCTTTGAGAACATCTATTGAGGTGAGAAAGAGTACCCCCGGTAGTAGCCCCCGGGAGATTGGACACCTTATTATGGTGGGCTCCTTGACCTCAGCGGTTTGGGATGGGGGGTTGGAAGCCAAGGTTAAGCAGAGCCTAAACCTCAGTGCGTGGGTTAATGAGGGGGTAATTTGTATTAGGCATGTACACTGACGTTGGTAGGGCCTAATGTTGTGGATTTGGCCCATACACTAAGTTGGTGGGGCCTAATGTTGTGTTGTAGGCTTGGACACCAAGTAGGTGGGGCCTAATGTTGTGGAATAGGCCTGGACACTTTGGAGGTGGGGCCTATTGTAGTGGATTTGGCCCAGACACTGAGTTGGTGGGGCCTAATGTTGTGTTTTAGGCTTGGACACCAAGTAGGTGGGGCCTAATGTAATGGAATAGGCCTGGACACCAAGTAGGTGGGGCCTAAGGTTGTGGAATAGGCCTGGACACCAAGTAGGTGGGGCCTAAATTATTGGAATAGGCCTGCACACCAAGTAGGTGGGGGCTAAGGTGGTGGAATATGCCTGAACACCAAGTAGGTGGGGCCTAAGGTATTGGAATAGGCCTGGAAATCGAGTATGTGGGGCCGAAGGTAGTGGAATAGGCCTGGACACCAAGTAGGTGGGGCCTAAGGTAGTGGAATAGGCCTGGACACCAAGTAGGTGTAGCCTAAGGTATTGGAATAGGCCTGGACACCAAGTAGGTGGGGGCTAAGGTTGTGGAATAGGACTGGACACCAAGTAGGTGGGGCCTTGTGTAGTGGAATAGGCCCGGACACCAAGTAGGTGGGGCCTAATGTAGTGAAATAGGCCTGGACACCAAGTATGTGGGGCATAAGGTATTAGAATAGGCATGGACACCAAGTAGGTGTAGCCTAAGGTATTGGAATAGGCCTGGACACCAAGCAAGTAGGTGGGGCCTAAGGTTGTGGAATAGGCCTGGACACCAAGTAGGTGGGGCCTTATGTAATGGAATAGGCCTGGACACCAAGTAGGTGGGGCCTAAGGTTGTGGAATAGGCCTGGACACCAAGTAGGTGGGGCCTAATGTAATGGAATAGGCCTGGACACCAAGTAGGTGGGGCCTAAGGTTGTGGAATAGGCCTGGACACCAAGTAGGTGGGGCCTAAGGTTGTAGGTAATATATGCCCGGTCTAAGTGGGGGGGGGGGGGGGGGGGGGGGGGGGGGGCTTGGACACCATAGTGAGGTGGAGCCTGGACCCCAATGGGTTGAAGGAGGGGGCTTGGACACCTTAGAGAGGTGAAGCCTAGACAAAAGTGTTTTCAAGAAGGGTGCTTGGACACCTAAGGGATGTGGAACCTGAACCCCAGTGGTTTAAGGAGGGGGGGCTCAGACACCTTAGTAAGGTGTAGCCTGGACCTGAACGGCTAAGGAGGAGGCTTAGACATCTTAGTAAGGTGGAGCATGGACTCAATGGAAAGAGGAGTGCTTAGACATTCTTAGTAGGCGGGAGCTTTTTTGTTTAGACTCCAGTGGGTAAAGAGGGGGCCTGGAAACCTAAATGAGGGGGAGCCTGGGTCTCTTTAAAGTAAGAGAGGGGGCTTAGACACCAAATTAAAGTGGTGTTCACCCCTTTTTGAGTTTAAAAAGAGTGAGGGGACACTTTAGTAAGGTGGAGCCTGATCTCAGTGGGGTCAAGAAGAGGGATTGGAACATACCTGTAAGGTGGAGCCTGGTCACAATGGGTTATCAAATTTTGTTTGTGAAAAAGGCCAGGACACCAAGGTGGTGGGGCCTATGGTGTACATGGACAAGGTCGGGACACCAAGGAGGTGGGGCTGAAGATAGTGGAATAGGCCTAGCCACCTTGGATGTGGGGCCTAAAGTTGTAGGTAAAATAGGCCTGGACACCTTGGAGGTGGGCCTAGGGTGGTATGGGGAATAGGCAGGGACACCTAGGAGGTGGGTCCTAAGGGTATAGGTGATTTAGGCCTGGACACCTAGGAGGCGGGGCCAAAGGTTGTAAATGGGATAGGCCTGGACACCTATGGGGGTGGGGCCTGAACTTGTTTCTTAAAAGGAGGACATGAATGTCTATTGAGGTGGGGCCTCAAGAGTATGCGTGGTTGAAGGGTTGGCCTAAACACCTGTAGAGGTGGAGTTATGGACACTTTATATGGTGGAGCCAGTTAGAGGGACACCTAGGTAAGGTGTAGTCCACATGGAGACAGTTGGACACCTATGGGGGTGGAACCAGAATTTCCAGTAGGACATCTTGGAGGGGTGTAGTCCTAATATAAGTCTGGACACCTTTGATGTGGGTTCATTCAAAAGTTCATTATTGTGAAGTTGCAGTCCATTTGGAAGCAGGGGGGCACCTTTTATGGCGGAGCCAGATTGTGCTGTAGGACACTCATAGGAGAGGTCGAGCCTATTATGGACACTGTTTAAAGATGCTGCCAATTATGGTATCGACACCTTGTTAATATGTAGTGCTGATGAAAACAGTTGGACATCTTTAATGGTACAGCCAGATCTGTATTAGGACACCTTGAAGAGTTGTGGTCCTGCTAGAAGTCTATGGACACCTTTAAGGTGTGTCCTGTGAGATGGACACCCTGTGAAGGGGTAGTCCTGTTGGAAGCAATTGGACACCTTTAATGGTGGAGCCAGATTGTGCGTTAGGACACCTTGGAGAGGTGTAGTCCTGCTAGAAGTCTATGGAGACCTTAAAGGTATGTCCAGTTATAAGAACAATGTGAAGGTGTAGTCTTATTAGAAGCAGTTGGACACCTTTAATGGTGGAGCTAGATTGTGTGTAAGGACACCTTGGAGAGGTGTAGACCTGTTAGAAGTCTAAGGGCACCTTCAAGGTGAAGCTGGTTATATGGACACCTTCTGAAGGTGTAGTCCTGTTGGAAGCATTTGGACAAGCAATGTTGGAAGTAGTATAACACCTTCGAGAGGTGTAGACCTGTTATAAGTCTATGGACACCTTACATGTGTGTCCACTTAGAAGGACACATTGTGAAGGGGTAGTCATGTTGGGACCAGTAGGACACCTCTAATGGCGGAGCCAGATTGTGCGGTAGGACACCTTGGAGAGGTGTAGACCTGTTAGAAGTATATGGGCACCTGTAAGGTGATGCTGGTTAGAAGGACACCTCGCGAAGCCGTGTTGGAGGCAGTTGGAGGCAGTTGGACAAGCTTTGTTGGAAGCAGTATAACACCTTGGAGAGATGTAGTCCTATTAGAAGTCTATAGACACCTTAAATGTGTGTCCACTTAGATGGACACCTTGTGAAGGTGTAGTCATGTTGGGAGCAATTGGACACCTTAATTGGAGGAGCCATAATTTACAGTAGGACACCTTGGAAGAGGTGCAGTCTGGTTATAAGTCTATGGGCACCCTTTTAAGGTGGAGCTGCTTAGAAGGACACCTTTAAGGTGTAGTCCTATTGGGAGCAGTTGGACATGTTTATTGGAATTAACAGTCTGTCACCTTGGAGAGTTGTAGTACTGTTCAAAGCTTTTGGACACCATTAGTGGTGGAGCCAGAATTTGCAGTGGGAGACCTTGTGGGGGTATAGCCCTGTTAGAAGTTGTCAAACGCCTGTAAGGTGGGGCGAGTTAGATCGTTACTATGTGCGGACGTGGTGCAAGTTGTTGGGCACCATTAGTGGGACATACCTGTTGACGGGTTAGCAAGAATAGCCTACACTACCAAAGGTGTGTTGGGGTATCAAGAGTGCATGAATTAATAACCACTGTGCGTGCTTGAATGAGTTGAATTTATCAGAATTGTGCGTCTTGAATGAGTTGAATTGGTCAGCACTGTCAGTGCTTGAATGGGTTGAACTGATCAGCACAGTGAGTGCCTGAATGGCTGCATAGGTTGAATTGATCAGCACTGTGAGTGCTCGAATGAGTTGAATTTATCAGCACCACGAGTGCTTGAATATATGGAATTGATGAGCACAATGATTGCTTGAATGAGATGAATTGATCAGCACTGTGAAGTGCTTGAATGAGGTGAATTGATCAGCACTGTGAGTGCTTGAATGTGGTGAATTGTTCAGCACTGTGAAGTGCTTGAATGAGGTGAATGGACCAGCGCTGTGAGTGCTTGAATGAGGGGAATTGATCAGCGCTGTGAGTGCTTAAATAAATGGAATTTATCAACACTATGAGTGCTTGAATAAATGGAATTTATCAGCACTGTGAGTGCTTGAATACATGGAATTGATCAGCACTGTGAGTGCTTGTTTAAATGGATTTGATCAGAACTGTGAGTGCTTGGATAAATGGAATTGATCAGCACTGTGAGTGCTTGTTTAGATGGAATTGATCAGCACTATGAGTGCTTGAATGAATGGAATTGATCAGCACTGTGAGTGCTTGAATATATGGAATCGATCAGCACTGAGAGCGCTTGAATAAACGGAATTGATTAGCACTGTGAGTGCTTGTTTAAATGGAATTGATCATAAGTGTGAGTGTTTGAATAAAAGGAATTGATCAGCACTGTGAGTGCTTGTGTTAATGGAATTGAGCAGCACTGTGAGTGCTTGAATAAATGGAATTGATCAGCACTGTGAGTGCTTGAATTCATGGAACTTATCGGCACTGCGAGTGCTTTTTCATATGGATTTGATCGGCACTATGAGTGCTTGAATTTATGGAACTTATCGGCACTGCGAGTGCTTAGAAATATGGAATTGATCGGCACTGTGAGTGCTTGAAAATCTGGAATTTATCAGCACACAGGGCCCCCATACTGGACGTGTTTGCATGAGGGACAAACACAAAGGTACATGGGTCAATTGGGGGAAAGGTGCCTGGGGGTAGATGCCTTTCAGCACCCCTGGGTTAGAAAAGGGGCGGCCTGGGGAGGAACTTGCCTTAATCAACGGCCCCTTCCAGCTGCTGCTGGAGATCTTGCTCAAGATCAAGGCTGGGCAGGTGGATTGCATTGTGATCATGCCTAATTGGAATAGGCCTAGGCTAGCTGTCTTAGCAGGGCTCACAGTGGTGTAATCATAGGAATTGCCTGCGAGACAGGAACTCATGCAGGCTGGACCAATGCTTCCTGAAAAAGCAGGGCAAGAGAACACATGTTCCCCAAGTACCCATCAGGTTGCAGTACATCATGTTTGGGTAGGGCCTATGGTGGCCTCTAGTGGGGAGAGTGCATCCTTGTTAGGAGCATAGGGGAGGGCCTAGGGAGTGGCCCAGTCAGAGCAAGACCCGGTGGAGGACTCGGAACAAACCTAGGAAGAAAAAAGGGGGGGAAGAGGCTAGTTAGCCAGTGTGGGGTGGAGGTGTGGGGAATGGCTGGTGGCCAGGATGGGTGGGAGAGGGGTTGTTAGTTGGGCACAGTGGGAGGGCTAGGGGCCGGGGCCTAGCCCAAACCACGAACCCAACAAACCAAGCCAAGTCATACCACCACCCCAAACTAACTCCTAGAAGAGTTGTAACAGTGATGTACCGCCCACGAGCGTTCTTTCCATGAGCCTCGGGGATAATCCTACTACGCCTACTACACCTCTAGAGAGAAGCTGCTGGTGTCGTGGCGACCGATCACCACCAGTGGTCCACCACCAACAGCTTGTTTCTAACCAGTTAAGGGTCCGGCCAAGCGGCGGTTAAATTCGTTATTTTCGGCGCTAACCGGTGTTTGGTCGGAAACACATCAGGTTGAGGTCCGGTTAGAGACCAACCGTCCCGGTTAGTGCAACGGCGCACCACCACCCCCCCCCCCCCCCACACACACACCCCCCCCGCCGTTATTGCGGTTTTCATTTATGTCGTCAGTAGTCCGAATGTAGCTGTTTAGCCGGGTAGCCGGCGTCAAAACCGGTCAAATCCTCGGACTTTCATATTAGCGCTTTTCTCCCTGTGCCTTCTCATTGTATCCCCTCTCATCACGAATGATGGATGTAAATATTTGTAAGCAACGCAGTCCGTACTCTATCGACCTTCGCGAGCGAGTGGTGCAAGGGGGAAACAAGAGAGCGTGAGAGTGTTGCATGAACGTGAGAGTGTTCCATTTCGAGGGCTACGCAGGCGTTGGGTTGCGCAGGGGAAAAACGGAACAAGGGGTTTGATTTGCAAGAGGGCTACGGGCCGGGGCAGCACGGAAGCAGGGTAACCTCTGACTGCTAATAATCGCACCAAGCAGGAAGCCTCGCTGGAAATTCCAAAGCGTGACGGAACCACATGAAATACGATGGCTAAACTATGACAATGCAACAAGTGCGCTAGGGTTACACGAAGCCATCATAAGCATGATGAGGAAGCCTGTGGCCATCATCTACTCGCTAAGTGGCTCACTATGGCTCACAGCTCGTACAGACTAAGTGCGAGCGCTGAAGATGCGTCAATTGATACCCGCACCGCGAAGGATGCTGCAGAGAGGCGTATCAATTGCAAACAGCACCTGCAAGCCTTAAGAGAGCGAGAATGACTCTGGGTTGGTGCTAGTAACTCGCTATGGCTCAAAACTCGAACTGGCGAATTGCGACTGCTTCTTCCGGTATGCCATAAATGCTAACCCAAAACAATGCTAATCAGACATGTAGCAATCGCAAAATGCAGCATGCAAGCAAGGAGCGGGAGCCAGATGTTGGGGTCCTGGCTCCAGCTAGATCTGGAGCCCTTAGTATTTGCTTGGACTTGCGCGGCCCAGGTTTGAGAATACCGCGCAACGGAAGTGGAGAAGGCACAGGAAGAAAAGCGCTAAAACGAAAGTCTGAGGAGTTCTGTCTCGAGGAGTTTTCAATTTGACCGGTTTTGGCGCCGGCTACCCGGCGTAAACAGCTACACAGCTACACAGCTACATTCGGACTACTGACAGCATAAATGAAAACCGCTATAAAGAAAGTTAAGGGACGGTTAAATTCGGTTGTTGAATTAGATCTGGTGACGTCACGAAGTTGGCGCGCGCCTCTTAAAGAAAGAAAGATAGAAAGATTACAAGGGGCTCATGTCCTAGCAGTGAAACAACACCGCCCTAAAGTCGGACTCGAGAAACTACCCGCCGTCTTCCGGCAGCGGGGCTCGAACTGCGGTCACCGAAGCCTTAATGACCGGGTATGGACCATGCCGCCCTCCAGACTGGGCAAAAATTTGGAACCATTTCTCGATTTGTGCGTGTCATCCTTGCGCAGGGGCCTCGTTGCCAACCTCGAGCAAGTGAGCTTACGAACCGGTGTCGATAAAACCACGTCCTTAGTAGGGTCAACTGTCCCCGGCAGTGTGACTTACTTGGATGTTCTAATTTTCAATTTTCAATTTTAAAATTTTCAATTTTCTCGTACACTCATCATCGATCGCACAGTTTCACCAAAATTGATTCGCAGCAGCAGGGCACCGTCCCTGTCACGCAATTCTGGACTGATCATCCTGAGGCAACCAGCAGCGACAAGAAGCGGAATAGATGCTGAAATCAGCGTTCGAATGGCGAGGAAGTGCTGCAGAGCGCATTTGCCACGTTGACCCATTTTGAACTGACATGGCCAGATGCAAAAGGCTGCTTAACTGGTGGAATGTTTCCAACCAGTTAAGGGTCCGGTTAGAGGTCGAGTCTGAACCCTCCAAAACACAATCCTTAACCGGACCCCCAACTGGTTGGAAACAAGCTGCAAGGGGGGTGGGGGGAGAGGGGGATACCACAAGGCCTGAACCCTGGGGTTTGGACGAAAGTCGGGGTGGGGTCGGGGAGAAAACCAGGATATGGGAACTGGTTTAAAGCCGGCCGCTGCTGCCCGGCTGCGTCACAGGTGCCTCGCAAACCTCGCAGGCGGTCTCAGAGCTCCCCATGCGACCGTTGAAACCACCATAGTTTGCAACACGAGGTCGGTAGTGCTTAATTCCAAGCTCCGCAAGTGCGTGAGATGGATTTGTAATCGTTTCCCATGGAATTATGCATTGTGCAAGTTCGCAAGGCGGTAAACATAAACATTATAATAAGTGAATTACCGCTATAAGTACCTTAGTTGGCGTGGCTTCATTTCCGTGGGCCCACCCCACGCACGGCCCTTTGGGTGAGTTGTGGGCGAAGTCCATGCTGATAATAGCTCGAGTGCCCCAGGGGAATGTTTCGTCCATTCCGATGCTTACATGTTTCGCCTCAATTTTTTAAAACAATTCTGTTCGCAAACCTATGTATGCGCACATGTTTGGATGGCACGAATTTGAAGTGTTGAAAAATGATGCCCGATCATATTAGCTTTGGGCCAACTAAATTTCATTTCAGGAACACATAAATCTACTATTTCCAATGCCCAGTCTTGGCTGAAAAACAATGTATCAATCTAATCAACTGTAACTATCAAGAAGTTGGCATGGTAGATCTGAGTGCTCAAATGCGCATACATATTTTTGGGAGCAGAATTGCTGTCAAAAAATCGATGCGAAAATATAGAAGCATCCAAATCGACGAATTATTCCTTGGGCTACCATTAGCACACAGAGCTCACCCTCCCAAGCCCGTGCCGGTGGGCTCGTGCGTGGGGTGGGCCGGGGCAAGCCACGCCAACTGCCCTTGGCCAAAAACCGGGAACATTTGATCCGAAGGTCGCGGATTCATATCCCTCTCGGACCCAAAATCCCCGTTTCCAGTTTTCTCGCAATTCCTTCTTCAAATTCCATAAAATCAACCCGGACAACACATTAGACATGCATCATATGGGATCAACATCAGTCCAATGGTACCATATCTGAAACTATCCTTCATCTTCAATCAGTTGCTCGCCAACATATTATGCGCCTAAATCAGTTTTTTGTTGGCCAGAATGTAAGGGAAATCATGCAGCATGGAACTAAATGGGTTTATATCTCTTAAAAGTGTTACACCAAGTTTAAGAGTGGGGCGGATATGAAACTGTTGGAATATGTGGGTGCAAGGCTACCTAAATGCTTAGCCAAAGATAGTGGTGGTGGTGGTGTGTGTGGTGGTGGTGGGTAGTGGTAGTGGGTAGTGGTGTGAGTTTGTGTGTGTGTGGGGGGGGGGGGGGGGGGGGGGGGGGGGGGGGGAGGGGGGCAAAAAAGCCAAAGATAGCAAGCAGCCATGGAATCCTGATCTGATTATTTACTCTTTAGAAATGTGAGATGCACATGCTGATGACACAAACCAGAGTTGATTAGGAGCAGGGAAATGTACGAGTAACGCACTTGAGTAGCTAGTTGCTAGAATATACTAGGAGTGGGCAAATGTACAAGTTCCGCACAAGAGAAGCTAGTAGCTAGAATAGACTAGGAGTGGGTAAATGGGCAAGGAACCCACATGAGTATCTAGTAGCTAGAATATACCAGGAGTGGGTTAATGGACAAGTAACACACAAGAGCAGCTACCACAGCAGGCTGACTATAAGCAAATACCAAGTTTACAAACTAACCAAGTGCGTGGTGCATGATGTGTTCTCATATGCTGTGCTTCAAATGTCAAGCAACCCCGAGTAGCTAGTAGCTAGTGGTGCATCATGTGCTCTCACGTGTTATGCTTCCAATGCCAGGCAACCCCGAGTAGCTAGTAGCTAGTGGTGCATCATGTGTTCTCGCGTGTTATGCTTCCAATGCCACACAACCCAGAGTAGCTAGTAGCTAGTGGTGCATCATGTGTTCTCGCGTGTTATGCTTCCAATGCCACACAACCCAGAGTAGCTAGGAGGTAGTAGCTAGTGGTGCATCATGTGTTCTCGCGTGTTATGCTTCCAATGCCGCACAACCCAGAGTAGCTAGGAGGTAGGAGCTAGTGGTGCAAGATGTGTTCTTATGTGTTGTGCTTCCAATATCACGCAACCCACAATACAGTTGTATGTGGCAAATAAATGTGAGGAGTCCGACTGCGGAAGTCATGTTATGTTTCAGAAGTTGTGAGGTTGATCAGGGATTGGAGCACTGTTTATTGTTTTGGGCTACAGCTGCTTGGCAGCTCTCTGATACTGTCCTGGAGCTCAACATGAAGCTAGCTAGTGCGTCTGAAAGCTGGCATGACGGGCATTCCAATGTGTTTGATATCTGGGCTTGACGAGGTTGCTGGCTAATGGAGCTGACTGGAAGCTGCTTAGACGTTGGGATCAGCGTAGGCCTTGATCCATGGATGCTCTGCCACTTCCTTCATGGTCATCCGGCTCTTGGTATCCTTGACAAGCAACTACATAGAGAGGATGGTGGGTGGGTGGAGGGTTGGTTGTTGGGTGGGAGGGGAGGGGAGGGGAGGGGTGGATGGTGGGGTGGGGGAGTAGTGCATGGTATTGGGTGGGTAGTGGGGGTGGGGTGGGGTGGGGTGGGGGGGGGGTCATGCTCACGCGGCTCTTCGTATCCTTGACAAGCAACTACATAGAGAGGGTGGTGGGTTGGTTGTTGGGTGGGAGGGGAGGGGTGGATGGTGGTGTGGGTGGGTGGGTGGGGGTAGGAGGGAATTTCATACTCATCCGGCTCTTAGTATAGCAACTAGAGAGGGTGGGTGGGTGGATAGTAGCAACTAGAGAGGGAGGATAGTAGTGGAGGGAGGATAGTAGTGGAGGGTGGATAGTAGCAACTAGAGAGGGTGGGTGATGGGTGGATGGTTGGATGTTGGGTGGGAGGGGAGGGGAGGGGTGGATGGTGGTGGGGTGGGGTAAGGGGGTAGTGCATGGTATTAAGTGGGTAGTGGGGGTGGGTTGGGGTATGGTGGGGTGGGGGTGGGGGGGTTCATGCTCACGCGGCTCTTGGTATCCTTGACAAGCAACTTCATAGAGAGGGTGGTGGGTTGGTTGTTGGGTGGGAGGGGAGGGGTGGATGGTGGTGGTGTGTGTGGGGGGGGGAAGGGGGGTAGTGGGTGGTTCATGCTCATCCGGCTCTTGGTATCCTTCACAAGCAACTACATATAGAGGGTGGTAAGTGGGTGGGTGTTGGGCTGGGTGTTGGGTGGATGGTGGTGGTAAGGGGGTGGGGTATTGGGGGGTTCATGCTCATTCTGCTCTTGGTATCCTTCTCAATCAACTTCATAGACAGTAGTGCGTAGTGGGTGGTGGGTGGGAGGGGAGGGGAGGGGGGGGTGGGGAAGGTGGCGGGGGGGAGGGGGGGGGTAGTTGGGGGTTCTTGCTCATTTGGCTCTTGGTATCCTTCACAAGCAGCTGCATAGAGAGGGTGGATGGTGGTGGTGGTGTGCGTGTGTGTGTGTGGGGTGTGGGGGTGGGGGGGGTCATGCTCATTCGGCTCCTGGTATCCTTCACTAGCAACTGCACTGAGAGGGTGGGTAGTGGGTGGGTGGTGGGTTGGTTGTTGGGTAAAAGGGGAGGGGTGGATGGTGTGTGTGTGTGTTGGGGGGGTGGGGGTGGGGGGGGAGGGAAGGGCTCATGCTCACGTGGCTCTTGTATCCTTGACAAGCAACTACATATAGAGGGTGGTGGGTAGGTGGTGGGTTGGTCGTTGGGTGGGAGGGGAGGGGTGGATCGTGGTGGTTGTTTGTGTATGTGTGTGTGTGTGTGTGTGTGTGGGGGGGGGGGGGGGGGGGGGGGGGGGTCATGCTCATGTGGCTCTTCATATCCTTCACAAGCAACTACATAGAGATGGTGATGGGTTGGCTGTTGGGTGGGAGGGTTGGGTTGGGTTGTGTGTGTGTGTGGGGGGGGGGGGGGGGGGGGGGGGGGGGGGAGTGGAGGGTTCATGCTCATGCGGCCTCTTGGTATCCTTCACAAGCAACTGCATAAATACGGTGGGTAGTGGGTGGGTGGGGAGGGGTGGATGGTGGGATGGGTGTGTAGTGAGGGGTTCATGTTCATGGGACTCTTGGTATCCTTCCCAAGCAACTACATATAGAGGATGGTGGGTGGGTGGTGGGTTGGTCGTTGGGTGGGAGGGGAGGGTTGGATCGTGGTGGTTGTGTGTGTGTGGTGGTGGTGGTGGTGGGGGGGGGGGGGGGGGTCATGCTCATGTGGCTCTTGGTATCCTTCACAAGCAACTACATAGAGATGGTGATGGGTTGGTTGTTGGGTGGGAGGGTTGGGTTGTGGTGGTGGGGTGGAGTGGAGTGGGGGGTTCATGCTCATGCGGCTCTTGGTATCCTTCACAAGCAACTGCATAAATACGGTGGGTAGTGGGTGGGTGGGGAGGGGTGGATGGTGGGATGGGTGTGTAGTGAGGGGTTCATGTTCATGGGACTCTTGGTCTCCTTCCCAAGCAACTGCATAGAGAGGGTGCGTAGTGGGTGGTGGATGAGTGGGTATGGGTGGATGGTGGTGTGGGTGTGGGGGGTTGTAGTGCATGGTATTGGTGGGTGGTGGATTGGTAGAAGGTGTGTTGGTGTGTTGGTAAGTGGGTAGTAGGGGTTGGTGGGTGGGTTGGTAGTGGGGGTGGGGGGATTGGTGGGTAGGTGAGGTGGGGGGAAGGGTAGTGGATGGTGGTGGGTAGTGGGGAGGGGGGATTGGTGGGTAGTGAAAGTGGGGGGAAGGGTAGTGGATGGTGATGGGTAGTGGGTAGTGTGTGTGGGTGGGGGGGGGGGGGGGGGGGGGGGGGGGGGGGGGGGGGGGGGGGGGTCATGCTCATTCTGCTGTTGGTATCCTTGACAAGCAACTACAACAGTAGATGAGCAGCAGGATGCATCATCAGCTTGGGTGATCACTCCACAATGAATAGTGGTGGTGTGAGATGTGTATTGCCAACAGTACAATATACAATGCCAACAGTACAAGATATATTGCCAACGGTATAATATACAATGCCAACCGTACAAGATATATTGCCAACGGAAGCCAACGGTACATTATATAATGCCAGCAGTACAATACGTATTGCCAACGGTACAAGATATAATGCAAACAGCACAATATATGTTGCCAACGGTACAATAGATATGCCAACACAACAATATATAATGCCAACAATGCAATATATATATCGCCAACAGTACAAGATATATTGCCAACGGTAGAAGATATAATGCCAACAGTACAATATGTATTGCCAACCATACAGTATATATTGCCAACCATACAGTATGTATTGCCAACCATACAGTATATATTGCCAACCATACAGTATATATTGCCAACCATACAGTATATATTGCCAACCATACAGTATATATTGCCAACCATACAGTATATATTGCCAACAGTACAGTATATATTGCCAACAGTACAGTATATATTGCCAACCATACAGTATATATTGCCAACCATACAGTATATATTGCCAACCATACAGTATATATTGCCAACCATACAGTATATATTGCCAACCATACAGTATATATTGCCAACCATACAGTATATATTGCCAACCATACAGTATATATTGCCAACCATACAGTATATATTGCCAACCATACAGTATATATTGCCAACAGTACAAGATATAATGCCAACGGTACAAGATATAAGCTTGCCAACATTACAAGATATAGTACCAACAGTGCGACATAGTGCCAACAGTACAATATGTATTGCCAACAGCACAATATATGTTGCCAACGGTACAATATATAATGCCAACAGTACAAGATATTTTGCCAACAGTACAATATGTATTGCCTACAGTACAAGATATAATGCCAACGGTACATTTTATATTGCCAACAGTACAAGATATATTGTCAACAGTACAATATGTATTGCCTATAGTACAAGATATAATGCCAACGGTACAATTTATATTGCCAACAGTACAAACCTTCTGAATGAAATCCTTAGCCTCAGAGCTAATTTCAGGCTCGGACGGAAACTTGAGGTCTACCCGTACAATACGGCGATAGGTGTCCTACACAAAGAAGTAGAGGGTCATGCAAGAGTTAGACTACGTGTAGCACTGTCTGACTAGTCCCAATTGTGTTCATGTGTGTCCATGTGCGTGTGTATGTGTGGTGGTGGTGGTGGTTTGTGTGTGTGTGTGTGGTGGGGGGAGGGGAAGGTCATGTGTGTCATGTGTGTGTGTGTGTTTGTGTGGTGGTGGTGGTGTGTGTGTGTGTGTGTGTGTGGTGGGGGGAGGGGAAGGTCATGTGTGTCCATGTGTGCGTGTGTATGTGTGGTGGTGGTCGTGAGTGTGTGTGTTTGTGTGTGGTGGGGGGAGGGGAAGGTCATGTGTGTCCATGTGTGCGTGTGTATGTGTGGTGGTGGTGGTGTGTGTGTGTGTGTGTGTGTGTGTGTGTGTGTGGTGGGGGGAGGGGAGGGGAAGGTCATATGTGTCCATGTGTGCGTGTGTATGTGTGGTGGTGGTGGTGTGTGTGTGTGTGGTGGGGGGAGGGGAGGGTCATGTGTGTCCATGTGTGTGTGTGTATGTGTGGTGGTGGTGTGTGTGTGTGTGGTGGGGGGAGGGGAAGGTCATGTGTGGTGGTGGTGGTGTGTGTGTGTGGTGGGGGGAGGGGAAGGTCATGTGTGTCCTTGTGTGCGTGTGTATGTGTGGTGGTGGTGGTGGTGGTGGTGGTGGTGGTGGTGGTGGTGGGGGGGGGGGGGGGGGGGGTCATGTGTGTGCGTGTGTTTTTGTGGTCCCGCAAGAGTTAGATTACGTTTAGCACTGCCTGGCCAGTCCCAATTGTGTTCATGTGTGTCCATGTGCGTGTTTATGTGTGGTGGTGGTGGTGTGTGTGTGTGCGTTGTGGTGGGGGGGAGGGGAAGGTCATGTGTGTCCATGTTTGCGTGTGTATGTGTGGTGTGGTGGTGGTGTGCGTGGTGTGTGTGTGTGGGGTGGGGTGGTGGTGGTGGTGGTGGTGGTGGGGGTGGTGGTGGTGGTGGGGGGGGGATCATGTGTGTCTGTGTGTATTTGTGGTCACGCAAGAGTTAGACTACGTGTAGCACTGCCTGGCCTGTCCCAATTGTGTGTATGTGTATGTGTGGTGGTGGTGGTGGTGGTGGTGGTGGTGGTGGTGGTGGTGGTGGGGGGGGGGGGGGGGTCATGTGTGTCCGTGTGTATACGGTGATATGTGTAATACACAAAGAAGTAGGGGATCACGCAAGAGTTAGATTACGATTTTAATTTTTGAAGAAGGGGTTACCAAGACAAAAATGTCCGTTAGTTAGTAAGTCTGTCAGTCACATACAGAGTTTTTAGGTTTCATGAAAAACAAAACAAAAATGAACATTCTATATCTCACAACAATTATAAGACATATTCACACCAGTCAGATTCTCATTACGTGTAGTACTGCCTGACCAGTCCCAATCGCGCCGCAAGCGATGCGGAAATTTCTTGTGCAGCGTCGCAAGCGTCACAGAAAATTGGCACAGAGTGATGGCAACGGAACGGCAGGTGCAACGAAGTGGAGCTGACCAAAGCCATTTAGTTATGAGACAGTTGGCTGGCGTGTCGTCTCAGTCGTTGGTCGGACGGACAAATCTGGGGGCACTCGCCTTCCAGAAGGGGGGGCTCCACCCAAAAACTGGCATTGCGAAAGCAGGGGAGTGGTACTAGAAATAATTGAGCCGAAGCGACACGTGGCATTGCTTTTTTTCGTGAGACGCGTCGCAAATTGAGCAACTTGTTGTGAACCCAGTGCGACCCGCTGCCCCCCAAAGCCCACATATGGCAGAGCCTGGGAGGTTCTAAGAGGCATGTCTGACTACTTCAGCCTGACCCATGTGTTGCCATGCAGCGACGGAATGGCGACGCGTAGCACACAAAAAGTGGTTCACACAAAATAACAGTGGACATGTAGCCCGACACTTGAGCGCCAGGCAGATGAATATGCTTAGTGCGCGGCTGGACCGAAATTGAATTGTGTAGCACCATTTACCAGATGAATATGCTTACAATTTCTATACAGTTTACAATCTCAGAGCTAATCCCAGGGTGACAAACAGACAGACAGACAGACAGACAGACAGACAGACAGACAGACAGACAGACAGACAAAACAGACAGACAGACAAACAGACGGACAAATGAGTGAACATGGGGGCTTTGCCAAAAAATAACTTCCTACCACTCAGGCATGCCTAAGGCTATGATTGAAATATCTAATGCCAGTTGGCTTGGGGTGGTTATTTGTGTCCCTCCTACTTTTTACCGCTCTAGCATGTCCGTAATCAAATGGCGAGGATGGCAAAATGTAAAAAAAGGATGAAGGAAGCAACCAACCTGGTGCCCTGGTGCTTCAAATGAGGGGCCACCACCCAGCCATCCAACTAGCCAACCTGGTGCTTCAAAAGGGGGGCCACCAACCAACCAACCAACCAACCTGGTGCTTCAAATAAGGGGCCACCACCCAGCCATCCAACTAGCCAACCTGGTGCTTCAAAAGGGGGGCCACCAACCAACCAACCTGGTGCTTCAAATAAGGGGCCACCACCCAACCATCCAACTAGCCAACCTGGTGCTTCAAAAGGGGGGCCACCAACCAACCAACCTGGTGCTTCAAAAGGGGGGGGCACCAACTAACCATCCAACTAGCCAACCTGGTGCTTCAAATGGGGGGCCACCAACCAACCAACCAACCCGGTGCTTCAAGTGGGGGCCATCCTACCAATCAACCAACCAACCAACCTGGTGCCCTGGTGCTTCAAAAGGAGGGCCGCCGATCAAGAACTCGTATGCCAAGACGCCCAAGGACCAGTTGTCAACAAACGTGTCATGCTCACGACCCTCAATCATTTCTGGGGGGAGGTAGTCAAGAGTTCCGCACAAAGTCCGTCGCCTGTGCAGCATGGTGCATAACGGCAACAAGGGGGTTGGGGGACATAGTCAAGAGGGCCACACAAACTTGTCTCATAGTAGTATGGTTCATGCAAGGGGGTTAGGGGACACAGTCAAGAGTTTGTCTCTAGTAGCATGGGTATTTGCCCTATCCCCCCTCCAGGTTCCCCCATCCCCCCTCTAGCCTCAAGTTCGTCTCATAGCATCATGGTGCATGCAAGGGGGTTAGGGGAGATAGTCTAGAGGGCCGCACAAGTTTGTCTCATAGTATAATGGTGCATGGCAGCAACAAGGGGGCTAGGGGACACAATCAAAGAATTATCTCGTAGTAGCATAGGCATTTGCCCTAACCCCCCTCCAGGTTCCCCCATCCCCCCTCTAGCCTCAATTTTGTCTCATAGGATCATGGTGCATACAAGGGGGTTAGGGGACATAGTCAAAAGTTCCACACAATTTGTTCGCCTGGGTAGCATGGTGCATGGCAGCAGCAAGGGGGTAAGGGAATACAGTCAAGAGTTTGTCTCATAGTAGCTTGGGGCATTTGCCATAACCCCCCTCCAGGTTCCCCCCTCCTCCCTCTTCCCTCCATCCTCAAGTTTGTCTCATAGTAGCATGGGTATTTGGATTACAGCAGCATGGGTATTTGAATGACAGCAGCATGGGTATTCGGATGACACAGCCAGGCCTGCAACAGTAATATATGTAGGGTCCGGCATATCATATGATACTGACCAAAGGTGAGTATGATATCATATGATATCATAAAAATTGGATCATATGAAATGATATTTGAGAGGTACATTTTGCCTAGCTAGACCGCCGTTATCACATGACACCATATGATTTTATACTGCCGTTCCCTATATATATATATATATATATATATATATATATATATATATATATATATAGGGTTGGGAAGCAAACGTATATTTTGATTTTTATATGCCGTATAAACGTATACACGTTTGCGTATAAACGTATGAAAACGTATGAGGGAAATTATACACTCCTCGAGAAAATACTTTTACATGGGTTTAAAGATATTGCCGCGTAGCTAATTTCATTGGCATCACATATCAACTCTCAAAACAATAATCGGACAAGTTTAGATTGTCCAAATCTCAAAACATAAATCACGACCAGAAGTGTGTCGATCGAGAAGCGCGGTGCCTATCTAAGGGAGCCATTCACTGCCAATAATAATTGACATACTGTCTATGTAACCATGTTCACGTTGCACTAGGATCAAGTCATCTTTCTAGGCAGCACCCTGAGTCAGCTACAGGTGTCAGAGGTATGTGAGAATGTCGCAGCTTCTAGACAGCTCCCTAAGTCAGCTACTGGTTCAGTCCTCAAGGCCCATGGCATCCAAGGCTACCTCCTCATCAACATAGACCTTGTCGGCAAGGTCAGCATTGGCAGCTATGTAGATCATATTTCCCCCCCTTTCAAAGGAGAGGTTGGCCCTCAGCTTTGTGTATATAACTGTATACATGTATAATAATATAACTGTATAACTATATTGCAACAGTGTCCATGTTCACATTGCACTAGGCCTGCACCATCAATCCAACGCGCTCTCATGGGAGCTCAATGGAATGAAAGGCTAGGTGACACTCTGATATATGTGCCTGATATCTGGCTATCTAAATGAAACTTTGGTCCGAATTTAAACGAAATTGTACAATTGAAAGGTTGATTTTATTGCATAATGTGATAGAGGAGGTTAGTAGCTTTCCAATGAGCTATCTAAATCAAATATTGAATGAAAAACGAGAAAGTTAAATGCCGGGAAGCGAGCTGTACTTTTCGACGTACACTACTCATAAGTTTGTACATACGTATGATTATACGTTTCGAGGAAAAATCATACGTATGAATATACGTATGATTATACGTTCATACGCCGGCCCAACCCTATATATATTTATATAGATAGATTTGTGCAGCCCCAGATCTAGAGAACCACCAACTTGCTGGTTGGCGCATGCACAGACCACCCACACACACCACACACCACACACACACCTACACCTACACACCACTCGTGCGTACCTTCTGTTTGGCGCATGCACCCACCACACACCACACACAAACCACCTACACACCACCACCACCCCTGCGTACCTGCTGTTTGGGGCATGCACAGACCAGCCAAAGTCGGCAATCTTCACCTCCCCATTTAGACCAACAAGGAGGTTCTCAGGCTTGATGTCACGGTGGATAACATGCTTGGAGTGGCAGTACATCAAAGCACGCGCCAACTGAGAGATGTACCTGCAAGGAACACGACGTAAGATGTAAGATGTACGTAAGATGTACATGCAAGGAACAGAACGCGTCGCATTCAAAGCCTGGTGCGTGACAAGGAACTAGGCTTATCAAGTACGATAGTGTACAGACACTTTGTATGATATATCAACAATATCATTTGAAAAATCTAACAATGTATCGTATGTTACATCGACAGTATCATTTGATATACAGAACAATGTATTGTATGTTATATCGACGGTATCGTTTGATATATAGTGCAATGTATCGTATGATATATCGCCCGATAATATTGGGGACCTCCCCATTTATACCAACAAGGAGGTTCTCAGGCTTGATGTCACGGTGGATAACGTGCTTGGAGTGGCAGTACAACAAAGCACGCGCAAACTGGGACATGTACCTGTAAAGAACACGATGTACACCAGGCAATACACAAGTGAGAGATGTACCCATAAGGAACATGACGCGCCGCATTCAAAGCCTGGTGCGTGACTAGAGACTAGGGTTGTCAGGTATGATAGCTTATAGATACATCATATGATATATCGACGATATCATTTGATGTATCGTACAATATATTGTACAATGTATCGAATGATATATGGACGATGTCATTTGATATATTGTACAATGTATGGTATTATATATCGACAACATCATGTGAACAAGTTATATGCAGCGTCGCTAAAAATTGGCGGAGAGAGTTCGCAACTGAGCGATAGGTGGCAACGGAAGTGAGTTAGTTATGAGACCGTTGGCTGACGTATCAGGCTTTGTCACAGAGGGGCGGTCAGATGGTCGGACGTTCAAACGGACAACCGGGTAACCCTGGGGGTTCCCGCCCCCATGAAGAGGGGGCTCCGCTAACAAGTAGGAAAGTTGAATCCCATGGCAAATACACCTATGTTCGGGATTTTTTCCCGCTACATATGGCGATCACTACTTTTCACCCCGTTTTGGCCCAAATTGCCGCTGTACATAAAAGCTATAAAAAGCTATAAACGCTGTACCTACAGGAGGCCCAGCACCATAAAGCTAGAAAACCCCACTTTCAGATTTGAACAAAACATCCCTGACCTCTGTACGGGTAACTACTTGAATAGTGGCAACGCCCTAGCTCCCACATCATGTGTACATAATTGTCTACCTTGAAATGTTCAAATTGACTTAGCCATACACGACAAGGTTCAGCTCCATCTAGGTTAAATTATGGAAGTAAACACACCCTCCATATCCTGCATGTGAAACGGGCAGTACATAACTCAGTGCAAGAGGCATTGATCAACAACATGTACAACAGGCAATACACAACTCCTTACAAGGCACATTGATCAACCAGACACTCACGTTGCAGTCTTCTTCTCATCGAATCGCTCGAGCTTCTGCAGTTCCTTGTACAACTCCCCACGGGCTGCGTACTCCAGGATAAGGTACACCTTGTCCTGCATGGGATCAATCAGGGTAGATGGTAAGCGCGGATTTCTTGAAGGTGATATACGTAGCACAGAGGTTACATACGTAGCACAGATGGTGAGCAGAACATCAAATCTTGAATAGCGTTTAAAAATAATATCGTAAGTGGACTTTTGTTGCCGCTGCAAACGTTGCAACCGCTCTGTTGCCGCAAGCATGAGTAAAACGAGCACCTCTTGCCTTCACTTGATGGTAAGCACAGCTTTCTTGAAGGTGCTATAGCACAGAACAGAGCAGGTTATTTTTCCGCTACATATAGTGATCGCTAGTTTTTACCCCATTGTGGCAGAATTATCGATATTCAAATGTAAAAGTGGATGGTAAGCAGAACATCAAATCTTGTATAGCGTTTAAAGAGAATATCGTAAGTGGAATTTTGTTGCAACTGCTCCGTTGCCGCAAGCATGAGTAAAACGAGCACCTCTTGCCCACACTTGATGGTAAGCACAGCTTTCTTGAAGGTGATATACGTAGCACAGAGCAGAGCAGGGTTTTTTTCCGCTACATATAGCGATCGCTAGTTTTTACCCGATCGTGGCAAAATTATCTATATAAAAATGTTAAGGTGGATGGTAAGCAGAAAATCAAATTTTGTATAGCGTTTAAAAATAATATTGGAAGTGGAATTTTGTTGCCGCTGCAAACGTTGCAACTGCTTTGTTGCCGCAAGCATGAGTAAAACGAGCACCTCTTACCCACACTTGAAGGTATATGGCTTTCTTGGTGGTGCTATACGTAGCACAGAGCAGAGGTGTGTACTTCAATGTTTTGGGGGTGCTACGGAACCAGAGTCTTTTGGGTTTGCCTTTGGGCCCCCCCCAAGTTGGTAGTGTCTTGGGGGAGCTATGGAATCAGAGTCTTTTAGGTTTGTCTTTGGGTCCCGGCAAGTTGGAATTGTCTTGGGGTGCTATGGAACCAGAGTCTTTTGGGTTTGCCTTTGGGTCCCCCCGAGTTGGTAGTAGCAACCCAAAAGCTACAAGGAACACCATGTTGCAACCAAAAGACTCTGTTTTTGTTCCTTCGAAACAAGCCGAAGACGCGTCGCAAGCGACGCGGAAAAGTGGCAGAGAGTGTTGGCTATCGGAGCGACAGGTGGCACCGGAATCGAGTGCACCGGACCGAAGCCAGGGTTTAGGAGACAGTTAGGGACAGGGTTTCTTGTTTCTTGTGGTTGGTTGGACAAGCAGACAACCGGGTGACCGTAGGGGCTCTCGTCCCCCAGATGGGGGGGGGGGGGGGGGGGGGGGCTTCGCCGAAAACCCTGATGGTAAGCAAACTGGCTGCATCCCAACTACACACCAAAGCTTAGAATTCAAGACTACCGGTAACATTAGTAGGGATCGGCATATCATATGATGTTGGCCAACGGTGAGTATGATATCATATGATATCATACAAATTGCATCATATGATATTGTATTTAAATGGCAACTTTGGCCTAGTCGGACTGCCGGCATCAGATGATATCAGATGATGACATGATATCATATGATATCATATCGCAGTTCCCTAAGCATTAGCAACTTGTATCCCTGTTTCGACGAATGGTTCAATGGCCGAGCTCCATGAACGAAGAAGGTGCCAGGTTAGAATCCCTACAGGTGCGCTTGAGACTTCGCGGTCGCTGTCATCCGCCATGGTAGCTTTGTCCAGGTAAAGAAGCAGCCCGTTCCCTACCGCCGAAAGGCGGGGCTCCCTTAATTCCACGCCCCACCCGGCGTAATCATTACATTTATCAACTTGTATCAATCAGCAACAATGACACGAAAGGGCCGTGTCAATATACACATGCAATCCTGTCGATGTACACATGTAATCTTGTCAATGTATCCTCGCAATCGCACATATCCGTATTTTTGCTGCTAGCGTTTCGGCACCCAATGTCAGTTATTCAAACTTTAATCATAATTAAAGTGTACCCCAATCGGCATCACTTAGCCTGTTGGTGGAATATTTTACTGCATCATATAATTACGTATACAGCCTCAACTTCAAATTCAAATTACAGCATCATATAATTACGTATACGGCCTCAAATTCAAATTCAAATTACTGCATCATTGAAGTACCCTTACAGCCCCAAATTTAAATTCAAATTACAGCATGATAGAAGCACCTATACAGCCTCAAATTCGAACTCAAATTACCGCATCATTGAAGTACCCATACAGCCTAATATTCAAATTCAAATTCAAATTACCGCATCATAGAAGTAACCATACAGCCTCAGAATATTTGGATGCCTGAGGTGTGCTTGGATCTCAATTTCACGCCTCAGCTGGTGCTCCACGTTTGACTGCTGCAGCTGCTGCTTGAAGAGCACCTGAAAAAAAGTCAATGAAGAATCAGAACTGAAAGAAAAGACAGCTTCTACGTTCATTGTACAAGCCATGGTGAAGGATGACGTCTGCAGGCGTGTGTGTATAAACTCTTTCATTTTCCTGGTAAGTGTTTTTACTGCCGAAGATGGCAAGAAGCCAAATTGCTGGCTGAAGCTGTGTGACCAAGTTCAAGTTCAAGTTCAAGTTTACAGTCTGAACTTAATTCCACTCAACATATTTGTTTGCGCAAACGCCTGATGTGGGACAGAGGAGAGAGCAGATCAGCAAACAGACCGGCCGGTCAGCATACAAAGAAAGCCTGTTTTTGGCGATCACTCTGACTTCAGATTTATGTCAAATGCCCCTCGACCCCTGCATTTGAACCACTAGTTGAGCCGGACATAGGCACAAGTGCTGAGCGAACAGTTTGTGTGAATAAGTGATGCCGCTCTTGCCTACAGAGCAATCGTGCTTGGATATCACAGACAACACAGTGCAGTGAAGAGTCAGCAAGACTGCAAGTGCAGCTGTTGTCCCAGTTTGTACCTCAGAGCCCTTGTTGACTCTCGAATCTGATTCCCATGGCACATCGTACAGGGGGGAAAACGAATCATCCTATCCATGCAGTAAACGAACTAAGCTGTCTCATTTCTTGCCTCCATCATCTAAACCCCACGAACTCAACACCCATACTTCGACCTACCTTCAGTGCTACGATGTATTGACTCTTCTTCTCCCTGGCCAGATAAACATTGCCAAACTTGCCCTTGCCCAAAGGCTTCCCTATCTCGAAATCTGACAGCTGCCAACGCTGATTGTTATCTGCTCCAGCGGTCCCGGCAGCAAGACTGGGCTGCACCTGTTCATCTGGGCGCTTTAGATGCGCTGCTGCTCCACCTTTGCCCAAGCCTGCTGTCGGAACATTGCCGACCTCGGCAAGGGGTGTTTGCGTTAGAGTCGCCAGGGTTGCTGGTCTGTGAGAAACTAGGATTGCGCTCTCGTGGACAGGCAGAGCGGGGGGAAGACGGAAAGAATGTATACGCAAAGCAGACTGCGTTGACCTAGCTCGTCGTCTCTGATTATGAAGAGTACTCTCGGCGAAGGGATTTCGCGTCGTCTCTTAGAGAATTCCCGCGAGGTCTTTGGGAAGAGTTCAAAGCTATTTTCGAAATATGAGACAGACGCAAAGAAAGAACAGCCAGGGGAAACAGCTGCGGCCAACACAATCTGGCTGGCGTGGCGTGGTTCGGCGTGGTTGCTCGCAGGGTTCCACCGGCAGGGTTCCCTGATTCAGCATGCGAGTCTGCGTCCGTTGCCAAACTAACCTCTAGTTAGATACTGTCCGCACTTCTGAAGGCGCTTGCTGGTGATTAACTTGGGGCGTTGGCTACCGGTAGTTATTTGTATCATTTATGCATTGGGTTCAAGCCAATGTCATCTACAGACTATTTTTTTGCCCACATGAGTACACAGGGGGGGGGGGGGGGGGGGGGTAGCATCAGGGATTCAGGGTAGTTCAACAGTGGACATGCACACTTTCAGAGGGCTTTGAACAACCCTGCTTAGCACTTGGCAACCTGCCTCAACCAGTCAATATGGGCTCCTAAATAAGTACCGGAAGCTCACACATTTCATAACTTAAGGTGACTTGCTGACTGTGTGTGTTTCGCATATTCTTTCAAGGAGCCCTTATTCAGACTCACTGTGTGCTTTTAGCGAAGAGAACAGAAGGCCGGGTCTTGCGTCGCAGATGCAGCTTCGGTGGGTTGTTTGCATCGCAGACGGGTTACTACGGGTCGGTTGAGGGTCGGTTGTGTCTCACGCAGAAGACAGAAAGCGGCGTACAAGGCTATGTTTATGCCATGTATCATTTATGGTACCCGATCCAACTTCCAAGTTTTTCTAAACTTAATTTACCACCTGATTGTAATAAGGGTTCAGTACGGTATGTCTGGTTTGCTAAGGTTGTTCTCCCGCAGCTTGAGGCTTCACAATCCGAAATTAAAAATTGTGGTATTGATAGACTTCAGAAATAGCCACAGAACGACAACCGCAGAGGTGCAGACCGAAGCGTACACCAAGGGTATAATATATCTTGCTGCTGATTCGCATTAAAAAGTTGGCCAATAGGCTGAGAAGCAGCGTTTTCTGAGACTTATAATAGCGAGGACTAAAAAATCAAGAAAACCTCAAGAGCCAAGACGACAAAACTATAAAAAGACTCCGCTACATAAGGATATAATATCTTTCCTATATCCGCAAGTCATTCCAGTTTTGTCTCGTGCACTGAGTTGACACACTGCTTCTTTTGTAACCTTGATCTGTATTCGTAAAAAAGACCACGGCAGGGAGCTTGTCTGTCGTGGTCAGAAGGGATGGTGTACGTTCGTTTGGTTGACGGCGAGCAGCCAAATTGTTGGCTGAAGCTATGCAAGCAGGTCCAAGCTGAACAACAGGCCCATGCAAAACACTGTATGATCAGGTACTGTGCATGCATGTCAGTTGTTACAGTCCAGGGGTAGACGAAATAGGCTGAAGGGACTTGCCCAATCATGATATCATGATGCATATCCTCTCAATGAAGAGATACCACGACAAGAAACATCTAGTGGTACAGGGAAAATAGGGGTATCTCAGAAAAGAGTCAGGAAGGGCAAAACACAAAGAAAATCACCCTATATCCATATCTTCAAGAATATTATGAGAATGAAACTCAACTCGCGCACAGTCATACATGCTCAATTTTTTCTCACAGTGGCAACTTAGCATGCTAGATATGTCACTCTTCATACTTTGAGAAAAGCCTTCTTCAACGCACTGTACATGGATGGGTTAAGACACGGGACGTGCTACAAAGCTCTACCAAACTGGAACTAGCATAGAACAGTCAGATTAGGCTTATGTGCCTAAGTACAAACGATCTACACAGAGATGGGTATGAATGTTGCCAGACCATGATCTGTGGCGGCTTGCCTTGTTATCAGAACAGAGATGTAGATCTTCTTCATCATCAGCAACAAAAGACAGAAAGTCAACGGGATTTCCTACTATTACTCCTTCAGCAAATAGGACACGGCACCAACCAAACAATGCACTCAGGTCAATCAGTTCAACAGTTATATAACATGGTAGCGTCAAGTTATATGACATGGTAGCGTCAAGTTATTCAATATGCTAGCGCTAAGTTATGGAACATGCTAGAATTCAACAAAACAAGCCACCTCAGCTGCAGTTAGCAGCAACAGCACAGCTTTAATTTTCAGCTACGAGCATCAGCTACTAGGCGGCTACTTGAGCCAGCTTGAATTTTCAGCTGTGGGCATCAGCTTCTAGGCAGCTACCCGAGGCAGCTTGAATTTTCAGCTACGAGCATCAGCTTCTACGCGGCTACCTGAGCCAGCTTTAATTTTCAGCTACGAACATCAGCTTCTAGGCGGCTACCTGAGCCAGCCACTGGGCCAAGCCCCAAAAGCCTGTCAGGAAAGCTGCCTAGAAGCTGCTGCTTGTAGCTGAAAAGAAAAGCTATGAGCGAATAGTATATTATTCGTATGCTTCAGTATCCATTGGATTGTTTCGGTCAGCGCACAAGATTTTTCAGAGCCTGTAATAAAAACTAAACAAAAATGCCACCTATGCTACATCTAAAAAGCGGTGTGAAAGCTAAATGTGCACATGTTTGCAGGCAACCCTATCATGGTCTGAGAGCAGTGGGCTCCTAAGTCGCAAGCGTACTACAGTGGTCTGAGAGCAGTGGGCCCCCAAGTCGCAAGCGTACTACAGTGGTCTGAGAGCAGTGGGCCCCCAAGTCGCAAGCGTACTACAGTGGTTTGAGAGCAGTGGGCCCCCAAGACGCAAGCGTACAACAGTGGTCTGAGAGCAGTGGGCCCCCAAGTCGCAAGGGTACTACATTGGTCTGAAAGCAGTGGGCTCCCAAGTCGCAAGCGTACTACAGTGGTCCGAGAGCAGTGGGCCCCCAAGTCGCAAGCATACTACAGAGTCAGTTTTTTCCGGTTATTCTGCTGGACAGCACAGAAGTGATGCTCTGCTACAGTCTTGATTATGCTGTGGAGGACGCCCCGGTCCCAAGATACATCCTGGCGAGGTGAAGGAGACGCACTGCAGAGGTGGTGGGGAGTGGGGGTGAGGGGTGGTGGGGTGTGGGTGTGGGTGTGGGTGTGTGTGTGTGTGTGGGGGGGGGGGGGTGTTTGGTGTTGGTGTTTGGTGAAAGCCGCTGTCCCAAGATACATCCTGGCAAGGTGAAGGAGACGCACTGCAGGGGGAGGTGGGGGGTGGGGGTGAGGGGTGGGGAGCTGGGGGGGCACCTGGAAAGAAGCTGAGGGTTGGTGGGTGTGGGTTGTTGTTTAGGGCTGTTGTTTAGAGTTGGTGTTTGGTGAAAGCCGCTGTCCCAAGATACATCCTGGCAAGATGAAGGAGACACACTGCAGGGGAGGTGGGGGGGTGGGGGGGGTGAGGGGTGGGGGGGTGGATGGGGTGGGGAGCTGGGTGGGAACCTGGAAAGAAGCTGAGGGTTGGTGGGTGTGGGTTGTTGTTTAGGGCTGGTGTTCGGTGACAGCCCCTGTCCCAAGAAACATCCTGTCAAGGTGGCGGCGAAGGTTACGCTCTGCAAGGGGAGCAGGACAGTTTTGTACTTCAGATTTCTGCAGGACAAGATGAGTAGCTACTTGGGCTACTCAAGCCAGAGTTCAGGATTGCTAAATAACCATCCCAAGGCGGAGCGCGGAGCCTGGGGAGTTCGGGAAGCAGCGCCAAACCCATGCTTCGACATGCAATGACGGAAGGGCGACGCGTCAACAAAACAAATACTGGAGCAGGGATGTTTTTGAAAGTGAAACCAAAAAATCGACAAACAAACTGAAGAATAAACAAAGACATGAATGAATGATACTAAAGAGTTTAGACGTTGGCCCCAGTGCAAGCAACCTCACGCCTCATAATAAGTCGTACTATTAATCTATCTATACGGAAGAGTGGCACATACACTGATGTGTAGACGCATGAGGGATGGGGGTGAGGGGTGGGGGGAGGAGTGGGGTGGGGGTGAGGGGTGGGGTGGGAGTGAGTAGAGGTGGGGTTGAATGTCTCCTCGATGCGCACCAATGGGTTGTGTAGACTCCTGAGACCTAACAACAGGGGGAGTGGGGTTTAGGAGGCCTTCCCATCTGCAAGAGCTATCTTGCTCAAGCCCTGATGCAATGCTCGAAATAGTGGGCTGCCCGGGCCTCCCTAATGGCCGGCCCTCGTGTGTGCATGGCGGGACTTCGGGGGTGCTGGAACACACACGTGATTCTTCATTTTGGTCACCTTAGACAATCTTGGCACGTCGGACCACGTATTTTGGTAACACCTAGGTAGAGTCAACCTACAAAAAACGCAAAAAAGGGGGAAATAACTAGGGTTGCTGACCCAGGGCCGACCAACCAGCAATGGGTGGGAAGCCCAACACCCTGCAAAAATGGTTAAGGCACTTCCTTCTAAGGACCGGTATATCAGTTGATGCTGACCAAAGGTGAGATTGATATCATATGATATCATACAGATTGCAGCATATGATATTACATATAAATGGTAACTTTAGCCTAGTCACACTGCCGGCATCACATGATACCATATGGTATCATCCGATGACATGATATCATATTTCCGTTCCCTACTTACTTCTCCAAGTCAGCGTTCTTCTTCTGCCTTTTTGTGATGGGCGTGTCACATGCAGCTACCTTCAGCGTGTTGCGTGGACGCAAGCAGTGTTCCTGGACAGCCACCGGGGATGCCCTGTACAAGAGACGGGGGAGGGGTCAGACAAACATGCAAGCCAGCTTAAGGTAGGGAAGAGTGCCCATCATCATCAATAAAACTACAACTGGTCAGAATGAAGCCACGCCAATTCAATCAGTAAAACGAGTCAGAATAAAGCCATTCCAATTCAATTTGTAAAACAAGTCAGAATGAAGCCACACCAAATCAATTTGTAAAACAAGTCAGAATAAAGCCACGCCAATTCAATCTGTAAACAAGTCAGAATGAAGCCACGCAAATTCAATTTGTAGAACAAGTCAGAATAAAGTCACGCAAATTCGATACATTTTGCAATACGTAGTCAGAATGAAGCCACGCCAGAGCACATGGAGCATGATGGACTGGAGGGGTTTGCCAAGTACACTTAACCTCTCTCAACGGGCTGGCTTTACATCGAGGTGTTCATTCTTAACTTTTGACATAAGCTCGGTTGTGTCATTCGGACTGTTTGCACCTAGACTCTTTACCATACTCGTTTCCCTACAAGTTGAGTACGCGTACGGTGAGTACGGTTGCTTCTTGCACCTAAGCCAATTCCACGATACAAAGTTGCTTAACTTTTTGCTGCCTTCGAATTTTGACATGATCAGCATACCACCGAAAATCCCAGAATGCCCTCTACACAACCACTGCGGAAATCGAGGCTAAATTAGCAAAAAATAAAAAGTTGTTAGGTCAGGAATGTTGGTGATTCTAAAAAACATACTCACTTAAAAAACCCATTCCATACCCACACTCAAAGCCATACAACACAACCCGGTACGTAAATAGCTGGTGCTGTGCACATCTTTAGTGCTAGGATTTCAAGGGCCTTAACCCCTGCCACTTCAGCTCAGGGTTCACATGCTTTAGGTGAGCTGCTCCCTATGAAAAGGGAGTGGCCTAATATTCCATTGGGGACTCCCCACGAAATTTGGCTGCAGCTGATCATGTGCATATGCTTATGGCGCACATATCTGACAATACGCGCACCCGTGCCGTTACCGACGTGATACCAGATACCTGTTTTTCGCCCAAACACGACCCTACCAAACTAGAACACGCACAGCAGACACAAAAAACGAACGAAGCAAGTGTGCAGCACGGCAGCATAAGCAGAGAAAAACAATATTACCTGTGCACCGAGGGGCTCTGCTTCAACGAGCCCGGAGAGCGCTGCTGGGGCGACGAGGTTGCAGCTGAGACTTGTAGCTTCAAGCGATAGGTCGCCATGTTAGAGTGGAATGAACTAGAACTATGCTGATTCTGGCTAAGCTCCAGCTCTACGAAATATCGCTCGAAGAAAGCCTGTGGGTGAAGGGAGAAGGATGCGCTGAGACATCTATGTACTGTAAGGGATACTCGCTACAGTAAAAGCTGCAATCGAGGAGGGGTGAGACGCAGAACATGAAAGCCATCACAAGGGGCATGCGAATGAAGACGGCAAAAGATCTATCATAGACGGGGCCCGATGCATGTGGGGGCTAACATGGGGGATATTCGGCATTGCTCTGTCTACATCCTTGGCACACCTGAAGCTGGCCATCGGTCTCCAAAAGCTCAGTGCTCTGCAGCCCCTTATGGCGAACCGCAACCTTCCCCATCTGCTTGAACTTTTTTCTCAAGCGCTCTTGCAACCCATCGAGGGTGGTTTTCTTACTAACGCTCTCATTGTGGGAAGATGTAGGGGAGTTTCCAGACTGCGAAGTGGAATTGCAGTAACAGGAAGTTACAACGAGGGAGGAACGGAAGCCTGGAGCTGTCGACATCCAACAAGGGCCCTCAGCCTGAGTTGCATGCTTCTCACCTCAGAGCCTGTCCAATACAATCGCAATTTGACCTTCTCGTTGTTTCTATCTCGTTTACTCGACAACATGGTGAAAGATTACAGCCCAAATACTGAAACTTCTAACTTCTCGCAGATATGCTGGGTGTGTTTGCGATAAGAACTCTAATTCTCGACGTTTGATCGGAGGTTTCAGTAGGTAAGGAGCGAGACTGTGTGCGCGCAGGTTTCAGGCGTAAAGCTAATTTGTCTACGGTGGCACCCTATTCATGGTTTGAGCCCTTGTGCATTGTACTGCTGACCGTACAGATATTTTCTCGATATTTTTGGCGGAGCCCCGCGTGGCTAGCCCCCTCCCTGGACGCTGGACGTCGGTCGCACGTCGCACGTCAAACGGACAACGAGGTCAAGGCCTGGGCAGGTGGCGAATAGTTAAGAAACTTGATCAGCAGACTGCGAGAAAGGGCGAGGAGCAGGTCCCTGGCGAGGAGGGAGGCTGGGAGTTTCGAAAGTAGTGGAATAAGTAGCTACTCGTAGCGGAATAACCTACAAAACAGTCGACCACTTTTGCGAAGGATCTTGTCCGCTGCGATGCTGATAACTCTAGTCATGCGCGCTCCAACTACCGCATGAGCCAAATGTTTGGGTGCGGAGGTGCCCGGGATCGTTCAAACGTCTGGAGACACGGAGACACGGTTGGAACTTCGGGTTTCAGCCACGGGATTTCAGTCCAGAGGGGGCTAGAGCGAAAAAACTGAGGAGGGGGAAAGAGAAGAAGAAAGAGGGAAGCTAACTAATCAAGGCATGATAACGTTTCCTTGAGCATCATCATTAGTGTGGGTTCTTTTGGCTGGAGATTGAGCCATCAGAGAAGGCTGGTTTGGAGATGAGTGCACTTAGGAATCTTTCCTGTTAAAGTTAGAAAAAGAGAACGACCAAGTACTCCAACTCCACCTTTCACTCTGCCCAATAGAGCTGAACTATAAAAGCTGGCTTTCCAACATCTGGTAAGGATGAAGCTTGACTCAGCTGTAGGACCTGATGGGATTCCGGGTGTCTTGATGAAGAATGCCATGGTTAAGACTGGTGACGATAGACACGCATACGGTACAATGGGTACATATTGCAGCCCATTTTCTGTGACTTGTTCGAAAATGTTTAGAACTTGGACAAATACCCAGTCATCGGCAGAATGCGAGAATATCCCCTCTTCATATGAATAATGACGTACAAAACCCAGCAACTATACAATGCCAGCAGTGATTCCTGCTATCTTTCGTTTGCATGCTAATGTTCTCCGGGATCTAGTGGTAGAGTGGTGTGTAGAGGAGAAGGGGGTAAAACTACCGGTAAAAAAACTGAAACTGAAAGACAACGTGGGTTCCACCCAGATCGTAACACCGTCCAAACTATGTTTATCTCGAGACACGTTATCCAGGCTGCCAAACAATGAGACGCGTTATTCAGGCCAGGGTAATTCAAAGAGCGCAATGCGCTTTTGAGAGCTGACTTTTTGACCCCCTCTGCACTTTAAGCGCAATTTTTTGCAACCCCCTGTGGGCGCAGCAAGCAATTTCTGCGCTTTTTGCACTACAAAGCGCAGTTTTTTTGTTTTCAAATGCGCTAAAGTGCTGGCCAATTCGGCCAGTTGAAATACCCTGATTCAGGCTACCAAACAAAGAAGAAGAAAAGTAAGCAAGTCTACTGTTCTCTCACAAGCTTTAGTCAAGCTTACGACATTGTCAACAGGAGAGAGAGAGAGAGAGAGAGAGAGAGAGAGAGAGAGAGAGAGAGGGTTCGTCACATAAAACCAGCTAATCATTGCCGAGACGGAACAGCATCACAGCCTGCCCACCATACAATTTTATAACCGGAAACATGAGGGTTTGTGAGGCACCCCCGCAAACCTGGAAACGAACTAGGTACAGTCCAAACAAGGAAGTAACTAGAGACGGATAGAAGAGCGGAAAGGGGAGGGATGCCGAGGCAGGCTGGTCAACAGGAAAGATCTTTGGCAACTCCTTGAAAAAGGGGATATGGCTTCGCCTCTTCTAAAAGCAATTAAATACTTATACGAAGATGATTCTTATGAGTTGGTAGATGGGAGTAGACGTACGGGTCCAATCAGTCTATCAGCATGAATTGCGGTTCACTCAATCGTTTTATGACTTGGTGACTACTTATGTACTTCCTTAGAACTATCGGTCCTGACAGTACTGTGCCAGCTTCCCGTAGACTGTGTCATCCTTCATGACACAGTGACGGCTTCCTGTAGGCTGCGTCACCGGTTCCCCTGACACGCGCTGTATAGCCTGTACCCTTATTAGGTTCCAGGCTGCCGCCCCTTTCACCGCTGGTGCCCCTTGATGGGTCTCCAGTGCTTGTAACGTTATTCTCGTCTCCGTGTATAGATTGGCGCGTCTGACCGCTGCAAGCATCTCTGTCCACTCTCTGAAGTGTATTAAGCTGATAGGTTATGGGCCCATCACGCTAACCACTGCGCTCTGAAGTGTATTAAGCTGACACAGTCCTGCCAGGGAAGTCAAACAAAGATTTCCCGATTATTTTATATCTGTTTGCATTTGGGGACGATGTTCCCAGATTGGCAAATGCTTCCCCCATTTTTTAAACTACCGGAAGTGGCTGCGCTCCCGGGAGAAACTGTTTATAGAGTTTTTCGGATCTGGGAACGTCCTGTAAGGAAAGTTGCATCGAATAATCATCGCTTGTACAATGTGATTTGAGGATGGTTGGAAGACCACTCCGGATATTGTGGAGCGGCCTTGTCTTGGGTCATCTATGTCCTGTCTGTGCCACGATGTAATGTAATAACTGCTAAAACAAAACAAAAACATATGTTCGGTACGAATGGAAGCTGTGTACAAGCGCTGAAGACGGCGAGCAGCCAAATTGTTGGCTCCCTGGTTCCGAGCAGGGTTGTTCAGGACGCTGCGTCATCTTCACAAGCGCATCGTCAATGGGTCAGTCGGGTCGCAGGAAGCAACGTGGGGAGGGTCCGTTGACCAGAATGAACGTCTCAGGCAGCAGAGCTGGGGTTCCTCCTGAAGTACCCTGGTTCCAAGGGTATCACACGGGGGAACTTGGAATTGGAAGACGTTGAGCGGCCCAGAGTTGGCTGAAAACCATGTAACAATAGAATCCAATCAAAATTAGGACCCACGAGCTAGTGACATAAATACAGCTGCATGTGTGGGCTGCAATACTGCATACCGGTAGTGGTGCAACCTGGACAAGCCTTTAAACTATCCAAACCGCTAAGTATCCATCCTGGTATCGCACGGGGGGACTTGAAATCTGAAGGTGGCGAGCAGGTCAGGGTTAGCTGCAAAACCATGGAACATTCTAATCCAAACCAAATTAGGACGCACGAGCTAGTGGAAGTAAAAATACTGAATACTAATACTTATAGCATACTAAATACTGAATGCCGGTACTACTAGCATAACAGTGTAACCTAGACACGTTTTCAACTGCCTAACCCGCTGGGTATGCTCCCTGGCAGGCTGGATATCGCAACATTCACAAGGGGGAACTTGGAATTGAAAGACGGTGAGCAGCCCATAGTTGGTAGAAAAACCATGAAACAATTCAATTCAATTCTAATGGTGCTGCCCAGGGTACTTCAGGAGGACAACCAGATCTGCTGCCTGAGACGCAACCAATTGTATAGCCTGCGTCCTGCGACGCAACGGATCCTTCCTTCTGGTCAACAGGCCCTTAGACGTTGCATCCGCGACGGAGGACGCAGCTTCCTGAACAACCCTGGTGTAACCCACCTGTCATAATTCGAATTGCCAAATCAACAACTTCAAAATTGAGAAGACAAAAAATCTGATCTACCCCCCCCCCCCCCTTCCCATTCCCTGTTCTAAGTACCTGGTTTCGGAGCTGAGTAAGATTTGGGCAGTGAGAACTTCACTTTGAGCTTCAGCCCTGAGCCAGCTGGTCTAGTAGGTGCAGCCCCACCACCACTACCACCTGGGGTTGCCGCAACCCCAGGTGGCGTGGCCTCAGCCCCTGCCCCTGCCCCTACGGGTCTACTCAACACCGAAGAGCTCGGATACCGGGTTAGCCCCCCCCCTTCCCCTAGGGGGGGGCCTAGGCCAGCAGCCCATGCCCCCCCAAGGCCCCCCCCAAAGGATGAGGCAGGCCCCCCCCCGTAAGAGGTAGAGGGGTCATCATATTCCCCTGCACCGGCACCACCCATGTGACTGTCACCGTCATACAGGTAGGCCTCACTTCCACCCATGGCACTCACAAGAAGACTGCCCTGGGAGCTAGTAAAAATACTGAATACTAATACTTATAGCATACTAAATACTGAATGCCGGTACTACTAGCATAACAGTGTAACCTAGACACGTTTTCAACTGCCTAACCCGCTGGGTATGCTCCCTGGCAGGCTGGATATCGCAACATTCGCAAGGGGGAACTTGGAATTGAAAGACGGTGAGCAGCCCGTAGTTGGTAGAAAAACCATGAAACAATTCAATTCAATTCTAATGGTGCTGCCCAGGGTACTTCAGGAGGACAACCAGATCTGCTGCCTGAGACGCAACGGATCCTTCCTTCTGGTCAACAGGCCCTTAGACGTTGCATCCGCGACGGAGGACGCAGCTTCCTGAACAACCCTGGTGTAACCCACCTGTCATAATTCGAATTGCCGAATCAACAACTTCGAAATTGAGAAGACAAAAAATCTGATCTACCCCCCCCCCCCCCCCCCCCCCCCCCCCCCCCCCCCCCCTTCCCATTCCCTGTTCTAAGTACCTGGTTTCGGAGCTGAGTAAGATTTGGGCAGTGAGAACTTCACTTTGAGCTTCAGCCCTGAGCCAGCTGGTCTACTAGGTGCAGCCCCACCACCACTACCACTTGGGGTCGCCGCAACCCCAGGTGGCGTGGCCTCAGCCCCTGCCCCTGCCCCTACGGGTCTACTCAACACCGAAGAGCTCGGATACCGGGTTAGCCCCCCCCCTTCCCCTAGGGGGGGGCCTAGGCCAGCAGCCCATGCCCCCCCAAGGCCACCCCCAAAGGATGAGGCAGGCCCCCCCCCGTAAGAGGTAGAGGGGTCATCATATTCCCCTGCACCGGCACCACCCATGAGACTGTCACCGTCATACAGGTAGGCCTCACTTCCACCCATGGCACTCACAAGAAGACTGCCCTGGGAGCTAGTAAAAATACTGAATACTAATACTTATAGCATACTAAATACTGAATGCCGGTACTACTAGCATAACAGTGTAACCTAGACACGTTTTCAACTGCCTAACCCGCTGGGTATGCTCCCTGGCAGGCTGGATATCGCAACATTCGCAAGGGGGAACTTGGAATTGAAAGACGGTGAGCAGCCCGTAGTTGGTAGAAAAACCATGAAACAATTCAATTCAATTCTAATGGTGCTGCCCAGGGTACTTCAGGAGGACAACCAGATCTGCTGCCTGAGACGCAACGGATCCTTCCTTCTGGTCAACAGGCCCTTAGACGTTGCATCCGCGACGGAGGACGCAGCTTCCTGAACAACCCTGGTGTAACCCACCTGTCATAATTCGAATTGCCGAATCAACAACTTCGAAATTGAGAAGACAAAAAATCTGATCTACCCCCCCCCCCCCCCCCCCCCCCCTCCCCCCCCCCTTCCCATTCCCTGTTCTAAGTACCTGGTTTCGGAGCTGAGTAAGATTTGGGCAGTGAGAACTTCACTTTGAGCTTCAGCCCTGAGCCAGCTGGTCTACTAGGTGCAGCCCCACCACCACTACCACCTGGGGTCGCCGCAACCCCAGGTGGCGTGGCCTCAGCCCCTGCCCCTGCCCCTACGGGTCTACTCAACACCGAAGAGCTCGGATACCGGGTTAGCCCCCCCCCTTCCCCTAGGGGGGGGCCTAGGCCAGCAGCCCATGCCCCCCCAAGGCCACCCCCAAAGGATGAGGCAGGCCCCCCCCCGTAAGAGGTAGAGGGGTCATCATATTCCCCTGCACCGGCACCACCCATGAGACTGTCACCGTCATACAGGTAGGCCTCACTTCCACCCATGGCACTCACAAGAAGACTGCCCTGGGAGCGGGTGTCATCGTCATCCTGTGGTGTGTGTGAGAGAGAGTGTGGGTTGTGTTGGGTTGTGTTGGGTTGTGTTGGGTTGTGTTGTGTTGTGTTGTGTTGTGTTGGGTTGGACAGGGTTGGATAGGAATGTGTTGTGTTCGATCTGCCTGTCACCGTCGCACGGGTAGGCCTCACTTCCTCCCATGGCACTCACAATAAGACTGCCCTGTGAGCAAGTGTCATTGTCATCCTGTGGGGTGTGTGGGTGTGAGAGTGTGGTTGTGTAATGTTGTGTTGGGTAGGGTAGATCTCACTGTACCCGTAGTATAGGTAGGCCTCGCTACCGCCCATGGCACTCACCAGAAGGCTGCTCTGTGAGCGAGTGTCATCGTCATCCTTTGGGTGCTGTGTTGTGTTGTGCTGTGTTGTGTTGTGTTGGATAGTGTTGGATAGGGTTGTGTTGTGTTAGATCTCACTGTCACCGTCCTACTGGCAGGCTTCGCTGCCACCCATGGCGCTCACCAGAAGACTGCTCTGGGAGCCAGTGTCATCGTCATCCTGTGTGTGTGTGTGTGTGTGTGTGTGCGTGCGTGTGAGAGTGTGGGTTGGGTTGGGTTGGGTTGGATAGGGTTGGATAGGGTTGTGTTGTGTTTTATCTCACTGTCAACGTCGTACGGGTAAGCCTCGCTGCCGCCCATGGCACTCACTTGGAGGCTGCCCTGGGAGCTATTGTCATCGTCAACTGATGGTCTATGTGTGTGTGTGTGTTGGAAAGGGGGGGGGGGGGGGGGGGGGGGGGGTAGTGTTGGATAGTGCTGTCTTGTGTTAGATCTCACTGTCAACGTCGTACGGGTGAGCCTTGATGCCGCCCATGGCACTCTCTAGGAGGCTGCCCTGTGTGCGAGTGTCATCGTCATCATATGGTTTTGTGAGTGTGTGTGTGTGTGTGGAGGGGGGGGTATGTAGGGTTGAGCTGGGTTGGTTTGGATAGGGTTGGTTTGGTTTGGTTTGGATTGGGTACACATCCTCCTACACCAAGCACTCCCCCCCACTCCACCCCCCACCCCCACCCCCACCACACACACACACCCCAACCATCACCACCACACACACACACCCCAACCATCACCACCACACACACACACATAACCCACCGACCCAAAGCATATTCCCATTCCCCCACCCCCACCCCCACTCCCACCGATCCCTTTTGATCACCGCTATAATGTTTGCATCCACCACCTCCTCCTGAATGACCTCCTCCACCACCTCCTTCTCCACCTTCCTGGTAGGATGCACCATGTTCACGTCATGCCCCCCCCCCCCCCCCCCCCCCCCCCCCCCCCCCCAAACCTACCCACACCCATCCTCATTGCTCACCTCTATGATGTTTGCATCCACCACCTCCTGAATGACCTCCTCCTCCACCTCCTTCTCCACCACCTCCTGAATAACCTCCTCCACCACCTCCTCCTCCTCCCTGGCAGGATGCACCATGTCCACGTCATGCCCCCCCACCCCCACCCACACATCCATTCCCATTGCTTACCGCTATGATGTTAGCATCCACCACCTCCTCCTCCATGTCCTCTTCCCCGGCCAAGCGCTCCTCCACCTCGTCCTCCATGGCAACCTCCTCGTCCTCCTCCCCCTCTTCATCATCCACCTCCCTGGTGGAATGCACCATGTCCACGTCATCATCCTCGTCCACAGGGGGGGCCTGGGACGGAGAGGGCCACGCCAGCTCTCCCCCCAGCCCCCCGTCATAGAGGGGGGGGGCCACCTGCTGGGCTGCCAGCCTGGCTGGTGGCCTGCCTCTGCCCCGCCCCCTACCTCTGCCACGCCCGGAGGGGGGCTTAGCCACAGCCCCCCTGCCGCCCCCGCGCCCCCGGCCGCCTGCTGAGGAGCCGCGACCTCGGCCGCGGCTGCTGCTCTTGAAGATAGGGGCGGCTGTGCCGTTTGCTAGTGCAAATGCGATGGCTTGCTCTTGGGCCAGGATGCCTGGGGAGGGGGGGGGGGGTGGGAGGGGGTTGTTGATGAGGTGGTGTGTGATATTGTATGTATGTGTGTGTGTGAGTGCGTGTGTGAGTGCGTGTGTGTGAGAGTGTGCTGTGTGAGTGTGTGCTGTGTGTGTGTGTTTGTGAGAGTGCAGTAGGCTAGATAGGGACGGCGGTGCCGGTGGCTAGTGCGTGTGCGATGGCTTGCTCCTGGGCCAGGATGCCTGGGAAGGGGGGGGGGGGGGGGGGGTGATATTGGATGTGAGTGTATTTGAGAGAAAGTGTGTAGGCGGGAGTGTGTGTTTGTGTGTGTATTCGTGTGTGTGTGAGTAAGTGTATGAGTGTGCTGTGTGTGTGCTGTAGGCTAGGCAGGGGCGGCGGTGCCAGTGGATCGCGCATGTGCTATGGCTTGCTCCTGGGCTAGGATGCCTGTGCAGGGGGGTGTTGATGGGGTGGGGTGTGATCTTGTATGTGTTTGTGTTTGCGATTGTCGAGTGTGTGTAAATGTGAGCGTGTGAGCGTGCAGTAGGCTAGACAGACGCGGCTGCACCTGTTGCTAGTGCATGTGCCATGGCTTGCTCCTGGGCTAGTGTGCCTGTGCAGGGGTGGGTGGGGGGTGGGAGGGGAATGTTGATGAGGGTGTGTGTGATGTTGTATGCGTGTGTTTGTGAGAGTGTTTGAGAGAGTGTGTGTGTTTGTGTCCCCTGGAATGTAAAATCTATCCATCCATCCATTCTGCTCTGCCCATCCATCTGCCCATTCATCCATCTGTCCATCCATCCATCCATCCATCCATCCATTCGTCTTCTTCTTGCAAACCTTGTATGTTTTTTGCAGTCCAGGGGTAGGCCATATAGGCTAAAGGGACTTCCCAACCGTGATAGGAAGGGCTTGAAAAGAAAAAGCACTGGTGAAAAAGCACTGGTGAACTGAAAAAGCAATGGTGAACTGAACCTTAACTGAACTTTAACTGAACTGAACATTCTTGAAGGTGTTCCCGAAAGCCTTAAAGGTCTTCTTCTTGCAAAACTTGAATGTATGTTTCAGTACAGTCCTGAACATAAATGTAACTGAACTTAACCTTAAAGGTCTTCTTAATAGCCTTACAGACCTTCATGCAAACCTCGTATGTATGTTACAGTAAAGTCATTAACTGAACTTTAACTGAACTGAACCTTGAAAGTCTTCTCCTTGCAAACGTCAAGTGCCTCTGTCACATCAGCTGGCGTGTGGGGTGTGGGGTGTGGGGTGTCCACATTATAAAATCTGCCACATCAGCTGGCGTGTGGGGTGTCCACATTATAAAATCTGCCACATCAGCTGGCGTGTGGGGTGTCCACATTATAAAATCTGCCACATCAGCTGGCGTGTGGGGTGTCCACATTATAAAATCTGCCACATCAGCTGGCGTGTGGGGTGTCCACATTATAAAATCTGCCACATCAGCTGGCGTGTGGGGTGTCCACATTATAAAATCTACCACATTCATTTAGTCACCTTGACCACCACCCACTTACCAATCACGACATTGACCCCAACCTACTCACCCCTAACAATAGTAACCCCAACCTATTCACCAGATTGACTTCCACCCACTCACCACTCACAAGAGTAACCCCAACCAATTCACCAGATTGACCACCACCCACTCACCACTCACAAGAGTAACCCCAACCTATTCACCAGATCGACCACCACCCACTCACCACTCACAAGAGTAACCCCAACCAATTCACCAGATTGACCACCACCCACTCACCACTCACAAGAGTAACCCCAACCTATTCACCAGATCGACCACCACCCACTCACCACTCACAAGAGTAACCCCAACCTATTCACCAGATTGACCACCACCCACTCACCACTCACAAGAGTAACCCCAACCAAT
>JACBWV010000839.1:11341661-11351661 GCA_013435795.1 Chlamydomonas sp. ICE-L
TAAAGCTGTTAAGGGTTGTTGGAGGGTTATTGTTGTTGTGGTTGTTGTTGAAAGGGAGTCTACGTATGTGTATGAGTGTGTGTGTGTGTGTGTGTGTGTGTGGTGGTGGTGGTGGTGGTGGGGGCGAAGAGATATTTGTCAGGCGTCTTTCTTTTTTGTTATTTGTGGCTGCTTGGGCAGCAGCATGGGCAGCAGTTCCCTGAGATCAAGGAATGATAAATGGCTAAGCTGTTAAGGGTGGTTGGAGGGTTGTTGTTGTTGTTGTTGTTGTTGCTGAAGCTGTAGTTGTCGTTGTTGTTCGTGTGTGTGTGTGGGGGGGTGGGGGGGGGGGGGGGGGAAGGTGGACATATAGAGGCGTTTTTCTGAGGTGTACCAAGAGATACATATAGAGGAGTGGTTGTGCAGGAGCATGGGCAGGGGTTCTCTGGAATTGAGGTTTGAGGCCTGAGGTTGAAAGTTAGATTGTTTTTGTGTGCATGTGTGTGTATGTGTGTGTGTGCGTGTGGTGGTGGGGGGGGAGGTTGTTGGGGGGTCTTTATGACAGCAACTGATGGTTGGGGGTCTTTATGACAGCAACTGATGGTTGGGGGGTCTTTATGACAGCAACTGATGGTTGGGGGGTCTTTATGACAGCAACTGATGGTTGGGGAGTCTTTATGACAGCAACTGATGGTTGGGGGGTCTTTATGACAGCAACTGATGGTTGGGGGGTCTTTATGACAGCAACTGATGGTTGGGGGGTCTTTATGACAGCAACTGATGGTTGGGGGGTCTTTATGACAGCAACTGATGGTTGTCCTCTTTGCTCAGCTACACCTCACCTGCTCAGCTTGGGATTTGACAGCCACACATATCATTTTCCACATAGCTATTCAGCTACACCTCATCTGCTCAGCTGGGAATGTGTAAGCTACTCATTTCATTTTCTACATAGCTATTCAGCTACACCTCACCTGCTCAGCTGGGGATTTGTCAGCGACAGCCTCTAAGTGAACCACTCGGACACCTTTATCTAACTGATTGCTTGTCATACAAAAACTCAGCTACACCCAACCTGCTCAGCTTGTCATTTGTCAGCTACACACTTCATTTCTGCGTACCTATTCAGCTACACCTCACCTGATCAGCTTGGAATTCGTCAGCTACAGCCTCTAAGTGAACCACTCGGACCTCCTTGGTCTGACCAATTCGATGTGACCTGGCAATGGCCTGCTCCTCGTTCTTAGGGTTTGGATCAGGGTCGAAGATGATGACGGTGTCGGAAGACTGTGAAGGGGTGGAAAGGGTGAAGTTGTGTGTAATGACTGATGAGCGATGAGTTATGAGTGATGACGGTGTCGGAAGACTTTAAAGGGGTCGAAAGGGTGAAGTTGTGTGTAATGAGCGATGATTTGTGAGTGATGACAGTGTCAAAAGACTGCACAGGGGTGGAAAGGGTGACGCTGTGTGTAATGAGTGATGAGTAATGAGTGATGACGGTGTCAGAAGACTGCACAGGGGTGGAAAGGGTGACGTTGTGTGTAATGAGTGATGATTAATGAGTGATGACAGTGTCGGAAGACTGCACAGGGGTGGAAAGGGTGACGTTGTGTGTAATGAGTGATGAGTGATGATGGTGTCAGAAGACTGTACAGGGGTGGAAAGGGTGACGCTGTGTGTAGTGAGAGATGAGTAATGAGTGATGACAGTGTCTGAAGACTGTTAAGGTGTGGAAAGGGTGACGTTGTGTGTAATGAGTGATGAATAATGAGTGATGAGTAATGAGTGATGACAGTGTCGGAAGCTTCAGACCCTTTCCGGCAGCACACTTGGACCCACCCACCCAAGCAAGCACCCCCCTTCCCCCTCACCCATGAACACTGTCACACAAGCACCCACCCACCCACTGATCCACCCATCCACTCACCCATGCAAACTCTCACATACCCTTATCCTTATCATCATCATCATCATCATCATTTGTTGCCCCCCCCCCCACCCCCACCCCCCCCCCACCCCACTCACCCAGACACACACCACTACCAGCACACGCACCAGACACACACACACCTGCAGGTTCAGACCCCTTCCAGCAGCACGAATAGAGAGAGCAAGCACCGACCACCAGCACCAGCACCACACACCAACATCACACACAACACCACCAGCACCACACACATCAGCACCAGCACCAGCACCACACACTCCACCAGCACCAACACCAGAGAAACACACCTGAAGGTTCAGACCCCTTTCAGCAGCACCAAAGGAAAGAGCATGCAGCACCACACTCCACCACCAACACCACACACTCCACCACCAGTACCACAAACTCCAGCACAAGCATCAGAGACACACACCTGAAGGTTCAGACCCCTTCCAGGAGCACCAAAGGAAAGAGCACACAGCACCACACTCCACCACCAACACCACACACTCCACCACCAGTACCACAAACTCCAGCACCAGCACCAGAGACACACACCTGAAGGTTCAAACCCCTTCCAGCAGCACGGATGGAGAGCAAGAAGATGAAAACACCAGACTGCGGGTTGTTGAACTCTTTGATAGCATCCTCACGCATCTCCAAGGGGGTAGCACCTGGGGGGGGGAGGGGAGGGTGCGTGTGTGTGTGTGTGTGTGTGTGTGGGGGGGGGGGGGTTATGGTTGTGGGTGATGACCATATACACATATGCACACACGCATATAAACAGGCAAATTCATTAACCGGTATGTAAACATACACATGAACAAATACATGTATATACACACATATAAACACATATTTAGGGAACAGCAATATGATATCATGTCATCATATGATGCCGGCAGTCTGACTAGGCTAATGTTACCATGTATATACAATATCATATGATGCAGTTTGTATGATATCATACTTGCCTATGGTCAATATCATAGGATGCAGTTTGTATGATATCATACTTGCCTATGGTCAAAATCATATGATGTGCCTGTCCCTACATATATGGCATGCGTACCGTCAATCCTGCGGTACTGCATTTGACTGCCATCGTCCAAAGTCCTCCACTTTAAGTAGTGCTCACAAAGGTCTAACAGCTTGGTCATGGTGCTGAACAGAAGCACACGGTGGCCGGTGTGTTTGAACTTGACCAGCATGCGGTCGAGCATGTACATCTTGCCACACTGTCGTAGGATGCTGTCGCCGCAGCCTGGGTCCATGGGGTAGCTCAGGAGGGGGTGGTTGCACACCTGGGGGAGGGGAGGGGATAAAGTGCTGTTTGGTTGGTTGTGTATGTGTTTTGTGTTTTGTGTGTGTGTGGTGTGGTGTTTGTTGTGTGTGTGAGCCTTTGAACTTGACCAGCATGGAGTCAAGCAAGTATAATTTGCCACACTGGCGTAGGATTCTGTCGCCGCAGCCTGGGTCCATGGGGTAGCTGAGGAGGGGGCGGTTGCACACCTGGGGGAGGGGAGGGGATAAAGCGTTGTTTGGTTGTGTGTTTTGTGTGTGTGTGTGTGTGGTGCGTGTGTGCACGTATGTGGCACGTGGGTGGTGTGCGTGTGTGTTTGAACTTGACCAGCATGCGGTCGAGCGTGTACATCTTGCCACACAGTCGCAGGATGCTATCGCCGCAGCCTGGGTCCATGGGGTAGCTAAGGAGGGGGTGGTTGCACACCTAAGGGAGGGGATACAGTATTGTTTGTGTGTGTTTTGTGTTGTGCGTGTTTGCAAGTGTGTTGTGCGTTTGTGGTGTATGATGAGTTGTGTGTGTGTGTGAGCCTTTGAACTTAACCAGCATGCGGTCAAGCATGTACATCTTGCCACACTGCTGTAGGATCCTGTGGCCCATTCACTCCCACCTGGGGAAAGGGATGGGATGACGACAAAATTAGCTGTCCAGAACTGCTGACATATTTGGTTTTAGCTGAGTTTCTTGCTCATGGAGCAGCCTGGGGAAAGGGAAGGGATGACGACAAAATCAGCTGTCCAGAACTGATGACATATTTGGTTTTAGCTCAGTTTCTTGCTCATGGAGCAGCCTAGGGAAAGGGACAAAGGGATATGTGTGTGTATATATATATATATATATATATATATATATATATATATATATATATATATATATACCGTAGAAAATGTTAGGTTCCCGAATAATTATCGTTTTTGCCCCCCCCCCCGCAAACCTGCATTCGCGGTGCGAAAATAATATTTTTTACCGCCCCGCGGTACGATTAAAAAATGGGGTCGGCCTCAGATCAGCACCAGCACCCAGGAACTAGAATTGGGGCAGTACTGCCTGATTGCCAATACATATTTCAAGGGGTTCCTCCTCCCGCTTCGCAACTCTTCGCTCCCATCGTCTGAAATTGTTGCTCCTGCTCCGCCTTCAACATGGAGGCCGAAGTTGACACGCCTGATCTTGTAATTGTCGAATCTGACACTCCTGATCTCGAAATAGCCGGTGTGAAAAGCCCCGATGTTCGAGTAGTGAAGATCGTGAATGTGTTGAAGGACTCGGATGGCAATCAGAAGAAGCAGACAAAGCTGGACATGTTTTTCAAGGCGACGCTAACGGCTGAAGAAGTGGAGAAGAAGAAAGCCAAAGAGGCGAAGCGCAAGGAGGAAGCAACAGCGGCTGCCCATCCAAAGCTTGCTCGTGACCAGGCAGCCCTTGCCAGCAAGAGGACACCAGGACGCCCTAGGAAATTGCGTTTCCTAGTCCCTTCTGTCTCGCCCGTCACGTCCCCAGATCCATCACGGTTACACACCATATGTAAAGGAATACAATGACTTGGCAGTTCTTCTGTCATTTAATACATGCCTCCATTATTCCCAATGTTTGCCCCGGGATGTAGTTTTAAATTCAAAATCCCCCCCCGGGAACGATATAAAAACTCTTGGGCCCCCCCGGGAAGTAAAAAATAAATCACAGTCTCCGGACCCCCGGGAACCCTAAGCTCCACTACGGTATGTATATATACCTATATATATATACCTATATATATATATACCTATACATACCGATACAAGATGTACATATACATATACATATACATGTACATAACAGTACAAAGTGCAAGATGTACATATACATATGCAAGTACATAACAGTACAAGGTACAAGATGTACATATACATAACAGTACAAGGTAAAAGATGTACACATACATACCAGTACAGGATGAACACATACATAAACATGTACATACAGTACAAGATGTGCATATACATATACCAATACATACCAGTACAAGATGTATCCATACATATACTTATACATACCAGTACAGGATGAACACATACATAAACATGTGCATACCGGTACAAGATATACAAACACCTATACATACCAGTTCAAAATGTACATATGATATTTTATGCATGCATATATTATGCACTTATCCACCCACCTTGCGTAGCTCGATGACTTTGTTGTTCAGGGGTGTGTATGAATGGGTGAGTGTGTGTGTGTGTGTGTGTGTGTGTGTGGTGGTGGTGGTGTGTGTGTGTGTGGGGGGGGGGCTGTGTAACATAACCCTCACAGTAACACTCCATGTACTTCAGCACTTATCCACCCACCTTGCGTAGCTTGATGACTTTGTTGTTCAGGGGAGCGTATGAATGCTTCAGTTGGTGGTTCTGTTATGAATGCTTCAGTTGGTGGTATTGGTGGTAGTGATGTTGGTGGTAGTGGTGTTGGCGGTAGTGATGTTGGTGGTAGTGGTGGTGGTGGCTAGTGGGGGGGGGGGGGGGGTAGTGGTGGTGGGGTGGTGGTGGGTAGTAGGGTGGTGTTGGTGGTAGTGGTGGTAGTGATGTTGGTGGTAGTGGTGTTGGTGGTAGTGGTGTTGGTGGTAGAGATGTTGGTGGTAGTGGTGGTGGTGTCTAGTGGTGGTGGTGGCTAGTGGAGGGGTGGTAGTGGTGGTGGGGTGGTGGTGGGTAGTAGGGTGGTGGTGGTGGTAGTGGTGGTAGTGATGTTGGTGGTAGTGGTGCTGGCGGTAGTGATGTTGGTGGTAGTGGTGGTGGTGGCTAGTGGTGGGGTGGTGGTGGTGGTGGGGTGGTGGTGGGTAGTAGGGTGGTGGTGGTGGTAGTGGTGGTAGTGATGTTGGTGGTAGTGGTGTTGGTGGTAGAGATGTTGGTGGTAGTGGTGGTGGTGGCTAGTGGGGGGGTGGTGGTGGTGGTGGGGTGGTGGTGGGTAGTAGGGTGGTGGTGGTGGTAGTGGTGGTAGTGATGTTGGTGGTAGTGATGTTGGTGGTAGTGGTGGTGGTGGCTAGTGGGGGGGTGGTAGTGGTGGTGGGGGGGTGGTGGGCGGTGTGGGTAGTGGGGGGGTGTTGGTGGTAGTGGTGGTAGTGGTGGTAGTGATGTTGGTGGTAGTGGTGTTGGTGGTAGTGATGTTGGTGGTAGTGATGTTGGTGGTAGTGGTGGTGGTGGCTAGTGGGGGGGTGGTAGTGGTGGTGGGGTGGTGGTGGGTAGTGGGGTGGTGGTGGTGGTAGTGGTGGTAGTGATGTTGGTGGTAGTGGTGGTGGTGGCTAGTGGGGTGGTGGTAGTGGTGGGGGGGGTGGTGGTGGGTAGTGGGGTGGTGGTGGTGGTCGTGGTGGCAGTGGTGATCTCTTATGCATGCATACATTGGTGTACTTATCCATCCACCTTGCGAAGCTCCATGACCTTGTTGTTCAGGGGTGCATATGAAGGCTTCAGTTGGTGGTTCTGTTGTGAATGCATGTTTTGGTGGTGTAGGTGGTATTGATGGTAGTGATGTTGGTGGGAGTCGTGGTGGTGGTAGGTAGTGGGGTGGTGGAAGTGGGGTGGTGTTAGTGGTGATCTCTTATGCATGCATACATTGGTGTACGTATGCACCCACCTTGCGTAGCTCAATGACCTTGTTGTTCAGAGGAGCGTATGAATGCTTCAGCTTCAGACGCAGGGGGTCGTCAGGATAAAGGCGAATCGTGCCGGTTGCTTTGACCCAGCTGTAGATGGCGCTCTGGTATGCTGACATGGGACACTTGATGGTGACGGCCACCTTGGCTGGCAGCTTGCCCTCCACATCCTGAACTTGCCTGAGTAGGGGAGGTAGGGAGGTGCGTGTGAGTGTGAGTGTGAGTGTGAGTGTGTGTGTGTGTGTGTGAGTGTGAGTGCGAGTGCGTGTGAGTGTGAGTGTGTGTGTATGTATGTATGTGTGTGCGTGTCGGTGTGTGTAGGTGTGTTTGTGTGTCTGTGTGTGTGTTGTCAGGATAATGACAAATGTCGGTTGCCTTGACCCAGTTGTACATGGGGGGGTAGTGATGGTGGTGGTGGTGGGTAGTGGGGTGGAGGTGGTGGTGGTGGGTAGTGGGGGGTGTTAGTGGTGGTGGTGGAAGTGGGGTCCCGGTCGCCTTGACCCAGCTGTAGATAGCGCTCTGGTAGGCTGAGTAAGGAGGTGAGTGTGGTGTGATGGTAGTGTTGTTAGTGTTGGGTACTGGGATGGTAGTGGTGTTTGGTAGTGGGGTGGTATGCTGACATGGGACACTTGATGGTGAAGGCCACCTTGGCTGGCAGCTTGCCCTCCACATCCTGTACTTGCCTGAGTAAGGAGGTGCGTGCGTGCGTGCGTGCGTGCGTGTGTGAGGGGTGTGTGTGTGTGTGTTGGTGTTGGTTTTGGTGTTGGTGGGTAGTGGTGTGTTGGTGGTAGTGGTGTTGGTGGGTAGTGGGGCGGTGGTTTGCGGTGTTAGTGGTAGTGGTTGTGGTGTTGGCGGTGTTGGTGGTGTTGGTTGTAGTGATGTTGGTATGATACCACACAACAACACAAACACACAAACATACCACACCCACAAACAGCGACCCCACACACAGCCACACACACAAACAGCCACACACCCACACTGCATCCCCTCACTCCCCCCCCCCCCCCCCCCACACACACACACACGCACATACAGCCTCTCCCACCCCCACCCCCACTCACAGACCCCACCCACCCACCTGCGCAACATGATGGTCACCAAGATTTGATGCATCCTGTGCCCCCCCCCCCCCCCCCCCCCACACACACACACACACACACAAACACACCCACCAGCTTCTTCTCCTTATCCAACTGCCTTGACTCTCCATCTCCTTCCTCAGTCGCATCCACACACACACACACACACAGCCCTCTCCTCACACCCACCCGCTTCTTACCTCCGCCACTGTAAGTGGTTGAGATCTGGGTCCGGCTCTAGGGGGTTTAATACCTACGCCACCAAAACGGTGGTTGGGAGCTTGGTTTGTTTGTCCTCGACACACCCCTGATGTAATGGGTTTTTTTGCTTTGTGGGTGCTTTTTTTTTTTTTTTAAAGCACAGAGTCTCATACACCCTCGCGGTGTCAAGTAGACTTTAACATGTAATGTAATGTAATGTAACACCCCCCCACCCCCAGCCCCCCCCACCACCCCCCCACCTGCGCAGCATGAACGGCACCAAGATTTGATGCAGCCTGTGTACTACCACCCTAACACACAGCTTCCCCCTGACACAGCCCCCCCCCCCCCCCCCCACCCACACCACCCCCACCACCACCCACACACCTGCGCAACATGATGGGCACCAAGATTTGATGCATCCTGTGCCCCCTCCCCCCCCCACCCCACACACACACACCTGTGCAACATGAAGGGCAACAATACACACACCACGACCAGCTTCTTCTCCTTATCCAACTGCCGCGACTCTTCATCTCCTTCCTCAGTTGCGTCCACCCACACACACCCAGCCCCCCCCCCCCCCCCCCCCCCCACACACACACACACAAACCTGCGCAACATGAAGGGCACCAAGATTTGATGCAGCCTGTGCACTACCACCAGCTTCTTCTCCTTATCCAATTGCTTCGACTCTTCATCTCCTTCCTCAGTTGCATCCAGCATTTCATCAAACCACTCGGCAAAAGCTTTCTTGTCGTCGAAGACCTCCGGCAACAGCAAGTTGAGCAGATTCCACAGCTCACGCAGCTCATTCTGGAGGGGGGTGCCTGGAGGGTGTGGGTGGGTGTGAGTGTGTGGGGGGAGGGGGGAGGGGGAGGGGGGGGGGCAACAGGAGGTTCAGGAGGTTCCACAGTTCACGCAGCTAATTATGGAGGGGGGGGTCTGGAGGGTGTGAGTGGAGTGTGGGGGGGTGGGTGTGCCTGGAGTGTTGGAATACAGAGATGGTTAGTCGTCTTGCCACCCAGCACTTCATCAAATCACTTGGCAAAAGCTTTCTTGTCGTCAAAGACCTCCGGCAACAGCAAGTTCAGCAGGTTCCACAGCTCTCCCAGCTCATTCTGGAGTAGGGTACCTGGAGGTTGTGGGTGGGTGGGTGGGTGGATGGGTGGGGTGGGTGGGGTGGGGGGGGGCATGCATGTGTGAGTGTGTGGGAAACAAGAGGTTCGGGAGGTTCCACAGCTCATGCAGCTCATTCTGGAGGGGGGGGTCTGGAGGGTGTGGGTGTGGGTGAGGGTGAGTATGTGGGTGGGGGGGGGGGGAGGGGTGGGGGGGGGGGGGGCAACAGAAGGTTCAGCAGGTTCCACAGCTTACACAGCTCATTCTGGTGGGGGGGTGTCTGGAGGGTGTGGGTGTGCATGTGTTTGTGTTGAAGAGTTTCCACAGCTCACGCAGCTCATCCTGGAGGGATTTGCCTGGAGTGTGTGTGTGTGTGTTGGGGGGGGGGGGGGGGGGCTCGTGTGTATGCGCATGTCTTTGTGTTGAGGAGGTTCCACAGCTCACGCAACTCATTCAGCTCATGCTGGAGGGAAGGGGGCTGGAGGGTGTGTGTGTGCACAAGCACACACACAGTATATATAAACATACAATCTATATACATTTATAGATGAGGAAGAGTCTTTCCTTTGGCCGGGAACTGGTCTAGATCCTTATACAGTTTGCTATTCCTCTCTTCCAGAAACACACAATATTTATCTATCTATCTGTCTGTCTATCTATTGATATATTTATAAATCTACCTATCTATCTATCTATCTATCTATCTATCTATCTATCTATCTATCTACCTACCTATATCTATCTACCTATCTATCTATCTA
>JACBWV010000839.1:11354161-11396661 GCA_013435795.1 Chlamydomonas sp. ICE-L
AGCGCCATCACCTGCAGACCACAGGAATGTAAGCTGGTAAATAAAACGAAATGGTGTAAAACAAACATGTATACCGGTATATGGATACATGGGAACATAAACATGTTTAAATTATATAAAACAAAATGTGGCCGAAATTGTTTTTGTGCTCAATGAGGTAAGCAATCAATGCCATCACCTGCAGACCAACAAAATCATGTAAACATGGTATATGCGGACCAACAAAAGGAATGTAAGGTGATAACTAATACGAAATTCTGATACAAAAAAATATATGTGAAGATATATAAAAATGTATACAATTGTATAAAGTTGTCCTTGTGCTCCATGAGGTAAGCAATCAACGCCATCACCAGCAGACCAACAAAATGATGTAAACACCCGTTAACACACACATTTATATGTCCAAAAAAGGAAATGATAACGCCTGGTGGGGCGTGGTGTTAAGGGAGCCCATCGTACGCGGTTGGGGAGCGGTCTCCTACCTCAACTGGACAAGCTACCATCGCAGTTGACGACGACCTGCAACGCCAAGAGCGACCGAAGGGGGAGTCGAACCCCCAACTCTTCGTCCTCCAGCAATCTGGTCCACCACTAAACAATTGTATGTCACTGAGAGGGGCTATTTATATGACAACAAATCTAAACATGTATAAAATAAATGTGCCCAAAATTGTTCTTGTGCTCCATGAGGTAAGCAATCAGCGCCATCACCTGCAGACCACAGGAATGTAAGCTGGCAAATAAAACGAAATGATGTTAAAACACACATATGTATATACATATGAAGATATGTACACATGTATAAAAATATATACAATAAAATGCGGCCCAAAGTTGTTCTAGTGCTCCATGAGGTAAGCAATCAGCGCCATCACCCGCAGACCAACAAAATGATGTAAAGCACACATTTATATGTCAAGATATCTAAACATGTATAAAATAAATGTGGCCCAAAATTGTTTTTCGGCTCCATGAGGTAAGCAATCAACGCCACCTGCAGCCCACAGGAACGTCAGCTGGTAAATAACTCGAAATGATGTGAATAATACAATAATTAATAAGGTAATAAGGTAAATTATGCATAAAATTATACAGTAAAATAAGGTAAATAATACAATCTAAGGAAATCAGAACCATCACCTGCATCCCAAATGAATGTAAGCTGATAATGAAATGAAATTAAATGACGCAAATAATAAAAAAATATACAGCTAAAAGTCAATCAGCACCATCACCTGCAGACCACACGAATGTTAGGTGATACATGAAATGAAATTTAATGATGTAAATAATAAAACATACAAATAAAATCCAAGGCAATCAATAGGATGTAAATAATACAAAGAAAACCAAGGGTATAATAAAATCTACACAGTCTAGAAAATCTGCCAAGATGCCGTTGAGATGGTGGTTTCAATGAGATGGTTGAGATGGTTGAGATGGTGGTTTCAAAGAGACACCATCCAGCGAATGCAAAGAAGAATAGAATAGAATAGAATAGAATAGAATAGAATAGAATAGAATAGAATAGAATAGAAGAGAAACACACACCTGTACGGTTTTGCCCAGGCCCATCTCATCTGCCAAGATACCGTTGAGATGGTTGTTGTACAGGGAAACCATCCAGCGAAGGCCAACCATCTGGTAGTCTCTCAAGGTGCCCTTGTTAGGGGGCACAAGGAAGGAGGGCTGCTTTATGATCTCTTCTTGCACACTGTGCGCCAGGTCGTAGTACCTGAGGGGGTGGAAGTGGGTTGGAAGTGTGTGAGTGTGTATGGTTGGAGGTGAGAGTGTGTGTGCAGGCTTGGAAGAGTGTGTGTGGGGGGGAGGGGTGGGTAGGTGTGTGTGTGGGTGGGGGTGTGTGTGGGGGGGGTAATACAAGTCTCTGAAGGTGCCCTTGTAAGGAGGTACAAGGAAGGAGGGCTGCTTTATGATCTCCACTTGCACAGTGTGCGTCAGGTCGTAGTATCTGAGGGGTTGGAAGTGGGTTGGTTTAGGGGGAGAAAACACGTCTTTGTGTGTGCAGGGTGAGTGTGTGGGTGTGGGGTGGGTGGGGTATGTGTGTGCGATATCATGTCATCACATGATATCATAAGATGCCAGCACTCCGACTAAGCTAACGGTGCCATTTATAAATAATATCATACGATGCAGTGTGTATGATACCATACACACCTTTGGTATAAATCATACGATTGCCGGTCCTTATATATAGGTATCACTCTTACCCCCCCCCCCCCCCCCCCCCCCCCCCCCCCCCACACACACACACCTTGTGTGTGCATAGCCCGACTGTGTTCTTCTACCGCCCGAGGTGGTCCTACAACTTGTCCTGCATGCATCTTTACGTTCGTGTTCGTGTTTATAAGCACATGCATCCCTCGGCCCGTTTTTTTTCCGTACCGGTATGTTATGTATCCCCTCACCTTGCGCGTGCATTGCCCGAATCGTCTTCTTCCGCCCAAGGAGGTGCTACAACTTGCCCTGCATGCATCTGTACGTGCGTGTGTCATGATGTTCTACATATATATGACTCTTACCACCCCCCACCTTGTGTGTGCATCGCCCAACTTGTCCTTCTCCCGTCCTATTCATTGTCATGCATTATGACGTTTGGGTTCGTGTTTATAGGTACCAGTACGCAATGCCGCCCCCCACCTTGCGTGTGCATCGCCCGACTTGTCCTTATCCTGTCACAAGAGGTCGTTCTCTGCATGCATGCATCCTTACGTCTGAGGTTATCATGATGTTCTACATATATATGACTCTTACCACCCCCCACCTTGTGTGTGCATCGCTCGACTCGTCCTTCTCCCGTCTAAATCATTGCCATGCATGCATTTTTACGTTTGTGTTTGTGTTTATATGTGCCGTTACGTAATGTGCCCCCCCCACCTTGTGCGTGCATCGCCCGACTTGTCCTTCTCCCGTCATAGGAGGTCATACTCATTGGCATGCATGCATCCTTACATTCGTGTTTGTGTTTATATGTACTGATACGTAATGTGGCCCCCCACCTTGTGTGTGCATCGCCCGAATTGTCCTTCTCCTGTCATAGGAGGTCCTACTCATTGGCATGCATGCATCCTAACATCCGTGTGTGTGCCATTATATCCTGTATGTATGACTCTTACCACCCCCCACCTTGTGTGTGCATCGCCCGAATTGTCATTCTCCCGCCATAGGAGGTCATACTCATTGTCATGCATGCATCCTTATGTCCGTTTTTCTCACTATTATGATATTATTATGTATGACTCTAACTTCCCCCCACCTTGTGTTTGCATCGCCCATCTTGTCCTTCATCCGTCCTAGGAGGTCCTACTCATTGTCATGCATGCATCCTTCCGTCTGTGTTTGTGCTTATATGTATATGCACCATTGCGTCCGTGTTTGTGTTTATATGTACATGCACCCTTACTTGCATGTTTGTTATGATGGTCTACATGTATGACTCTTACCACACACCACCTTGTGTGCACATCCCCTGACATGTCCTTCTCCCGTCATAGAAGGCCCTACTCATTGCCATGCATGCATCCTTACATTCGTATTTGTGCTTACATGTACATGCATCCTTACATCTGTGTTTGTGTTCATAGGTACCGGTATGTAATGTGGCCCCTCACCTTGTATGAGCATCGTCTGACTTGTCCTTATCCCGCCGTAGGAGGTTGTTTTCAGCATGGATAAACCCCTAAGTTTATGATTGCCATTATGTTATATACTTATGACTTCCCCCCCCCACACACACACCCACCGCTCACCTTGTATGAGCATCACCTGACTTGTCCTTATCCCGCCGTAGGAGGTCGTTCTCTGTATGCATGCATTCCTATGTTTATGTTCCTCATTATGCTCTCAACTTATGACTCCCCCCTCCCACCCACCCACCCACCTACCCCATACACCCAGCCCCACCCCCACCCCACCCCCACTGCTCACCTTGTATGAGCATCGCCCGACTTGTCCTTATCCCGTCGTAGGAGGTCGTTCTCTGCATGGAACTCATGAGCAGCTCGCTCTCCCGCCTCCCGTACATCATCATCGGAACCACCAGCCCGTCGCGCTTCGTCCATGGCGGCTTTCACATGCTCTTCTGCCTCGTGGCTTACCTACAAGTTGGGGTTTAGCGTTCGGGTTTAGGGTTCAGGTTTTACGGTTTGGAGGTTGGGGACCACATCCGCACGTTGTCACTAACCACCCGCACTTTACACTTTGTCTATGGCGGCTTTTGCATCCTCCTCTGCCTCGTGGCTAACCTGCAAGTTGGGGTTTGGGGTTTAGGGGTTGGAGTTTGGGGACTACAGCCGCACGTTTGGGGTTAAGAGTTTGGAGTTTGGGGACTACGGTCGCACGTTGCGCTTGGTCCATGGCTGCTTTCACATGCTCTTCTGCCTCGAGGCTTACCTACCAGGTTTGGATTAAGCGTTTGGGGGTTGGGTTTAGAGTTTAGGGGTAGGAGGTTGGGTGCAACAGCCGCACGCCGTGCTTCGTCCATGGCGGATTTCTATTGTTGGGGGCTTGCTCTCCCGCCTCCCGTACGTCATCCTCATCAGAATCACCAGCACGTCGCGCTTTGTCCATGGCGGCTTTCACATGCTCTTCTGCCTCGTGGCTTACCTACAGGATGGGGTTTGGGGTTTAGTGTCTGGAGTTTGGGGACTACGGCCGCACGTTTGGGGTTTAAAGTTTGGAGTTTGGGGACTACGGCCGCACGTTTGGGGTTTAGAGTTTGGAGTTTGGGGACTACCGCCGCACGTTTGGGGTTTAGAGTTTGGAGTTTGGGGACTACCGCCGCACGTTGCGCTTGGTCCATGGCGGCTTCTACATACTCTTCTGTCTCGTGGCTTACCTACAAGTTGGGTTTTGGGGTTTAGGGGTTGGAGTTTGGGGACCACGGCCGCACGTCGCGCTTGGTCCATGGCGGCTTCTACATGCTCTTCTGCCTCGTGGCTTACCTACCAGGTTTGGGATTAGCGTTTGGGGTTTGGGTTTAGGGCTTAGGGATTGGAGGTTGGGGACCACAGCCGCACGTTGTGCTGTATCAACGTCGGATTTTTCTGTTGGCGGCACGCTCTCCCGCCTCCCGTACATCATCCTCATCAGAACCACCAGCCCGTCGCGCTTCGTCCATGGCAGCTTTTACATGCTCCTCTGCCTCGTGGCTTATCTACAAGTTGGGGTTTGGGGTTTGGGGTTTGTAGCTGGGGGACTACGGCCACACGTTGCGATTGGTCAATGGCAAAGCTTACATGCTCCTGTGCCTTGTGCTTTGGGTTTAGGGTTTAGGGTTTATATACTGGAGATTGGGGTCCACAGCCGCACGTTGTGCTGCGTCCATGACGGAATTGATTTTGTTGGTGGCACACTCTCCTGCCTGCCGTATGTCACCATCATCGGAACCAACCTCACGTCACGCTTTGTCCATGGCAGCTTTTACATGCTCATCTGCCTCATGGCTTACCTACAAGTTGGGGTTTGGGGTTTAGTGTTCTGGGTATTCGCCCACATGTTGCGCTTCGTCCATGGCGGCTTTCACATTCTCTTCTGCCTCGTGGCTTACCTCAAGTTTGGTTTTAGCATTCGGCTTTGGGTTAAGGGTTTAGGGTTTAGGGATTGGAGGTTGGGGACCACAGCCGCAAGTGGCTAGCAAGGCCCTGCAGCTTAACAAGCATCTCCTGCTATGCTTATATACAAAATATCATATGATGTTATTTGTATAATGCTAATTTTCTGATGCTCGCCTTTGGTCGATATATCATATGATGCAATTCGTTTGATGCCCGCCTTTGGTCAACTTCATACGATCTGCCGGTCTCTGATAATATAGCAGTGCCCCACTCGAGCCTCACCTTAACCATGGCCACCTTGGTAGCTAGCTTATTCATGTACTCCTCAGTCTCCACCAGGAATTTGCTAATTTGCTCGTACTTGTCTTCGCCACCACCATCCAAGCTGGCCAAGCCCTGCTGCTTAATAAGCATCTCCTGATACGCCCCGAAATCGTTCGCCTTGAGGGCCTCCAGACGACGAGCGCGATCATCGTCCTGCTTCTTGGAAAAGTCGCGATTGAGGCGCTCGTGGATTCGCATCGTCCCCTTGTTGCGGGTAGTGCGCAGATCCTTCAGAAGCGACACCTGCAGGGGCGAGAATAATAGAGGGTCGGCATAAGCACCAGCATCAGCATTAGTATCAGCAAGCAGATATATGCTCATCGTCCCTCTTCTTGCGTGTGACGCGCAGGTCCTCAAGGAGCGAAACCTGCAAGGGCGAAGAGGAAAAAATATCAGCAAAATATAGATTTGCTACCTCCAGACGAGGTAAGCTAGTGTGATCCTGCTTCTTAAAGAACTCGCGATTAAGAAGCTTGTAGATTCGCTTCGTCCCCCTTCTTGCGTGTGGTGCGGAAGTCTTTCAGAAGCGACATCTGCAGGGGGAAATAATAGAGGGTCATCATCATCATCAGTATCAGCATTAGCATTAGCATCAGCAATCAGATAGATGCCCATCGCCCCCCTTGTTACGTGTGGTGCACAGGTCCTTTAGAAGAGAAACCTGCAGGGGCAAAAATAATAGCGGGTCAGTACCAGCATCAGCATTAGCATCAGTTTCAGCATCAGCATCAGCAATCAGATAGATGCTCATCGCCCCCCTTGTTGCGTGTGGTGTGCAGGTCCTGGAGAAGCGACACCTGCAGGGGTAAAATAATAGGGGGTGGGCATCAGCATAAGCAATCAGCATCAGAAATCAGCAATCAGCATCAGCATCAGCAATCAGCTAGATGCTCATCGTCCCCTTGTTTGTGTGTGGTGTGCAGGTCCCGGAGAAGCGACACCTGCAGGGGTGAAATAATAGAGGGCGGGCATCAGCATCAGCATCAGCATCAGCAATCAGAAAGATACTCATCGTCTCCCTTGTTGTGGGTGACGCATAGGTCCTCAAGAAGCGAAGCCTGCAGGGGCGAAGATGAAAAAAATATCAGCAAAAGCGTTCAGATAGATTCGCTGCCTACAGACAACAAAAGCAACATGAATTACATTGGACAGACTTAACCCTAAAATAATGGACACCTGTAGGGGCCAAAGGAAGAGAGAATCAACATAATTATATTGAACAAAATTAACCCTACATTGACCATAATTACATTGAAAAGAATCAACGCTGAATGACATTAAAAATAATCAACCCTACAGTTATAGACACCTGCAGGGGCCAAAGGAAGAGAGAATCAACATTCATTAAAATAAATTTGAACGAATTTGAACGGATTTGAACGTAAACATTCATTAAAATAAATTTGAGCGAATTTCATTGAAAATAAATAAAAGATGTGAGCAGGGGTAACATACATACAGGGCAAGGTCCTTAAAACTTAAACCTAATCCCTCACCACAAACCCAGAAAATAATGAACCCTAAAATAATAGGCTGGGGCCAAAGGAAGAGAGAATCAACGTCGAATAGCATTGAAAATTATTAAAAGATGGGAGCAAGAGTAACAACAGAATGTTGGCAGCAACATATAGATGCAAGCATAGACACATGACAGCAGGGTACTTCCAAGCGCGCGCTGCCTTTTTGAGCCGCACTGCGCGTTTCGCGCAGTTCTTTTCAACCCCCTGTGGGCGCAGCGAGCAATTTTTGCGCTTTTTGCACTACAAAGCGCAGTTTGTTTTTCAAGTGCGCTAAAGCGCTGGCCAATTTGGTCAATGGAAGTACCCTGCATATCGGAGTATATATATACAAAAAAACATATATACAGGATATACATAAACAAATATATATACATATGCACACAGGAGATATTTATACATATGTACACAGGATAAATATACATGATATATATAACATATGCACATATATAAAATATATGTATACAAAAATAGGCATAATTTCACCTCACCACCGATCTCCTGTCTCCAGGGCTTGAAGCCCAGCACAGATGTGACGGCTCCGAGTGACACGACGACCACGATGTTTTGAATCATATAGTCTAGGGGGGGGCAAGAATACACTTTGCAGGCCTTATGTCCGGAAATGGTTTTTTCACCCCTGCCCCCTAGGGGTGCTCAAAAGTAATAAGGCACCTATTGTTTTATTTTACACCCCTAGCATATTGATTAAATAAGAATACTTTGCCATAATACATGCCTATGGCGTTGTACCCACCCCCTTCAGTTCCAAAGTATGTTGCCATGGAAGGCCTTCATGGTCCGAGGTCCACAAATTTGAAGAGGTTTGCCCTGCAGATTTTATAGCACCTACCCCATCTCTTTCACACATACACTTAGTGTCTAGTCACACACAATGACACCACCAACCAGGAAGAGGTAAGGCACAGCTGAGCAACACACGAGAGAACAAGCTAGCCCCACCTAATATGAAAAAACAGTGGCCAAGAAAAACAAAACGGTCCTGTATTTCCCCCAGATTTATAAGTTGTAAACACTAAAAACAAACACCACCCCTAGTTTACACCTCACTCACATTCATGCCAGCACCCAAGCTAGATATAGGGTTCCCCAATCCAGACCTGGAAGCTCTTACCCTGGGGTCTAAGTGACTAGGAGATGGGAGCAGTCCAAGCCCATAAAATAGTGGTTAAGTTACGTATGCTCACGTGGCTGGTTAGTTTGAGCACCCCTAACGGCAAGATCCTGCTTCATGTGTTGGTCCTCTCTTAACAGTTCGTGCTTCCGCCACCAACACCGCCACCACCACCACCACAGCCATCAGCACCACCACCACCATCACCCCAACAAGGACCTCACCTTATCGCCATCTCCTGTCTCCATGGCTCGATGTTCAACACGCGGTTCACGGCAAGGTCCTGCTTTATGCGCTGGTCTTCTCTTTACAGGTCCTTCTTCCGCCACCACCACCAGCACTGCCACCACCACCACCACCACCACCACTGCCACCAGCACCAGCACCAGCCAAAAAGGGCCTCACCTTATCACCGATCTCCTGTCTCCACGGTTTGATGTCTAACACGCGGTTCACGGCAAGGTCCTGCTTTATGCGTTGGTCTTCTCTTTACAGGTCCTTGTACCGCCACCACCACCACCACCACCACCACCACCTCCCCCCCCCCCCCCCCCCCCCCCCCACACACACACAAAAAGGACCTCACCTTATCACCGATCTCCTGTCTCCACGGTTTGATGTCCAACACCCGGTTCACGGCAAGGTCCTGCTTTATGCGCTGGTCCTCCCTCAAAAGGTCGAACTTCTGTTTGGCTGAGTCACGCTGGAACTTGCGGTAGAAGCGCTCAGGCAAACGTGAGATCTCGTCTTGCTCTAGTTCGATCTGCATAGGAGGATGAAATAAAATAATTAATGAATTCATTAAAATGCAAATAAATGGAGCGGCAAAATAAGATAAAATATTGAAGTGAATTCAAACAAAATGGGCTGAGTCATGCTGGAACTTGCAGTAGAAGCGCTCAGGCAAACGTGAGATCTCGTCTTGCTCTAGTTTGATCTGCATAGGACCATACAAAATGAATAATAAAAATGGAGTGGCAAAATCAGCTAAAATATTATAGTAAAATCAAACAAAATGGGCTGAGTCATGCTGGAACTTGCAGTAGAAGCGCTCAGGCAAACGTGAGATCTCGTCTTGCTCTAGTTTGATCTGCATAGGACCATACAAAATGAATTATAAAAATGGAGTGGCAAAATCAGCTAAAATATTATAGTAAAATCAAACAAAATGGGCCGAGTCATGCTGGAACTTGCAGTAGAAGCGCTCAGGCAAACGTGAGATCTCGTCTTGCTCTAGTTTGATCTGCATAGGACCATACAAAATGAATAATAAAAATGGAGTGGCAAAATCAGCTAAAATATTATAGTAAAATCAAACAAAATGGGCTGAGTCATGCTGGAACTTGCAGTAGAAGCGCTCAGGCAAACGTGAAATCTAGTCTTGCTCTAGTTTGATCTGCATAGGACCATACAAAATGAATAATAAAAATGGAGTGGCAAAATCAGCTAAAATATTATAGTAAAATCAAACAAAATGGGCCGAGTCATGCTGGAACTTGCAGTAGAAGCGCTCAGGCAAACGTGAGATCTCGTCTTGCTCTAGTTTGATCTGCATAGGACCATACAAAATGAATAATAAAAATGGAGTGGCAAAATCAGCTAAAATATTATAGTAAAATCAAACAAAATGGGCCGAGTCATGCTGGAACTTGCAGTAGAAGCGCTCAGGCAAACGTGAGATCTCGTCTTGCTCTAGTTTGATCTGCATAGGACCATACAAAATGAATAATAAAAATGGAGTGGCAAAATCAGCTAAAATATTATAGTAAAATCAAACAAAATGGGCCGAGTCATGCTGGAACTTGCAGTAGAAGCGCTCAGGCAAACGTGAGATCTCGTCTTGCTCTAGTTTGATCTGCATAGGACCATACAAAATGAATAATAAAAATGGAGTGGCAAAATCAGCTAAAATATTATAGTAAAATCAAACAAAATGGGCCGAGTCATGCTGGAACTTGCAATAGGAGCGCGCAGGCAAACGTGAGATCTAGTCTTGCTCTAGTTTGATCTGCATAGGACCATACAAAATGAATAATAAAAATGGAGTGGCAAAATCAGCTAAAATATTATAGTAAAATCAAACAAAATGGGCCGAGTCATGCTGGAACTTGCAGTAGAAGCGCTCAGGCAAACGTGAGATCTCGTCTTGCTCTAGTTTGATCTGCATAGGACCATACAAAATGAATAATAAAAATGGAGTGGCAAAATCAGCTAAAATATTATAGTAAAATCAAACAAAATGGGCCGAGTCATGCTGGAACTTGCAGTAGAAGCGCTCAGGCAAACGTGAGATCTCGTCTTGCTCTAGTTTGATCTGCATAGGACCATACAAAATGAATAATAAAAATGGAGTGGCAAAATCAGCTAAAATATTATAGTAAAATCAAACAAAATGGGCCGAGTCATGCTGGAACTTGCAGTAGAAGCGCTCAGGCAAACGTGAGATCTCGTCTTGCTCTAGTTTGATCTGCATAGGACCATACAAAATGAATAATAAAAATGGAGTGGCAAAATCAGCTAAAATATTATAGTAAAATCAAACAAAATGGGCCGAGTCATGCTGGAACTTGCAGTAGAAGCGCTCAGGCAAACGTGAGATCTCGTCTTGCTCTAGTTTGATCTGCATAGGACCATACAAAATGAATAATAAAAATGGAGTGGCAAAATCAGCTAAAATATTATAGTAAAATCAAACAAAATGGGCCGAGTCATGCTGGAACTTGCAATAGGAGCGCGCAGGCAAACGTGAGATCTAGTCTTGCTCTAGTTTGATCTGCATAGGACCATACAAAATGAATAATAAAAATGGAGTGGCAAAATCAGCTAAAATATTATAGTAAAATCAAACAAAATGGGCCGAGTCATGCTGGAACTTGCAGTAGAAGCGCTCAGGCAAACGTGAGATCTCGTCTTGCTCTAGTTTGATCTGCATAGGACCATACAAAATGAATAATAAAAATGGAGTGGCAAAATCAGCTAAAATATTATAGTAAAATCAAACAAAATGGGCCGAGTCATGCTGGAACTTGCAATAGAAGCGCGCAGGCAAACGTGAGATCTAGTCTTGCTCTAGTTTGATCTGCATAGGACCATACAAAATGAATAATAAAAAATGGAGTGGCAAAATCAGCTTTAATATTAAAGTGAAATCAAATAAAATGGGCTGAGTCACGCTGGAACTCGCAATAAAAGCGCTCAGGCAAACGTGAGATCTCGTCTTGCTCTAGTTTGATTTGCATAGGAGGATGAAATAAAAATACATAAATAATTAAAAATAAAATAAATGGAGTGGCAAAATGAGATACAATATTATTAAGTGGAATCAAACAAAATGGGATGGTCGCAGGATGCGCAAGATTTCGTCTTGCTCTGGTTTGATCTGCATAGGAGGCTGAAATAAAAATAATTAAATAATTGAGAACAAAACATAATGGGGCGGCAAAATGAGCTAAAATATTAAATCAAAATCAAACAAAATGGAAAGGATGCAACATGCGCAAGATCTCGTCGTGCTCTAGATCCCGTTACACAGGAGGATACAATGAAAATAAAATAAAACATAATATAATGGGGTGTCAAAATGAGCTAAAATATTAAATGAAAATCAAACAAAATGGAAAGGTTGCAACTTGCGCAACATCTCGTCGTGCTCTAGATCCCGCTACTCAGGAGGATGAAATAAAAATAAAATGAAATAAAATATAATGGAGTGTCAAAATGAGCTAAAATATTAAAGTGAAATCAAACAAAATGGTCCCTCCCCCATTAACACAGGAGAATGAAATAATAATAGAATGGGACTGATCTGGTTCTGATCTGGTTCTGATCTGGTTCTGATCTGGGTCTGATTACTGAAAAAATAAAATACGCTCCCCCATCAACACAGGAAGAGGACGTATCATGAGAACTAGATAAGCCATATTCCGGGTGTTATAAATGTTACAACAAATGATACAATGGGTCTAATTACTGAAAATATAAAATGCACTCCCCCATCAACACAGGAGTATGACGTAGCATAAGAACTAAATAAGCCATATTCCGGGTGTAATAAATGTTACAACAAATAATATAATGGGTCTAAGAACTGAAAACATAAAATACAATTCCCCATCAACACAGGAGGATGGCGTATCATGAGAACTAGATAAGCCATATTCCGGGTGTTATAAATGTTCCAATACATATAATGGGTCTGATTACTGAAAACATAAAATACACTCCCCCATCAACACAGGAGGATGACGTAGCATAAGAACTAAATAAGCCATATTCCGGGTGTAATAAATGTTACAACAAATAATATAATGGGTCTAAGTACTGAAAATATAAAATGCACTCCCCCATGAACACAGGAGGATGACGTATCATGAGAACTAGATAAGCCATATTCCGGGTGTAATCAATGTTACAATACATAAAATGGGTCTGATTACTGAAAATATTAAGGTAACAGCACCCACCTGTGTCCTTAGCTGCCCCACCCGTACATCTACCCGGCCGTACATGACCCAATCCAAATAGAAGTTCAGTTTCCTCCCTTCCCCCATCCTCCCACCCACCTAACCATCCCCCTCCCCACCTGTGTTATTAGACTACCCACCCACGTATGACCCCCCCCCCCCACACACACACACACACACACACACACACACACACACACATACACATACATACACACACCACCACCACTGCCACCACCCACTCGTCCATCTACCCACCCATACATGAACCAGCCCACCCTCACCCCTACCCCACCCCAATCCAAATAGTAGCTCAGTGTCCTCCCTCCATCCTACCCACTTACCCACCCATGGATGCCCCCCCCCCCCCCACCCCACCCCACCGCGCCCACCTACCTGTGCACTTAACCTCCCCACCCATCCAACCTCCCACCTTTCCACCCATCTACCCACCCATGGATGCCCCCCCCCCCCCTCCCCCCCCCCCCCACACACACACACACCATCACCGCCACCACCTCCCCACCCACCCGTGGCCTTAGCTTCCCTTGAACTCTCCACCCATCCACCCACCCATTAATGACCCCCCCCACACAAACACCACCACCGCCACCACCGCGACCACCGCCACCGCCACCACCTCATCCCCAGCCACCCAGCCACCGTTACCACCCACCTACCCACCCACCTGTGTCCTTAACCGTCCCACCCATCCAAACTCCCACCTATATATCCACCCATCTACCCATCCATGCATGACACCCCGAACACACCCCACCACCGCCGCCACCACCACTACCACCACCCACCCACCTGCGACCTTAGCCTCCCTTGAAACTTAGGGATACCCCACCCCCCCCACCCCCACCACCCCCACCACCCCCACCACCACCACACACACACATACACCACCACCTCCCCACCCACACACCCACCTCCCCACCCACCTGTGTCCTTAGCCTCCCTTGAAACTCTAGGGTGCCCCCCACACACACACACTTACACACACACACCAACCCACCCACCCACCAGCACCCACCACCACCTCCCCACCCACCCACCCACCCACCCACCCACCAGCACCCACCACCACCTCCCCACCCATTCACCCACCCACCCACCCACCACCGCCCACAACCACCTCCCCACCCACCCAACCACCCACCCACCTGTGTCCTTAGCCTCCCTTGAAACTCTAGGATGCCCCCCCACCCCACCCACCCACCCCCCACCCACACACCAACGCCTCCCCCCCCACACACACACCCAAACTCCCACCTTAGAACACACACACCTCCACCACCACCTCCCAACCCACCCAAGCACCCACCCACGCACCCACCTGTGTCCTTAGCCTCCCCACCCATCCAAACCCCCATCTTTCCACCCATCTACCCACACATGGATGCCCCCCCCCCCCCCCCACACACACACACACCACCGCCACCACCTGCCCACCCAACTGTGCCCCCCCCCCCCCCCACCGCCACCACCCACCCACCCACCTGTGTCCTTAGCCTCCCCATCCATCCAAACCCCCACCTTTCCACACACACACACACACCCCACCGCCCCCCCCCCCACACACACACACACACTTACACCACCACCACCACCACCCACCCACCACCACCACCACCACTGCCACGGCCACCACCCACCCACCTCCCTACCCACCCACCTGTGTCCTTAGCCTCCCTTGAAACTCTAGCACTCTCAGCTTCCTCAGCTCCAGCATGATAGCGCCCCTAGCTGGCTTGCCGTCCTTGGAGGGCACAAAGCCCCCCACCATGGACGTAGGCTCCCTACTAGCTTTGGCCAACAGGTCCTCAACGTAGTCCTGGTGCTGGCGCCTGCGCTTGCCGAGAAGCCAATTCAGCTCGGTGGACATGAGAGTTGACGTGGCTTCGTAGAACCCAAGGGACATGATCGTGTTGGCGCTAGTTGTCACGGCCCCGCTGGTGGCTGCTGCTAGGGGGTGGGTGGCCCCAGGGGGGAACATCGGAAACTGGGCAGCCGCTGCATTCCCATCTGCTTCTGCTGCACTCTCTAGGGAATAAAGGGGGCCTGAGGCGCGGGAGAGGGCGCGGGGACCTGAGGGGGCTTCGGACGATCGCACGTTCAGGCGTCCCGCTAGGGAGGCTAGCTGTTTGAGGCGAAGTTCTTCCTGCATCTTCTGCTGAGCCTGCTGGCGTTCCAGCTGCAGAGCGTTTTGGACCTGTATGACAGTTTTTATTTGTTTATTTACTGATGTATTTGTTTATTTATTTGTTTATTTATATATTTATTTATTTATTTATTTATGTTTTTATGTATTCATTTAGGGGGCTGCTGGCATTCCAGCTGCAGAGCGTTCTGAACCTGCACGTATCAGGGATAATTATGTATGTATGTATTTTATTTAGGGGCCGGCATATCATAGGGTCTAGGCTAAAGGGCCTGCTGGCGTTCCAGCTGCAGAGCGTTTTGAAAATGTTTGTTTGTTTGTTTGTTGGTGTAAGTTGGCGTTGTAATAAGGCGTAATATTTATTTATTTATTTATTTATTTATCTATTTATTTGTTTGTTTTGTTTGTTTGTTTGTTTGTTTGTTTGTTTGTTTGTTTGTTTGTTTGTTTGTTTGTTTGTTTGTTTGTATATTTATTTAGGGACCGGCATATCGTATGGTTTAGGCTAGAGGGAATACCCCAACCGTGACAGGAAGGGCTAAAGCGAAAAAGTATTGATGAACTGTGTTGTAACAATCGGCACGTGCCAGGCCGCAGGAGACTAGTGATGGGGGGGCGAGGGCGAGGGGCCAGGGGCTGTATATGTGTACTGGACGGAATTAGTATTGGTACCGTGGAGTATGAAATATGGACAGCAAGGAAATAAATAAATACATAAATAAATATATACCGGTAAATAAATAAATTGTATACCTTATTATAAGGCGTGAGGTTGAGAGGGGCAGCCGGGTTGCTATCACTGGGGCCAACCATCACAGCACGCAAATAAATAAATAAATAAATAAATAAATAAATAAATAAATAAATAAATAAATAAATAAATAAACAGGTACAGAAATAATTAAAGAAATACATAAATAAATAGTACGCCTTATTGTGCGAGGTGTGCGGTTGAGGGGGGGCAGCCCATTTGCTTTCACTGGAGCCAGTGTTTCATTTTTCGACGACGCGTCGCCATTCCGTCGCCATTCCGTAGAATGCTACACCCCCCGGACCCCCTGATATCGGGACGCGCTGCCCCCCGACCCCCCCAGGCTCCGTGCTTCGCGCTCCGCCATGTGATGGCTACGCAACTATCCTGAAATCAGGGTTGAGTAGCCCAAGTAGCTACTCAACCTGGACTACAGAAATCTGAAATAAAAAACACTGGCTGCAGCCAACCACCACAGCACAGACAATTACCAGCTCCTGCTGCTGGCGCAGGCTGGCTTACACCGCGGCATTTAGTCAACCAATCCAGGTTCAATTTTCAGTTTCTCAAAAATAATGTGCAGTGCTATCTTTCCTGTCAACTGGCTTTGCACCCAGCTCATAATAACCGGCAGCTCACAATGACCCTGCATTGCTGCATTTCCAGCAATTATTACCATCTGCTGCTGCTGCTGCTGCCGCTGCAGGCTGGCTTGCACCGTGGCATTAAGTCAACCAATCCAGGTTCAATTTTCAGTTTCTCAAAAATAATGTGCGGTGCTATCTTTCATGTCATCTGGCTTTGCACTCAGCTCATAATGACCGGCAGTTACTACCCCTGCAGTAGCCCTCTGATAAAAATGGGATGATCTTTTAATTGTGCGATTCTTATTGCAATTGTATTACATTTTATATGATATCCATCCTTCAAAGGAATCAGGATATTCCCTGACCAGCTCCTGCTGCTTGCTCCTGCTGGCATGTACCGCGGCATTTATGTTCGTTTACCGCCGGTGCAGGAGCTCTCTGCACTTCTTATCGGATTTGTTATCGAATGAATTAGGCATTTACGTTAGTTGACCGCCGGTGCAGGAGCTCTCTGCACTTCTTATCGGATTTGTTATCGAATGAATTAGGCATTTACGTTCGTTGACCGCCGGTGCAGGAGCTCTCTGCACTTCTTATCGGATTTGTTATCGAATGAATTAGGCATTCACGTTCGTTGACCGCCGGTGCAGGAGCTCTCTGCACTTCTTATCGGATTTGTTATCGAATGAATTAGGCATTTACGTTCGTTGACCGCCGGTGCAGGAGCTCTCTGCACTTCTTATCGGATTTGTTATCGAATGAATTAGGCATTTACGTTCGTTGACCGCCGGTGCAGGAGCTCTCTGCACTTCTTATCGGATTTGTTATCGAATGAATTAGGCATTTACGTTCGTTGACCGCCGGTGCAGGAGCTCTCTGCACTTCTTATCGGATTTGTTATCGAATGAATTAGGCATTTACGTTCGTTGACCCGCCGGTTGCAGGAGCTCTCTGCACTTCTTATCGGATTGTTATCGAATGAATTAGGCATTTACGTTCGTTGACCGCCGGTTGCAGGAGCTCTTCTGCAACTTCTTATCGGATTTGTTATCGAATGAATTAGGCATTTACGTTCGTTGACCGCCGGTGGCAGGAGCTCTCTGCACTTCTTATCGGATTTTGTTATCGAATGAATTAGGCATTTACGTTCGTTTGACCGCCGGTGGCAGGAGCTCTCTGCACTTCTTATCGGATTTGTTATCGAATGAATTAGGCATTTACGTTCGTTGACCGCCGGTGCAGGAGCTCTCTGCACTTCTTATCGGATTTGTTATCGAATGAATTAGGCATTTACGTTCGTTGACCGCCAGTGCAGGAGCTCTCTACACTTCTTATCGGATTTGTTATCGACTGAATTAGGTATTTTCAACCTTCAAAGTAAACAGGATATTCACTTACCAGCTCCTTCTGCTTGCTCCTGCTGGCATGTGCTGCGGCATTTAGTGGCGCTGCAGCATTTAGTGGCGCTGCATTTAGTGCCGCAGCATTTAGTGCTGCTGCTGCATTTAGTGCCGCTGCATTTAGTGCTGCAGCATTTAGTGGCGCTGCAGCAGTAGAAATAGTAGTAGAAATAGAAGAAATTATGGGCAGCACACAAAATAGTAGTAGAAATAGTAGAAATTATGGACTGCACACAAAATAGTGGTAAAAATAGTAGAAATTATGGGCAGCACTGAAAGTTACCTGCCCCTACTGCTTGCGCCGGCTGGCTGGCTTGCACCACGGCATTTGGTCAACCAATTTAGGTTCAATTTTCAATTTCTTTAAAATAATTAGCATTGCTGTCTTTTCTGTCATCTGTCTTTGCACCCAGCTCATAATTACCGGCAGCTCACAATGACCCTGGTTAACGGTGTTGCACAATTTAATTGTGGTCCAGCCACACAGTAATCAAAACACCAAAAATATCATAAGTCATCTAGTCAACCCTATTATTGAGGAAGTACAGTAAGCCAATTAACTAAGAGGAAACAATGACCCTGCATTGCTGTATTTCCAGCGATTATTACCATCTGCTGCTGCTGCTGCTGCTGCTTGTGCAGGCTGGCTTGCGCCGTGGCGTTTAATAGCAACCAATTCAGGATCAATTTTCAGTTTCTCAAAAATAATTTGCATTGCTGCTTTCCAGTGATTATTACCTGCGCTGGCTGGCTTGCATCGCAGCAGCCCTCTGCACGGCAGCGGCTTTTTTTAAATGTATTAGGGATTTCCATCCTTCAAAGGAATCAGGACATTCACTGACCTGCTCTTGCTGCTTGCGCCGGCTGTACCGCCGCTGCAGCTGTTTTGGCTTGAGTCACACACCAACATCATATATTCATATGATATCATATTGCCTATCCCTAATGTTAGTTACCTATCCCGATTATTACCTGCTCTTGCTGTTTGCGCCAGCTGGAAAATAAAATAATTTGCAATGCTGTCTTTCCAGCAATTCTGACCTGTTCCTGTTGTTTGCGCCGGCTGGCTTGCGCTGCGGCATTTACCGCCGCAGCAGCAGCCCTCTGCACTTCGTACCACACGTTTTATAAAATGTATTAGGTATTTCATTCCTTGCAAGGAATCAGGATTTTCATGACCAGCTTCATGCTGGAATCTTGATCAACCAATTCAGGGCCAATTTTCAGTCTCTCAAAAATAATTTGCAATGCTGTTTCTCCAGCAATTCTGACCTGTTCTTGTTGCTTGCGCCAGCTAGCTTGTACTGCGGCGTTTACCGCCGGTGCAGTAGCCCTCTCCACTTCTTATCCCATTTGTTATCAAATGCATTAGGTATTTTCAACCTTCAAAGGAAACTGGACATTCACTTACCTGCTCTTGCTGTTTGCGCCGGCTGGCTCGCGCCACGGCATTTACCGCCGCTGCAGCAATAGAAATAGTAGTAGAAATAGAAGAAATTATGGAAAGCATAGAGAACAGTAGTAGGAATAGTAGAAGCATTAAGTAGTAAACATTAAGTAGCAAAAATAGTAGAAATTATAGACAGCACAGAAAGTTACCCCTAATGCTAGTTACCTATCCCAATTATGTGACTATTACCTGTTCTTGCTGTTTGCGTCGGTTGGCTTGCGCCGCGGCATTTACCGCCGCAGCAGCAGCCCTCTGCACAGCGGCAGCTTGGGCTGCAGTCTGCCGCCCAGGTGGAACTAGGGGCGGGGGTTTGGACCCGCTCACTAGGTCGGGGGTCACTGTCTCATTCTTCTTGATGCGTCTGAAGGCAAGGTGTTTTACGTTTAGGGGGGGTAGGATTTAGGGTTTTGGGTTTAGGTTTTGAGTCAAAGGTGTAGGGTTTAGGTTTAGGGTGACTATCTCGTTCTTCTTTCTGCGTCTGAAGGCAAGATGGGGGGAAGTTAGGGTTTAGGTTTAGGGTGGCTGTCTCGTTCTTCTTGATGCGTCTGAACGCAAGGTGTGTGTGTGTGTGGGGGGGGGTAGGTTAAGGGTGACTATCTCGTTCTTCTTGATGCGTCTGAACGCAAGGTGGGGGGGTGGGGTGGGGGGGGTAGGTTAAGGGTGACTATCTCGTTCTTCTTGATGCGTCTGAAGGCAAGGTGGGGGGGAGTTAGGGTGAAGCCGTATACAGGGGGAGGGGGAGCGCGAGAGGCTGCGGTCACCTTCTCTATCACCAGCACCAGCACACCTACCAGCAACAAAAAGATCCCAAACACACATAGGAACACCCATACCACACCACCACCACCTGTACCACCAGCCCTAACCCCCCTAAACTGAAGTGGGGCCTAACTTCCCCCTACCTGAAGGCAAGGGAAAAAAAGATAACGCCTGGAGGGGCGTGGTGTTAAGGGGACCCTCCCGTACGCCACACCTTAAGGCAAGGATCTGTGAATTTAGGGTTTCTGGTTTAGGTAAGTGGGGGCAAACTTAAGTGGGGGCTAACTTAAGTGGGGCTTAACTCCCCCCTACCAAATGGTCTAGTGGTAGACCAGATCGCTAAAGAATGAAGTGTCGGGGGTTCGACTCCCCCCTCAGTCGCTCTTGGCGTTGTAGGTCGTCGTCAACCACGATGGTAGCTTGTCCAGTCGAGGTAGGAGACCGCTCCCCGCGTACGACGGGCTCCCTTAACACCACGCCCCACCAGGCGTTATCATAACCTTTTTTTCCCCCCTACCTGAAGGCAAGTATCTGAGACGTTAGAGCTAGCGGCTGAGTCTGGGTGAAGCCGTATACAGAGGGAGGGGGGGCGCAAGAGGCTGCGGCCACCACGTCTATCACCAGCAACAGCACACCTACCACCAACAAAAAGGTACCAAACACATATAGGAACACTCAATCCACATCATCACCACCACCACCACCACACCTACCACCAACAAAAAGGTACCAAACACATATAGGAACACTCAATCCACATCATCACCACCACCACCACCACACCTACCACCAACAAAAAGATCCCAAACACACACAGGAACACCCATACCGCATCACCACCACCACCACCACCACCACCACCACACCTACCACCAACAAAAAGATCCTTAACCCACAAAGGAACACCCATACCACATCACCACCACCACCACCACCACACCTGCCACCAACAAAAAGATCCCAAACACACACAGGAACACCCATACCGCATCACCACCACCACCACCACCACCACCACCACCACACCTACCACCAACAAAAAGATCCCAAACACACACAGGAACACCCATACCACATCACCACCACCACCACCACCACACCTGCCACCAACAAAAAGATCCCAAACACACACAGGAACACCCATACCACATCACCACCACCACCACCACCACACCTACCACCAACAAAAAGATCCTTAACCCATAAAAGAACACCCATACCACATCACCAGCACCACCAACACACCTATCACCAACAAAAAAATCCCAAACACACATAGGAACATTCATACCACATCACCACCACCACCACCACCAGCAACATACCTACCACCAACAAAAAGATCCCAAACACATATTGGAACACCCATACCGCATCACCACCACCACCACCACCACACCTACCACCAGCATTAAGATCATAAACACACATAGGCACACCCATACCACATCACCACCACCACCACACCTACCACCAACAAAGTGACCCCAAACACGCACAGGAACACCCATACCACATCACCAGCACCACCACCACCACACCTACCACCAACAAAGTGACCCCACACACGCACAGGAACACCCATACCACATCACCAGCACCAGCACCACCACACCTACCACCAACAAAGTGACCCCACACACGCACAGGAACACCCATACCACATCACCAGCACCAGCACCACCACACCTACCACCAACAAAGTGACCCCACACACGCACAGGAACACCCATACCACATCACCAGCACCAGCACCACCACACCTACCACCAACAAAGTGACCCCACACACGCACAGGAACACCCATACCACATCACCAGCACCAGCACCACCACACCTACCACCAACAAAGTGACCCCACACACGCACAGGAACACCCATACCACGCCGCACCTGAAGGCCAGGATCTGTGACTTTAGAGATAGCAGCTAGTGCTGGGTGAAGCCGTATACAGGGGGAGGGGGGGCACGATAAGCTGTGGCCACCACCACCACCACCAGCACCACCACACCTACCACCAACAAAAAGACCCCAAACACACAAAGGAAAACCCATAACACATCACCACCACCACCACCACCATCACCACCACACCTGCCACCAACAAAAAGATCCTAAACACACTTGGGAACACCCATAACACATCACCACCACCATCACCACCATCACCACCACACCTGCCACCAACAAAAAGATCCCAAACACACTTGGGAACACCCATAACACATCACCACCACCACCACCACCATCACCACCACCACCACCACACCTGCCACCTACAAAAAGATCCTAAACACACTTGGGAACACCCATACCACATCACCACCACCACCACCACCGCCACCACACCTACAACCAACAAAAAGATCCCGAACACACAAAGCAACACCCATACCACATCACCACCACCACGATCACCACACCTACCACCAACAAAAAGACCCCAAACACGCACATGAACACCAATACCACATCACCACCACCTCTACCACCAGCCCTAACCCCCCTTAACTTAAGTGGGGCCTAACTTCCCCCTACCTGAAGGCTAGGATCTGTGACTTCAGAGCTAGCAGCTGGGGCTGGGTGAATCCGTAAACAGGTGGAGGGGGGGCGCGAGAGGCTGTGGCTTTGGACGTGCGGGGTGTGGTGTAGTTGGCAGGGCGGGCTGGGGCAAGGGTGGTGGCAGGGGTGGTGGTTGGAGTGGGCTGCTGCTGCTGCTGCTGCTGCTGCTGCTGCTGCTGCTGCTGCTGCTGCTGTTGCTGTTGCTGTTGCTGCTGTTGTTGTTGTTGCTGCTGTTGGAGCTTCTGCACGTTGGCTTGTATGGCAGTGGCAGCTGCCTGGAGCTGGGGGTTGTTGGCAAGGGCCCCAGACTGTTGGAGCACTGAGATCTGGTTAGCCAGGGTGATGGGGTTGATGGTGCCTAAGGACAGCCCCTGGGCAGCTTGGAGGATGGCTGCAGCGGGTCTGGTAGAGGTGGCTGGGGTAGAAGTTGTGGAGGGGACAGGGGCAGCGGTCGCCACTAGCTGGGGAGTGGGGGTGGCTGAGGCTGGTGCTGGGGGTTGGGGTGGGGTGGGGGTGCGGGCTGGAGCTAAGGTTAGGGTTGGGGCTCGGGCTGGGGTGGGGGCTGGGGCTGGGGTGGCGGTAGGGACCATAGTTGGCTTGGGGGTGAGAGAAGTCCCGGGGATAGGTGTGGCGAGGGGTGTGGGCGCATGGGTGAGTGTGTGTGGCTGAGGATGGATGGGCATGGTGGCTCCAGGGGCTGGTGTGCGGGCGGCGGGTGTGGCAGGGGCGCCTGTCAGGTTTGTCACACCCTGGGGTGTCACAAGGCTAGGGGGGGGGCCTGGGACGGGGACCGGGACGGGGACCCCTTGGGGTGTTCCATTGGACTGCATGACAGCCTAGGAACGAGGCAGGGCAGGGTCAGAGCTAGGAGACCTTGGCTTGGCCTGAATGCAAGCTTTGGATGGGGCTGCCACGCTGCTGCCTGTCTGCAGGGTGCTGGGGTGCTAGCAGGAGTGGAGAGGGGGCGACAGGACGGCAATCCTGAGGCCCTGCCTTCAACTAAACCCAACTACGCGCTAAATGATGTCCGCGCAAAAGGAAGCGCATTCATCGAATTACGAGCAACATCAGTAGGCAGATGGAGAAGTTGGAAACCTGGATGAATCGAGGGGTAGTTTGCAGATGGGAAAGCTGGACGCAGCGGTCAGCTACTTGAATTCGGACTGCGGGTTAGAATGATCTCATCGAGCGCGGGAATGGAAATTCGGGTCAAGGGAATTCCGGGGTTCTGGGAAAGAAAAAGGACACGGTTGGACACGGTTGCTCCGGGTGGCGTGGCCCTGTAAGAGGGGATCCCGCTTATTCCCCCCACCGATTCCCCCCCAGGGTGATTCCCGCCTGCTGGCTTGTATCATTGTATGTGAATCAGGGTAGTTCAGGGGTACTTTAAGATGTACATTTTCAGACGTTACTGTTTACAAATTTACAGTTAGTGCTCCAACTCTCCGTTTCATGTGTTTCAAAAGCAATGTCTCATAACTAATATAAATAAGAAGCCCAAACCTGCGTTGGCAACATATGTGGCATTTCAAATTCTGTGACAATGGAACTTAACGTTTGAATACCGTTACCCCTTTTTTTGCGGAGCCCCCTCTTCAGGGGGGCGGGAGCCCCCAGGGTTATCCACTTGTCCGTCTGACCATCTGACCGAGACAACGCCTGACACGTCACTGATGTCAGCCGACGGTCTGACAACTAACTGGCTACCGTTGCCACGTGTTGCTCCGTTGCGAATACCCTCCGCTGTCAGCATGAATTGCGGTGCTCTCACGCGTTTTATGACTTGGTGACTACTTATGTACTTCCTTAGAACTATCGGTCCTGACAGTACTATGTCAGCTTACTGTTGACTGCGTCATCGGTTCTTCTGACACGCGCTGTCTAACCTGTACCCTGATCAGGTTCCAGGCTACCGCCCCCCCCCTTTCCTCCGCTGGTGTCCCTTTATGGTTCCACTATCTTTTGTAATATTTATTCTCGTCTCCGCATTTATAGATTGGCGTGCTGCACACACTAAGTCCACTCTCCGGAGTGTTATCCAAGCTGATAGGTTATACGGTCCCTCATTTACTACCACTGCTTTGCGATGCAACTTCCGCGAGGGCCTCCCGCTAATTTTGAGAAACTCCACGACAAGAATGGAGAATCTTGGACGCGCGGGATGCGCAGTGTCATTATCAGCAATTGCTGCGACCGTGTCCTTCCTAAGGAGGACCCGGGTCCTCTTGATGATTGGCTAGACGTCTGTGCACCAGCTGCCTCTACTAGCGGTCATGAGAGTCCTTCCGCCATCGTGGAAGTAACCCCCCCCAATCAATCCTCCACCTTTACGGCTCTTTCTGCTACTGTCCAACGTCTCTCTCCTGAGATTGAGGACGTTCTGATGCGACTCTGCTGTGCTTCCACTCAGATTATCCAGTACGCAAGGGCGCCTCCTCCTCCTGATGCCCGTTTTGACTACGACTATCAAGAACTTGCTAGTCATCGCCGTGCAGATGGCTATGCTGATGACTCTGATGATGGTGATGAAGATCTGCAGAGTGCTATGAGTGGTGACTTCGGTGGAGTCACTCCTTCCACTGCTACTCGAGAGTTCAATTCTACCGTCTCTCCTGTGTTTGAGCCTCTGTCGGCACCTGCTCTTGCGCCTTCCCCGGAGTTTAAGCCTGATCCAGTCTCTGCGCCTCTGCTTGCGCCCCTTCCACCTGTCCACCCGGAGTTGGCCAGGCCGTCTTTGATGCAGAAGTCTGCGTCTTTCACCTTGCCTCCGGACCGAGGTCTGTCTGGCTACAATACTCGTGCTCGAGAGGCTTCTGCTGCTGCTGCTGGCCGCGCATCCTTTGCTGGCCCTTCGCAGGAGCCCCCTCCACCCCCGCCTCCGCCTGTGGAGCAGCCCCCTGCTCCTGGCCCTCCGCCATATGTGCCTCCTTCGCTGTCATGCGACTCCTGGGAGCATCTGCTCGATGGCGGACATCCTCTGCGTCTATCCCTGCAGGACTGCCGTCTTATCCGCCAAGCTCAACATGCTGGGGAATCCTTGGACCGCACTCTGTACGGTAGGCTGGATATGACTGCCACTCAGGCTATGGTTGATAGCAAGGGTCGCCCTAGGCCTAGGCGTGTGATGGCTTATTCTGAGCTAGGTCTAGAGTGTCGGGCTTTTCTGGGACCTGTTATGCCAGGGATTAACTACCCTCCTGCTAATGGTGTGACCTCTGGAGGGGTTGGGCGTAGGAACAGTGACCTGCGAGGTTACCAGTTTGTTAAGGTGCCACTCCCTTTCTGTCCTCTTCGTCCTGATTTCGAGCTCATTGTGCGTGTTGCGCGTTCCCTAGATCTCATCAGGAACTTAGATGACCAGCGCGCTTATGACGCTGGTCTTGCTGCTGAGTATTTTCTGGCGATTCGTGAGTCTTTAGCTCCTCGGTGTGCTCCTCCTGCTGCTGGAACTTCGGCCTCTCATGGTGAGTCTAGTGTCGATCCTGCACTGTTGGGTTTCAGTGCGCTTACCCTACCCCGCCAAGAGTTCATGATCTTATCCATGATGCTTGCCAACATGACGGATGCCCTAGTCAAGGTGTATAGGGACTTTGCTTCACCTCGGGATATTTTTTTGCATATCCGGAGGCAGCAGTCCGATGCCCTTGCCTCGCGTGTCCCTCTCTTGCTGAAGGAGTATCATGCTTCGGTCGTGGGCACTCATGAGCACGTTGACGCTTTCTTTCGTCGGGTTCGCGGTATGTGCACTGACCTGCGCAGTGCTGGGTTTCCGCAGACTCAGCGTCACGCCATGGGCATTATAGTTCAAGGTGCGAGTCTGCCCCGGTTCGAAACGCTGCGGATTAAGTATGGTATCCTGATATACAACCAGCAACCTGTTGAGTACTGGTCCTGTCTAGAGGAATATAGGCAGCTAGATATTCTTAACATAGCGCTCCCTCAGTCGGATTCCAGGCATCCTGGTTGGTCCCGGACCGCTCCTCAGTTTCCTGCTAATGCTGCATTTCAGCGGCGGCAGAAGACTGGTGGTGGTTCTGGGTCGAACAAGAGGCGCCTGGAATGCACCTGGGGACCATGCCCCCACAAGGATGGTTACTCGGAGGACCGTTGCTGGACGAAGTTCCCTGCCCTGCGAAGGGTCCCTGGTCGTGCAGAACCAACGCTTCCTTCACCGTTGCCTGCTAACCTGGCCCTTCCAGGTCACCTTACTCCAAAGCAATTGTCTTCCTTGCAGGCTCAAATTGATGGGTTTGCTATGCAGAAGTAGCAGGTAAGCCCTGTCCTATTCTCCTGCACCTCTAGGTTCTCAAATGTGTGTAGTCCGAGCCTGTCTGAGGGTGTCTGGCATGTGGATTCTGGAGCTGGAATGTCCATCACAGGTGATAGATCTTTGTTCACTGTGTTTGATGTTCCACTGAATCTGCCATCAGTTCGATTTGGTGATGGTGTGGTTCAACGGGCAGTAGGTAAGGGATCCATTGAATTATGTAGTGATTGGTTACCAACACCAATCATTCTAACTAATGTTCTCTACATACCTCACTGTCCGGTGAACCTCCTTGTCAGTAAATGCTGTGGCTCATTCTCTCCACTGCAAGATTTCTTTTGATAGTATTAGTTGCACTGCCACTCAGGGCTCTTCTATTCTCTGGTCCTTCCCTGCCTCCAGTGATGGTGTTTACAAGTTTGCATGTAGGCCTTGTTACACCACCAGTGGCTGTTCGTTTGGTGCTGACAATTACCCAGCTTTTGCACTTGATGTTGATGAGGACGGTGGAGTTGTTATCCCTACCACTCCTGAATGGCTGTGGCATAGGCGGCTGGGTCACCCCGGCTATGATGCCATGCACAGACTTGTCAAGAAGGGTATGGTTAAGAACTTACCCCTCTCACTCAACCAGGTCCAAAAACTGGCTAAGATCCCTTGTGATGCTTGTCAAAAGGCTAAGGGCAAACGTCTCCCTTTTCCTAAAGCAAGCACTACTCCGATCAATGCACCTCTCCAACGCCTTCACTTGGACATCATGGGGCCAGTTCATATTAGAGGTCTGCGTGGGGAGTTTTGTATTCTGTGCCTCACAGACCAACACTCTGGCTATGCTGAAGTGTTGTGCTTGAGGACCAGGGATGAAGCTCCCTTAGCAGTTCAGACTATCATCCTCAGATGGATGAATCAGCTGCACGGGTTTGCCTTTAAGTGCCTGAGGTCTGACAGGGCTAAGGAGTTTATAGTAAAGTGGTTTGAGGATTGGCTGATATCGGTTGGGGCAGTGCATGAGTTATCTTTGGCATACACTGCACAGCAGAATGCAACTGTGGAGAGGTACAATGGGGTCTTACAGTCTATAGCTAGGAGCATCCACCTGGAGTCTAAGCTAACTAAGTCTTTCTGGTCCTATGCCTTCCTAGCTGCGTGTTACCTTCGTAATCGCTTGCCCAATCAGGGAGATAAGACTCCTCATGAGCTTTTCTTTTGGGTTCAGCCTGATGTGTCGATGTTGCGCGTGTTCGGATGCCCTTGCTACGTTACGTTAGTCAATGGGAAGAAGCGCAACAAGCTGGACGAAAGGGCGTTATCTGGTAGACTGGTTGGGTATTCCCTGGTGAGTAAGGGTTATTTTGTTTGGGTTCCTAAGTTGCGCCAGGTAGTAGAGAGTCGTGATGTACTCTTCTATGAGCAGTTTGATCATAACTGTATTCCTGGGCTATGACGGGTCGCCGTATGTCTCTCGCATCCTTGCCGCTATCAACGGACATATGCCTGTGCCTACGGTTAATTCCCTTGACCCTTTGCTAACCCCAATTGTCGACCGCTGCCCTGATCATGGGATGACCTTGCGTCCCAGGTCAGGGGCTGATGGTGCTGTATTGTGTGTGAAGGCACTGGGCGGGCGAGATTCTGCAGTTCTTTCAGATAAAATCTTAGCCGAATCGCAGGGGGTCGCCAGGCCCTCCTCTGCGCCACATTTCGTCGGTGAAGATTTAGGATTACGACAGCCTTCGATCATAGTGGTACCTGGAACAGGTCCATTGACTAATAGTCGCCAACCTCCGACCACCTCGGATGGCTCGCGGGTGTCGTTCATTCAGACGCCTCCTGTCGTCCCTGGTGGATTACTCGGGTCAAGCCCATGTGATGATGTAGCCGTTGCCGATAGTGCAAGTGATGATCTGGAACACTGGTCGGGTTCCGATACTGCGTATGGCTGGGGTGTTCCGGTCGACCCAGGCTTCGTTGATATAGAGGCAAATAAGGCCGGCCCTGTTCAACCAGGCAGTAGTTCTGCACTGGGGGCTATACTACCGGTCACTGCTGATACTGCTGATATCCCCGCTGCTCATGTACAAGTACACTGCTTGTACGTGGGAGCATACATTTCCACTTCCACTGAACTGACCTTCAAAGCTGCCATGCTTCCCACCAACCCTGACAGGGATCAATGGCTCCTTGCTATGAAGGATGAGATGGCGTCCCTACATGCCCATGGCACTTGGGCGCTCACTCCACTGCCTCCTAAACAGAGGGTCCTGTCTGGCAGGTGGTTATTTGTGAAGAAGGTTGGGGTTGATGGTTCTATTCGCTTCAAGGCACGTTTTGTGGTTCGTGGTTTTCTGCAGCGTCCTGGGTTGGATTTTCATGATGTATATGCCCCCGTTTCTTCTAAAGCAGGTCCGAGGGTGCTCCTGGCTGCCATCACTCATAGGAAGATGTTTGTTCGGCAGCTGGACATCAAGACTGCATTTCTGAATGCTCCCCTTGAACCTGGTCTGGACCTGTACTGCCACCAGCCTGAGGGCTTTAAGGTACTTGGTCCTAACGGTGTTCCCCTTGTGTGCAAGCTGATCAAGTCCCTTTATGGTTTGAAACAGGCGCCCAGGGCTTGGAGTATGGATGTCAAGCGGGTTTTGGTTGCACATGGTTTAATTATGTGCAAGGCGGAACCTGCTCTGTATTTTAGGAGGGATTCTAATGGTGGGTGGAGCTATGTCCTAACCTATGTTGATGATTTTATCTGTGCTTTTAGTGAGCTGGATAGGTATGTTTTGCTGATCAAGGCTATGGAGAAAGCTGGCTGGGAGGTCAAAGAGATGGGTGTGCCGGTTCAGTTCCTCTCCTTGGACATGGCTTGTACACTTGACTCTGACGGCAGGTGTGTTCAGATCAACCTCTCCCAGCACTCCTACATTGTTGATCTGGTGGAGCAGTTTGGCCTGACTGCTGCTGCCAAGCCCAGGTTTGGTGCCCCCATGGACAAGTCCACCGTCACTGACCCACCTGGAGAACCCCTGTCCTCTAATAGCCAGTACCTCTCTCTTGTTGGTGCTTTGCTATACCTGGCTACTTGCACCAGGCCTGATATTGCCTTTGCTGTGAGCTACCTGTCCAGGTTTCTGCTCACCCTACCGTCCCCCTGTGGGGGGCAGCCAAGCGTTTGCTTTTGTATTTGAGGTCACATTCCCACCTGGGACTCACTTACACACACAGCCCTGATTTCTCTTTTACTGTCTTTAGTGACTCATCCTTTGCTGATGATGGGTCTGACAGGAGATCTCAGACTGGCTTTGCTGTCCTGGCTGGAGGGTGCATAGTGAACTGGATGAGCAAGAGGCAGCCTACAGTTGCCATTAGCTCTTGTGAGGCTGAGTATCAGGCCCTGTCTCAGGCTGCCAGGGAGGTGCAATGGTTGAAGAAGTTGAGGGTGGATCTGGGTCTGCCTTGTGATTTAGTTACCATTCAGGGTGACAACATAGGGTCTCTGAGATGGGCCAATGACTGGCAGCTCCTCCCTCGCAGCAAGCACATTGATGTTATTCATCACTACATCAAGGAGCTGGTGGAGGACGGTTCACTAGATGTTGCCTATGTTAACACCAAGGACAACTGTGCTGACCCCTTCACCAAGCCCCTTGATCCTGCTGTGTTCTGGAAGTTTATGCGGATGCTTGGGATGACCGCTTCTTCTTATGGTATTTTTTTTTTTGTTACATCGGTTTCTTTGGTTATCATTGTATGGCATTAGGTTCCTATTCCCGGATCGGGTTTTCTATACCGTTGTTACCCATCTTTGATATTCGGTTTTCATCCTTTTCTAACTTGGCAAATTTTGGTTTTTGCCGTGTTTCATTCCTTCCTATAAACCTTTGGGTTTCCATTTGAAGTTCTCTCGAATTTTCGGAGTTCTTTGATTTTTTTTCTTTTTTCAATCTGTTACATATAGTTCTATGTCACCAGTGCCATAGGTGGAGAAGTAGTATTGTATGTCACCTGTGTCATAGGTGGAGTGTCAGCATGAATTGCGGTGCTCTCACGCGTTTTATGACTTGGTGACTACTTATGTACTTCCTTAGAACTATCGGTCCTGACAGTACTATGTCAGCTTACTGTTGACTGCGTCATCGGTTCTTCTGACACGCGCTGTCTAACCTGTACCCTGATCAGGTTCCAGGCTACCGCCCCCCCCTTTCCTCCGCTGGTGTCCCTTTATGGTTCCACTATCTTTTGTAATATTTATTCTCGTCTCCGCATTTATAGATTGGCGTGCTGCACACACTAAGTCCACTCTCCGGAGTGTTGTCCAAGCTGATATCCGCCATTTTGTAGGGTTGCTTGCGACGCTGCATAGAACTTGTTTAGTTGTGAAAGGACTACAGTTGTTACGTTGTTTCAGCGTGAACTACTAGGACACGAGTGCCTTTTTGGCATCTGATCAGATGCCAACAAGGTACTCGTGTCCTAGTAGTTCACGCTGATAAATTGTGAAGGGACTTTTACCCCGGAAGGACCCGACACAAACCGGCGACACCTAAGATTCAGTTCGATACCCTGATGTATAGTATTATGCAGACGGATTACCCGTGTGTTACATTACATTACATTACATTACATGTTAAAGTCTACTTGACACCGCGAGGGTGTATGAGACTCTGTGCTTTAAACAAAAAGAAAAAGCACCCACAAAGCAAAAAACCCCATTACATCAGGGGTGTGTCGAGGACAAACAAACCAAACTCCCAACCACCGTTTTGGTGGCGTAGGTATTAAACCCCTTAGAGCAGGACCCAGATCTCAACCACTTACAGTGGCGGAGGTAAGAAGCTAACAAATGAGAAGTCTCAAGAAGAAAAAAAAGGGATAATAAATTACGGTGCCACTAAGCAGTCCAGGGCTTCCTGTCTTGCTCTTCTACAAGTAGAAAGATAGTCGGCTAGGTTGCTCCAAAAAGACTTAGTGCCATTTCCATTCATAAAGGTTCTGAATGTGGAATCGCAGAATTCCACATTCCATACGGTTAAGTCGGTATCCTCATGGACATGCCTATAAATATCTGTAAACAGATTCTGGTAGCGGAGGCGAATATCATTATAAAAAGGGCACTCAAACATATGCATTTCATCCTCAGTTTTTTGGAACCCACACATTTGACAGTGTCTCATTGAGCGAGGGATGTGTGCTCTATCCACCACCCTCATTCTTTCTGTGTTCAGCCAATGGGAACCCATTCTAAACTGTGCTATAGAACGAATCTGATCCTGCTTATGTAAGGCGGATGTAAAGGTGACTATGCTCCTTAGCTTCACTGCCTAGTTTCTTGCTTACTTATGCCCAATTGCCCATTTCTGCCCTTTTGTTTTTATGAGGTTTTTCGCGGTGGGCCTAAAAGGGTGGGTCTATGAACAGAGGTGTGTGTGTTAACAGTCTAGGCGAAGTCAAATAGGCTAAATAAACTTGTGTCAGAATCGGAGTATGGAGACTGCGTAGCTATAGGTGTTATTACAAGATGGCATCAATGACAGCGTAGGAGATTGATGAAGGAGATTGCGACAGTACATCAGTGTACTGTTGTGACAGTGTGCGTGCCCTAGCTGGCGGCGGCGCTACAGGGATCACGCGAGGGTCAAGGACCTGCGTGCTCTAAGTCACTCTAGGGACGGCGTGAAAGCCGGACAATAACAACTTGCCCAACATCAGTAATGGGAATGTCTGTACCGTATACAAAACAAGTACTGGTGAGCTAAACCCCAATAAATCGTATACGACGGTGGCCTTAAGTCCTTGACTTCGTGCTGTGTCGATGATTTAACACTTAAAAGAAGAAGAAGGAAATACCATTCTAAATACCGGTACATTACATTGCATTGGAAGAGGCAGGAGAGTGCTGTCGACCAGAGATAGGCCCACTCCACAACATCCGAGAGGGTTTTCCACATTGACGGTGTCATTGATTTGATTGGTCGTGGGTCAGCAGCATCCAAAGGGTTCCTACTCGTTCGTTCTTAGGAGGAGTAACTTCTTTAATAACATTTAATCGTGTCAGTTTAGGGCTAACGCAGGGAGCAGGGTTGTTCATGACGCTCTGTCCCCCGTCATAGACGCAACGTCGAAGGGTCCGTTGACCAGATGCAAGGGTCCGTTGGGATGGGAGGGTCCGTTGACCAGAGGGAAGGGTCCGTCGCGTCGCAGGCTGCTGGCTGCAGGATGCAGGCAGCAGAGCTGGGGGGTCTTCCTGATGATGATGATGATGATGAAGTACCCTGATAGGGAGACCCACTTGATTTTTAGTTGTGAAAGATATTTCACCCCATAAGGTGGGTCTCCCTACACAAACCAGCTGCACTGAGGATTCTTTTGAGGCGATTAGGCGAAAATACTTCTTGACAAAAAAACTCCCTCGGTAAGAGAAGGAAAAGCTCCGCCACATCACATTTAGTCCTTCGAATCTACAATAACGACTAGTGCAGGGTATAGTAGATTTCACCGAATTTAGTTTCGCCTTGAAATTGTTAGTTATGTGTATGTATGTTACAGTCCAGGGGCCAAATAGGCTAAAGGGACTTGCCCAACCGTGATAGAAGGGGCTAAAATAGTTAAAAAGGAAATGATGAATTGATTGATGAACTGCCCTCCAAAGGTGGATGGAGGGGGCGAACACTAACTATCCCTCTTCCTCCAGAAGCAGATTCGGGGGTCCCTCTGTGTACGTTGTTACAGTCCAGTGATAGACCATGTAGGCTGAAGGGACTTGCCCAGCCATGGCAACTATAGCGAATAAGCACTAAAGAACTGAACCCCAAACAATCGTTTTACCGAACGGGGGTGGAGGTGGTGCGTGTGTGTAGGGGGTGAGGGGGGGGGGGGGGGGGGGGGGGGGGGGGGGGGGGGGGAGTCGTGCTACAGTAATAATTTAATTACGGTACATGATTATATAATAGACCCCCCCCATGTTACTCGTTGTCTTGTTTTTGGTACCGGTACTGGCTTGACCTCATCAAGACACGAGCACAATGGGAGTACAGTAAGGCAGGCACCAGGATGCAGAAAACAACAATTATGATCGGCAGCAGCAGGGTTGTTCAAAGCCCTATGATTGAGAGTTGACGTGACACACGCACAGCCCCCCCCCCCCCCCCCCCCCCCCCCCCCCCCCTCTCCCATGTACACCGTCGGTAACTAGTCGGTCGTTAGGATATGCGTCATCCTCGCCACCTAGTGCCTCGTGGTGGGTCTCGTTAGATCCCACACTATACCATGCCGCCATTCTCGAATCTCGATTGTCATCTGTAACACATAAAAATCGAGTATGGCGGCATGGTATAGCTTGACAAAAGCGTGAAACCTTATGGGGCTGAGTATGGCGGCATGGTAAAGCTTGAGAAAAACACGCACGTCTTCGTCAAAATCTGAACGGTTGCCGACCGGAAGTTAACCGTGCCGGAAGCTGCCAAGTAGGCACAAGGAGAACGCAGAGCAGTCCATGTAAAGAATGTGCGTGAAATCATCGAGTGTGTTTCCTTCGCGTGTGTTTTCACACTTCAACTGTGTCACGCAAACAGGTACGTTTTTAACTACCCCCTGAAGGCCAAGCCACCTGAGGTTGATCGCATGGGCACACTATTTTAGGACCTATCGTTTCCTGGCAGTCATAGGGTTCCGATTCTTTTCGCGTTACTAATTTCCACTAGTTCTTGCTCCTGCACACCGTAACTAAATTACCTTAATCGACAACATTTGAACCTCCGCACGGAGCTGCTGACTTTCTGCTTGCCCGCAGCCCTGTCCTTCTGCACCTCTGAGGGGCCCGCAAGCTCTCCGGAAATCACTGTGAAGCGCAATTTGTAGCTAATTAGCAGTCATTCGCGCCGCTGCGAATTATTGCGAGGTTGCTCGCCCACCCCTATGAATGGCGAACTTCCTGTGCCGCGACATCATCTCGGAGGTGAAAGGGCGATGGGCATGTTATGGCGATGATTGGAGAGACGGATGGCGATGCGGCATCAAGTAAGCAGTAGCTTCCGTCTGATTCTAAGCAGAAGCTTCTATGCCTTTCGTGCGCTAACATGCTTCTGGCACTAGCAGCTGCCGCGTGTAGTGCGCAGCAGCATTCGGTCTGTTTCATCCATGCAAATTGTGCCTTGTGACCAAGGCTGGGTGGATGATATATTTCATCTGGCATGGTCATAGTTTGGAACGTTCACCGTCGGGCATCTCTTACTCGGGGCTGCTTGTCTGTCCTTCCACACCTACCCTGTTGCCTCACACACCCCAGAATGAACAACACCCCTACGAAACATAGGAACACCCATACCACATCACCACCACCTCTGCCACCAGCACCAGCACACCTACCACAAAAAAAGGACCCCAAACATGCACAGGAACAGCCATACCACATCACCACCACATCTACCACCAGCCCCAACACCCCTACCAGCAGCAACAACAACAACAACAACAACAACAACAACAACAACAACAACAGCAACAACAACAGCAACAACAACAACAACAACAACAACAACAACAACAACAACAACAACAACAACAACAACACGGACACCCCTCTGCCAACACCAACACCAGAATTATCAACAAACACACCACTGTTAGTAAACACCAACACCACCCATACCAACAGCAACAACACACATACCAACACCCATATCAACACCAACAACACCCATACCAACACCAACAACACCCATACCAACACCAACTCCAACTCCAACAACACACAGACCAACAACAACAACACCCATACCAGCACCAACACCAACACCCATACCAACACCCATACAAACACCTACAACACCCATACCAACACCTATACACCTATACCAACACCTACAACACCCACACCAACACCCACACCACCACCACCACCAACAACACCCATACCAACACCCATACCAACACCAACACCAACAACATCCACACCAACACCCATACCAACACCGACAACACCCATACCAACACCAACAGCACACATACCAACACCATCTTTACCGATACCAAAACACACACCACCTATACTAGCACCAACACCACACAGACCAACACCAACACCAACACCCCACTTACCAACGCAAACACCACCCATACCACAATAATATTAGTTAAAAACATAATCAAAATTCTGGTGAGATGGCTTGCCAATGTAATATTAACTAACATTCACTAATATTATTCATTCACTGACTAATATTAAATAACTTAGCTGTTCCCTAGTCATATCACCATGTACCTCTTGCTCCACAGGATGTTGGCACCCTTTGTGTTCATCTACTGCATGTCTATACCCATACCAACACCCATACCAACACCCATACCAACACCCATACCAACACCCATACCAACAACCACCCATACAACCACCAACACAAACAACATCTTGCTCCACAGGATCCTGGCACCCTCAGTGTACATCTACTGCATGTCTATACTGCCTGCCCTGGCCTTTGGACAGCAGCTTGCAGAAGAGACAAGTGCGTACAACTGGTAGTGTACATCAGTAGTGTACATCACATTAGCTGTAGTATCAGTTGTACTAGTAGCCTAAATATTGTGTGCTTATTAGCGATAGTATCAGTACAACCGGTAGTGTACATCAGTTGTACTAGTAGTTAAAATAGTTTGAGCTTATTATCCTTAGTATCAGTACAACCGGTAGTGTACATCAGTTTTGTACATCAGTTGCACTAGCAGTTAAATAGTTCGTGCTTACTAGCAATCAGTATCAGTACAACCGGTGTAAGTCAGTTTTACTTGTAGTTTTAAACGTTTGTGCTTTTTAGCCGTAGGCCTAAACCCTAAACAGCAGTTGTAGTGGTAGTTTAGGTATGGCTTGTGTGTATGGCTTGTGTGTGTCAGTTGCATGGCAGTTGTTGAGGTAGATTACGTATGGCTTGTGTGTGTCAGTTGCATGGCAGTTGTTGTGGTAGATTACGTATGGCTTGTGTGTGTCAGTTGCATGGCAGTTGTAGCAGTTGTAGTGGTAGTTTAGGTATGGCTTGTGTGTATAGCTTGTGTGTATGGCTTGTGTGTATGGCTTGTGTGTGTCAGTTGCATGGCAGTTGTTGTGGTATATTACGTATGGCTTGTGTGTGTCAGTTGCATGGCAGTTGTTGTGGTAGATTACGTATGGCTTGTGTGTGTCAGTTGCATGGCAGTTGTAGCAGTTGTAGTGGTAGTTAAGGTATGGCTTGTGTGTATGGCTTGTGTGTATGGCTTGTGTGTGTCAGTTGCATGGCAGTTGTAGCAGTTGTAGTGGTAGTTTAGGTATGGCTTGTGTGTATGGCTTGTTTGTATGGCTTGTGTGTGTCAGTTGCATGGCAGTTGTTGTGGTAGATTATATATGGCTTGTGTGTGTCAGTTGTAGCAGTTATAGTAGTAGCTTATGTATGGATTGTTCGTGTCAGTTGGTTCACTAGTTTTTTTTACCTAAATGTAACCAAGTTCAAGTCCAAGTTTAAGTTCAAGTTCAAGTTGTGACACTCAGATGTATCAGTTATAGCAGTTACAGCAGTTATTACAGTTTAAGTTCAAGTCCAAGCCCAAGTTCAAGTTGTGACACAAATATGTTAATCAGTTATAGCAGTTATAGCAGCCATAGCAGTTAAAACAGTTCAAGTCCAAGTCCAAGTTGTGACACATATGTATCAGTTATAGCTAGGGGTCGGCAATATGATATCATATGATATCATGTCATCATATGATATCACATGATGCCGGCGGTCTGACTAGGTAACTTTGGCCTGGGGCACCATATCATATGATATTGAATCATATGATTTTTGTATGATATCATATGATATCATACCTGTCTTTGGTCAACATCATATGATTTGCCGTTCCCTAGTTATAGCTAGGGGTCGGCTATGTTATACAATGTTGGTGAATACATAATATTATATAATATTAATCGGACGAGCCGCCTCACCAGGATTTCGAATTTATTTGAAAAATTAATATTATTGTGACACTGTAATAATATGACTTAATATGAGTTTTTCAAACACTAATATTAGTTGCCGTTCCTTAGTTATCGTAGTGTTGAACTATATACAGGCTGCGAGTGCTTGAAGACATCTTGAACAAAGTTTCTTTTCAGCTAAAACCAGCAGCTTCTAGGCAGCTCCCCTGACTGGCTATTCAGCCAAAGCTAATGCAACCTCATGTATCTGGAAGCTGACAGAATCCGCTGTCCAGAACTGTTGAAATCTTGGGGCTTGGCCCAGTGGCCTAGAAAAGAAAAACTATGTAGCGGAAAAGAAAAACTATGTAGCGGAAAAGAAAAACTATGATCTTTCAAGATGTGCATAAGCACTCGTAGCCTGTGTAGTTCAACAAGCAGAGTGTGTTATCAGTAGGGTTGGGCCGACATATGAACGTATGATTAAACGTTCATATAATCATGCATATATTCATACGTATGATTTTTTCTCAAAACGTATATTCATACGTATGTACAAACGTATGAGCAGTGTACGTCGAAAAGTACAGCACGCTTCTCGGCATTTAACTCTCTCAATTTTCATTAAATATTTTATTCAGATAGCTCATTGGAAAGCTACTGACCTCCTCTATCACAATATGCAATACAATTAACCTTTCAAGTGTACCATTTTGTTTGAATTTGGCCCAAAGTTTGATTTAGATAGCCAGATATCAGGCACAGATATCTGAGTGTCACCTAGCCTTCCATTACATTGGGCTTCCATGAGGGCTCGGTGGATTGATGGTGCAAGCCTAGTGCAATGTGAACATGGACACTATTGCAATATAGTTATATAGCTATATTATTATACACGTAAACAGTTATATACTATACCAACTGGCGTTGAATGGCTCCCTTACATTGGCGCCGCACTTATTCTCCAAGTTTGGGCGGGTGTACACAAGGCTGAGGGCCAACCTCTCCTTTGGAAGGGGGGAAAAGATGATCTACATAGCTGCCAACGCTGACCTTCCCGAAAAAATCTATGTTGATGAGGAGGTGGCCTTGGATGCCATGGGCCTTGAGGACTGAACCAGTAGCTGACTTAAGGAGCTGCCTAGAAAGATGACTAGAGCCTAGTGCAACGTGAACATGGTTAGATATATAGTATGTCAATATTATTGGCGGTGAATGGCTCCCTTATTAGATTGGCACCGCGCTTCTCGGTCGACGCGCTTCTGGCCGTGATTTATGTTTTGAGATTTGGACAATCTAAACTTGTCCGATTTTTTGTTTCAGAGTTGGTATGTGATGCCAATGAAATAAGCTACGTGGCAACATCTTTAAACCCATGTAAAAGTATTTTCTCGAGAAGTTTGGAGAAGTGTATGTTTTTCCTCATACGCTTTCATACATTTATGTGCATATGTTCATACGTTTATACGGCATATACGGCATATACAAATCAAAATATACGTTTGCTTCAACCCTAGTTGCTTGTGAAGGATACCAAGAGCCGGATGAGCATGACCCCCCCCCCCCCCCCCCCCCCCCCCCCCCCCCCCCCCCCCCCCCCCCCCCCCCCCCCCCACACACACACACATCACCACCATCCACCCCTCCCCTCCAACAACCAACCCACCATCCACCACAACCAACCCACCAACCCTCGTAATCAGTGCTGTATATCAAGAATACTGTGAATGCGCTTCTCTCTCTCTCTCTCTCTCTCTCTCTCTCTCTCTCTCTCACACACACACACACACTGTCCACCCCACGTACTCAGATGGACAGCTCACAGTAGTGCATGTGGTTACGTCAACTGCAATAGCTGGGCTGACCCAGTCTATATTTGGAGGCCAGCCAGTGCTGATTGTTGGTGTTGCTGAGCCCATCGTCATTATCTACAGCTTCATGTATCAGGTGTGTGAGTGTGTGTGTATGTGTGTGTGTGTGTCTGTGTGGGGGGGGGGGATGAGTGTGCCGTGTGGGGGAGTGGGGGTGAGTGTGGGTGGTGGGGGATTGAGTGTGAGTCAGCGTGTGGGGGAGTGGGGGTGTGGGGGATGAAGTGGGCGTGTGGGGGTAGTGGGGGTGAGTGGTGTGTGGGGATGAGTGTGAAGTGTGGCGTGTGGGTGGAGTGTGGGGTGTGGGGTGTGGGGATGAGTGTGAGTGTCCGTGTGGGGAGTGTAGGGGTGTGGGGGATTGCGTGTGTAGTGGTGCGTGTGGGGGAGTGTTGGGGTGGGGGGTGGGGATGAGTGTGAGTGTGCGTGTGGGGGAGTGGGGTTGTGGGATGAGTTGTGGCGTGTGGGGGTGTGTGGGTGTGGGGATGAAGTGTGATGTGCGTGTGGGGAGTGTGGGTGTGGGGATGAGTGTGAGTGTGCGTGTGGGGGAGTGTGGGGGTGGGGATGAGTGTGAGTGTGCGTGTGGGGGAGTGGGGGTGAGTGTGGGTGTGGGTTGGTGTGGCTGAGCCCATTGTCATTATCTACAGCTTCATGTATCAGGTGTGTGAGTGTGGGTGGGTGTGGGTGGGTGGGGAAGGGGTCGTCTTCATTATCTACAGTTGCATGTATCAGTTGTGTGGTGTGGGTGGTGTGGGTGAGTGTAAGTGGGGGGTGGGGAGATCATCACCTACAGCTTCATGTATCAGGTGTGTGGATGGATGCGGTTGTGATTGTGGGTGTTGGTATGTGGGTGGGTGGGTGTGGGAGGGTGGTAGGTGGGTGGGTGAGTGTGGGTGTGGGTGGGAGGATGGGTGGGTGGGTGTCTAAAAACGTCAAAATAAAAACATAAACACCTAAATTCTAAATCCTAAACCCAAAACCTGAACAGTTCTTAGAGGATCGCAACGACGCGTCTGACTACTTAGGGCTTGGTCTGCCTAGGTGTGTTTCTTGATCACTATCCTACTCACGATTCCCCACACCAAACCTAAACCCTAAACCCTAAACCCTAAACATCTCAAATCCCTAACCATCAAACCCCGAACCTTAAATGTCCAAACCCTACATCCCCAAACCCCAAACTGAATAAACACAAAACCTTTGTCCTCAAACCCTCAAATTTACCTCAAACCACCAACACCACCAACCACCAACCACCACCATCACCACCAACCACCACTGACACCACCACCCATCAGCACCACACCCCAACAGTTCTTAGAGGATTGCAACGATGCGCCTGACTACTTGGCTTGGTCTACCTGGGTGTGCGTCTGGACCACCATTCTACTGGCCATCCATGCATAGCCATCCTACTCACAATTCCCCACAACGAACCACGAACCACCAACCACCAACCACCATCCTACTGGTCATCCATGCAGAGCCTCAAGAGCATGCCTGGCGCCTGCAGTGGCAAGACCCCAGAACCTGTATACCAAAACCTAAAACCTACACCCTAAATTTAAACCCTAACCCTAACCCAACTCTAACCCTGACAGTTCTTAGAGGATCGCAACGACGCGCCTGACTACTTGGCTTGGTCTGCCAAGGTGTGTGTCTGGACCACCATCCTACTGGTCATCCATGCAGAGCCTCAAGAGCATGCCTGGCTCCTGCAGTGGCAAGACCCCAGAACCTGTATACCAAAACCTAAAACCTACACCCTAAATTTAAACCCTAACCCTAACCCAACTCTAACCCTGACAGTTCTTAGAGGATCGCAACGACGCGCCTGACTACTTGGCTTGGTCTGCCAAGGTGTGTGTCTGGACCACCATCCTACTGGTCATCCATGCAGAGCCTCAAGAGCATGCCTGGCGCCTGCAGTGGCAAGACCCCAGAACCTGTATACCAAAACCTAAAACCTACACCCTAAATTTAAACCCTAACCCTAACCCAACTCTAACCTTGACAGTTCTTAGAGGATCGCAACGACGCGCCTGACTACTTGGCTTGGTCTGCCAAGGTGTGTGTCTGGACCACCATCCTACTGGTCATCCATGCAGAGCCTCAAGAGCATGCCTGGCGCCTGCAGTGGCAAGACCCCAGAACCTGTATACCAAAACCTAAAACCTACACCCTAAATTTAAACCCTAACCCTAACCCAACTCTAACCTTGACAGTTCTTAGAGGATCGCAACGACGCGCCTGACTACTTGGCTTGGTCTGCCAAGGTGTGTGTCTGGACCACCATCCTACTGGTCATCCATGCAGAGCCTCAAGAGCATGCCTGGCGCCTGCAGTGGCAAGACCCCAGAACCTGTATACCAAAACCTTAACCCTAAATCCTAAATTTTAACCCTAACCCTAACCCTAACCCTAACAGTTTTTAGAGGACCGCAACGACGCGCCTGACTACTTGGCTTGGTCTGCCTGGGTGTGTGTCTGGACCACCATCATGCTGGTCATTCTGGCTGTGCTGAACACTGGAAAGTACATCATGTATGCATCAGGATTGAGTGGGGAGACCTTTGGATTTCTTATTGCCATCCTCTTCCTCCAACAAGCTGTTAATGTGAGTGCGGGTGTGAGGGTGTCTGGGTGAGTGTGGGGATGTGGGTGTGAAGGAGGGGTGGGGTGGGGGGATACGTGGGAATAGGGGTACATTACATGGGGTGTGAAGGGGTGTGTGGGTGTGAAGGAGTGTGGGGGGG
>JACBWV010000839.1:11401661-11557429 GCA_013435795.1 Chlamydomonas sp. ICE-L
GGGGGCCCTCTCCCCGGTGGTGAGCCCCGTCAAACGAACACGCCCAAACTCTTGGGAGTTATGTATGTATGCATCAGGGTTCCCCCCCCCCCCCCCCCCCCCCCCCCCCCCCCCCCCCCTCCCGCTATATATATCGACTGCTACTTTGACCACGTTTAGGCCCCAATTGTCGCTTTGGTGGCGTAGGTATTAAACCCCCTATAGCAGGACCCAGATCTCAACCACTTACAGTGGCGGAGGTAAGAAGCTAACAAATGAGAAGTCACAAGAAGAAAAAGAGGGATAATAAATTACGGTGCCACTAAGCAGTCCAGGGCTTCCTGTCTTGCTCTTCTACAAGTAGAAAGATAGTCGGCTAGGTTGCTCCAAAAAGTCTTAGTGCCATTTCCATTCATAAAGGTTCTGAATGTGGAATCGCAGAATTCCACATTCCATACGGTTAAGTCGGTATCCTCATGGACATGCCTATAAATATCTGTAGACAGCTTCTGGTAGCGGATGCGAATATCATTATCAATAAGGCAATCAAACATATGCATTTCATCCTCAGGTTTTTTGAACCCACACATTTGACAGTGTCTCATTGAACGAGGGATGTGTGCTCCATCCACCACCCTCATTCTTTCTGTGTTCACTTGTTCAGCCAATGGGAACCCATTCTAAACTGTGCTGTAGAACGAATCTGATCCTGCTTATGTAAGGCAGATGTAAAGGGAATCAAGCCATTCTCATCATTGCTGTTGGCTGCAAACCATTTCTGGTATCGGAGGCGATTAAAGCCAACCCTTCTCTCATCAGGTATGTCTCTGACTGCATTGGTGTCACTTGGGTACTTAAACCTCCATGACTCAAAAACTTCAGACATAATACCTTCGACATCGACAGCCTCCAAAATGTTGAGGTTTTTACTGGATCCTAGCTTGTGGAGAGCACAACGCAAGTCATGAACCCAGCCAGTGTTGGAGTCAAAAGATTCCTCAAGAGCCATTCTAATGAGATCCTCAGGTTTCTTTATCTATGGTCTTGTTCCAGAAGCGCAAAGCTTGGTTAAGCCAAGCAAAACACAACGGGGTTCTACCCAGCTCTTCCATGATAATATTAGATGTAGTAGATTGGCAAACACCCAACATTTGTTTAAGTATACCTCTATGCCATTTCTCACAAGCATGGTCATTTGGGATAAGTGCGTTGTTCAGAATAGAAGGAGCCCACACCTCGCAGCCAAAATTCAGGATAGGTTGTACAAGAGAATCAATTAGGCGGGTGAGAATATCAATATTGTATATCTCCATAGTATGGCATCGCCTACGGAGCATGTGGTGTGCCTTTTGGGCCTTAGTGAGCATCCTAGAAAAAGCAGCTTTTGCACGATTGCTTGAGTCACCATCCACAAAGAGGGATCGCAGGTAGATAAAAGATAACTTTGTAGAAAGCTGTGCTCCATCATAGACAAATTTGTAATCAGGATCCATACGGACCTCATCACAGAATTGCTTGTTGAAAACGACAATCTCAGTTTTCTTTATATTCACAGCCATCTTAGTAGCCTCGCAGAAATCTCTCAAGCAGTCAAGCATCGCTTGCATACCTGCCGGGGATTCTGCCATTATAGCTAGGTCATCAGCATAAAGTAACAATTGCAGAATCTCTCCCCTAAGCTCAGCCCCTACATTTGGGAGCTTGGATTGGAGGAACAATTCAATTCTATCAATGAACAGACCGAATAGGAGTGGGGATAGGGGGTCTCCTTGTTTAACTCCTACAAGGGATGGAAAGGAGGATCCAATGTCCCCATGTAGGTGAACTTGGAAAACGACATGATTATACATGGACTTCAGAATACTAAGATAGGGGTCTTTGACTCCCAGCCTTGCTAAGCAATCCCATAGCAAGTCTCTGTTGACCCAATCATAAGCCTTCTTGAAATCGACAAAAGCCACAAAGAGTGGTTTTTTCTTCTCTCTGTATTTATCATTAAATTATCATTATCATCATTATATCTTCTCGCTGTATTTATCATTATTATCAGTTATTATCATTAAATTATCATTAAATTATCATTAAATTTAATTGAACGTAATTTAATTTAACTTTGTTTAATTCACCTCAATTTAATTTGACATTTTTTGTCACACTTATTAGGTGAAAGACTCGTGGAGTGTGATCACACGAATTCATGACGTGTCAGTAGATCATTTAAATATATTAAATTGAATATAATTTAGTTTAACTTTGTTTAATTTAACTCAACTTAATTTGACCTTTTTTGTCACACTTAATAGGTGAAAGACTCGTGGAGTGTGACCACACGAATGCGCGACGTGCCAGCAGACTATGTCTTCATGGCGATTGTGCCAGCTATCATCATCACCATTCTCTTTTGGTTTGACCATGGGGTCAGCTCGCTGCTGGCTCAGGAGGGCAAGTTCAAGCTGGCTAGGTGAGATGGGTGAAGGTGTAGTGTTAGGGGTGTGGTGAGGTGTGTGGGGTGGGGTGGGGTGGGGGATTTTGTGTAGGCTTAGGTGTGTGTGTGTGTGTGGGGGGGGGGGGGATGTGTAGGGTTAGATGGGGGTTTGGTGTGGGTGGATGGAGGAGGGGGGTGGGGGGGGGGGGGGGGGGGGGGGGGGGCATTGTGTAGGCTTAGGTGGGGGGGTTAGGTGTGTGGGGGGGTGACCATTGTGAGCATGGGGTCAGCTTGCTGCTGGCCAGGAGGGGAAGTTCAAGCTGGCTAGGTGAGAAGGGTGGAGGTGTAGCGTTATGGGGGGGAAGGGGGTGGAGGGGCGGTGAGGGTGGGGGGGCGAGCGATGTGTCATGTTGGATGGGGGGTTTAGGTGTGGGTGGGGTGGGTGGGTGGGTGGGAAGATGTGTAGGGATATATGGGTGTTCAATGGGTGTAAGGGGAGGGCGGTTGGGAGGGGCAGATCTGTAGGGTTTGAAAGGGGGTGAAGGGGTGGATGGGGTGGGGTGGGGGCAGATGTGTAGGGTAGGTGGGGGGTTTATGTGGGGGGATGGGGGAGGGGGGAGGACGGGGCTCTTTGTGTAGGGGTTAAGGTGGGATGTGGTCGGGGTTGGGGTGGGGGGCAGATGTGTAGGTTAGGTGGGGGGTTTAGGTGGGGGTGGTGGATGGCGGGGGCGGATCGGAGGGGAGGGGGGCTTTGTGTAGGGTTAGATTGGGGGGTTCGGGTGGGGGTGGGGTGGGTGGGGGTGGGTTTGGGGATGGGGGGTGGGTGGGTGGATGGGGGGGGTGGGTGAGGTGGGTTGGTGGCTGGGGGGTGGGTGGGGGGTGGTGTGAGGGGGGGGGGGGGTGGGGTGGTGGGGTGGGGGTGGGGGGGGGGTGGGGGGGGGGGGGGGGTTGGGTGGAGGGGGTGGGTGCGGGCGGGGGGGCGGGGGGTGGGGGCAGGGGGGTGGTGGGTGGCGGGTGTGGATTGGGTGGGGTGGGGTGGATGGGGGTGGGCGGTGTGGTGGGTTGGGGGGGGGGGGGGGTGGGGGGCAGGTGGGCTGGGAGGGGGGGTGGGGGTTTGGAAGGGGGTTGAGGGTGGGGTCGGTGGGGGTGGTGCGCGTGGTTGAGGGGGTTGGGTTGAGTGTGGTGCGGGTGTGCGGGGTTGGGGTGTGTGCGGGTGGGTGTTGGTGGGTTGCGGGGGGTGGGTGGGTTGTGTTGGGGTGGGGTTGGTTTTTGTTGTTGTTGGGTGTTGTGTTTTTGGTTCGGTGGGGGTGGTGGTTGGAGAGGAGGGTGGGGGGGGGGGGGGTCGGGGGGGGTGGGTGGGGTTTGTTGGGGGGTGGGGCGTTGGGTTCCTGGGGGGGGGGGGTGGTTGTGGTTGGGGTGTGGGTGGGGTGGAGGGGGCGGGGGGGTGGGTGGATGGGGGAGCGGGGTGGATGGATGGCGCGTGGTGGGGGGGGGGTGGTGGTGGTTGGGTGGGGGGGGGGGGGGTGTGGGTGGGGTGGGGTTGGGGGGGTGTTGGTGTGGGTTTGTGGGTGTGGGGGATTGGGAGATAGGGGTGGAGGGAGGGGGGTGTGGTGGGTGGATGGGGGGGTGTGGTGGGTGGGTGGGTGGGTGGTGGATGGGGGGTGGGTTGGTGGATGGCGATGGGTTGGTGGACATGGTGGGATGGGGGAGGCTGGGGGGTGTGGGGGTTCGGGGTGTGGGTGAATGGGGGATGGGGGGTGGGTGGTGATGGTGAGTGGGTGCGGGTGGGTGGGTGGAGGTGGTGAGATGGCGTGGGATGGGTGGATGCGGGTGGGTGATGGGATGGGGGTGGGGTGGGGGTTGGGTTAGGTGGATGGAGATGGGTGGTGGATGGGGAGGGGACTGGGGGTTGGGGTGGGTGGAGGGGGTGGGTGGTGATAAGGGATGAGGGGTGTGGGTGCGCGAGGGGGGTTGGGGTGGTGGGGGGGGGTGGGGTGCGGGGGTGTGTATGGAGTTAGGGGAAGGACTCGGGGTGATGGAGGGGGGGTTGGGGTGGGGGGGGTTCCGACGTAGTTGGGTTGTGCGAGTATGGGCTGAAGAGTGGGTGGTGGATGGGGGGTGGGTTGGGTGGAGGGACGATGGGTCGTGGGTGGATATGGGGGGAGGGTGCTGAGGTGTGGGTGGGCTGGGGGTGTGGGTGGGTGAATGGGGGATGGGGGTGGGTTGGTGGATGGGGGGTGGGGGTGGGGGGGTTGTGGTGGATGTGGGCTGGTGGTGAGGGTGGGTGCTGGGGATGGGGGGGGTGATGGGGGATGGGGGTGGGATGGCGTGTGGGGGTGGGTGGGCGGGGTGAATGGGGTGGGGTTGGTGGATGGAGAGGGTTGAGTGGATGGGGGATGGGGCTGCGGGGTGGGTGGATGGGGGTGGGTGGGGTGAATAAGGGTTAGGGGGTGGGGTGGGTGGGGGATGGGGTGGTGGTGCGGGGTTGTGGTCGGATGGGGGGTGTGGGATGGGGTGGGTGGAGGGAGAATATAGGGAGGAGGATGGGGGATGGGGGGTGGGGGGCGAGGTGGGTTGTCGGATGGGAGAAGGGTTGTTGGTGGATGGGGGATGGGGTGGGTGTGGGTGGAGCTGGGGGATGGTGGGGTTGGTGGGTGGATGGGGGGTGGGGCGGGTGGGTTGGTGGATGGGGCGGTGGGGTGAGGGGTGGGGTGGGTGGTGGGAGTAGGGGGAGGATGGGCGGATGGCGCGGGTGGGTGCGGGTGGGTTGGGGATGTGAGGTGTGGGTTGGTGGAAGGGAGATGGCTGTGGTGGGTGGGGGGATGGGGTGTGGGTGGGTGGATGGGGGGATGGGCTTGTGGGTGGTGGTGGGTGAATGGGGAGGGGGGTGGAATGGGAGTAGATGGGTTGGGGATGGGGGCGTAGTGGGTCGGGTGGGTGGATGGGGGGATGGGGGGGGTTGGTGAGGTGAATGGGGGATGTGAGGGGGGTGGTTGGATGGGCTGGGGGGTAGTCGGTGTGTGTTGGGTGGTTGGTGGAGGGGTGGATGGGGTGCGGGGTGGGTGGGATGGGTCTCGTGTGGGGGGGGGGGGTGGATGGTGATGCGGAGATGGGTTTGGGTGGAGGGGGCGTGGGTTGGTGTGGATTGGGGGGTGGGTTGGTTGGATTGGGGAGGGGGTCGCGGGTGGTGGATTGGAGTGTGTGTTGGATAGGGGTGGTTTGTGGATGGGGTATGTGGGGTTGTGATGGGGGATGGGGGGTGGGTTGGGTGGACTGGGGGAGTGGGTGGGGTGGCGGATGGGGGGTGGGTTGGTGGATGGGGATGGGGGTGGGTGGGGTGGGGGGAGTGGGGGGTGGTTGGGGATGGGGGATGGAGTGCGGGTGGGTGGATGGGAGATTGTGGGTGGGTGGGTGGATGGGGGGTGGGTGCGGGTGGGCGGAGCTGGGGGTGGGTTGGTGGATGGGGGATGGAGTGCGGGTGGGTGGGTGGATGGGAGATGGGGTGGGGATGGGGGCTGGGGGGTGGGTGCTGGATGGGTGTGGGTCGGGGTTGGTGAATGGGGGTGGGGGATTGGTGTTGGGGATGGGGGGGGTGGATGGGGATGGGGTGTGGTGTGGGGTGCGGTGGGTTGCGTGAATGGGGGTGGGGGATGGGTTGGTGGATGGGGGGTGGATGGGGGATGGGGTTGGGTGGTGGATGGGGGTGGATGGGGTGGGTTGGTGAATGGGGGATGGGGGATGGGTTGGTGTGGGGGGTGGATGGGAGGTGGGGTTGGGTGGGTGGATGGGGGGTGGGTGCGGGTGGGTTGGTGAATGGGGGATGGGGGATGGGTTGGTGGATGGGGGTGGGTAGGGTGGGTGGATGGGAGTGGGGGGTGGGTTGGGTCTGGGGGATGGGGGTGGAGGGAGGATGGGGGATGGTGGGGTGGGTAGGCGTGGGGTGGATGGGGTGCGTGGTGGATGGGGGATGGGGGTGTGGTGTGGGTGGTGGTGGGTGGAGTGGGGTGGGTGATGGGGGGTGGGTTGGTGGATGGGGGATGGGGGGTGCGGGTGGGTGGATGGGAGATGGGTGTGGGATGCTGGCATGGGGGATGGGGGGTGGGTGGGTGGATGGGGGGTGGGGTAGGTGGATGGGGATGGGGGGTGGGCAGATGGGGGGTGGGTTGGTGGATGGGTGGGGTGGGGGATGGGGTTGTGCTGTGGGTGGATGGGGGGGTGGGTGCGGCTGGGTGGATGGGGGGGGTGGGTTGTGGATGGGGGATGGGGTGTGGCTGTGGGTGGATGGGGTTGTGGGTGCGGCGGGTGGATGGGGGGTGGGTTGGTGGATGGGGGGTGGATGGGGGGATGGATGTGGGTGGGTTGGGATGTGGGAGGTGGTGGGGGGTTGGGATGGGGGGTGGGTAGGTGGATGGGGGATGTGGGGTGGATGGGGGATGGGGGGTGGGTGGGTGGATTGGCGGGGTCGTGGGTGCGGTGGGCAGATGGGGGGGGGGTGCGGTGGAGGGGTGGGGGGGATGGGGGGTGGCTGTGTGGGGAGGGGGGGGTGCGGTGGTGGAGGGGGGATGGGGGGTGGTGTGTGGGTGGGGTGGATGGGGGATGGAGGGGTGAGTGTGGGGGGTGGCCATGTGACCATGGGGTCAGTCGCTGCTGGCTAAGGGGGCAAGTTAAAGATGGCCATGGGTAAGGGGGTGGCTGTGTAACGGTTTAGGGGGTCAGGTGGGGTGGGTGGGAGAGGTATGTGATGATTGGATGGGGGGGTGTTAGGTGCGGAGTGGGTGGGTGGCGAAGAAGATGTGTAGGGACATGGGGGTTCAGTGGGTGTGTGGGGGAGGGGGGCGGGGGGTGTAGATGTGTAGGGTTATATGGGGGGGCGGTTAGGTGTGGATGGGGAAGGAGGGGGGGGGATCATGTAGGGGGCAGCGTGGGCTAGGGCTTTGGGTTAGGTGTACTAAAAAAAAAAACTGAATCTTCCCCCCTCCTACCCCCCCCCACTAATATCCCCCCACACCAACCAAACCACCAACAACCATACCCCACACCCCCCAACGACCCAGGCACCAGCCTACAGCTACGACTGGCTGAGGCTTGCTAATGACGTTGGGTTTGGTGGCATCATCGGGCATCCCACCCCCCCGTCAATGGGTGCTTGCCCCAAGCCCCCATTGCACACACACACACACACACACACAACACACATCCCAACACAAACACAACCTCACGCCTCTTGCCCACCCATAAAACACATTGAAACACTCCCTAACCACCCGTACAACCCCTCTCACACACCAAAAACCCCTAACATCTAGGCTCACACAACCCAACATCTCCGACACCAACCCAACCCCACCCCACCACACACATACTCACCTACCCCACCCCACCCCCAACCCACACCCACCCCCCAGGGCCACAGCCTACAGTTACGACTTGCTGCTGCTTGCTTTCATGACGGTGGGTTGGCCTTATGCATCCCACCTGTCAATGGCGTGCTACCCAAGCCCCCAGGACAACACAACACACACCCACAAAAACACTACATACCAACACACCCACAACTAACGCTCCTGCCCACCCCCAATCAACACAGGGAACACTCCATAACCACCCGTGACCCACCCAGAACCAAACCCCGCCCGAAAGCGCGTCGACCAAAAAAGCCGCCACCGACCACCCACCCCACACAAACCAATCACACACACACACACAGACGCAACCAAGCCCCCACCCACCCAACCCACCAAACCACCCACACCCCACCACCCCCAGGCCACCAGCCTACAGCTACGACTTGCTGCTGCTTGCTTTCATGACGTTGGTGTGTGGCCTTATCGGCATCCCACCCGTCAATGGCGTGCTACCCCAAGCCCCCATGCACACACACACGCTGGTGACGCTTAGAAAGGAGTTTGAGCTGGCAGAAAAGAAGAGGGCACTGAAGCCACCAGGCGACACAAAAGTGACTTTCATTGGTAGGTGCCCGGGTTGGAGATTTGTTTATTTAACAAAAAAAATGATTGAAAAATATTTTAAATGTATCAGCTATTTAGTTTGTTTAAATAAACATTTTAGTATACTATAGATTTCAAATCAAAGAGAGGGGTAGGTGTGTGTGGGGTGGGCGCGTGCAGTGGGGGTGGGGTGGGGGGGGGTGGGGGGGGGGGGTAGTACGTCCTGTCCCAGGCACCCATGCACACACACACTCGTGACGCTTAGGGAGGAGTTTGGGGGGGCAGAAAGGAGGGGGCCCTCAAGCCACCAGGCGACACAAAATTGAAAAATCAAGTATCGAGATATTTAAGATACAAATAAAATTTATGAGATAATAGAATTGAATACAATTTCAATTCTACTATAATTTTATAATCAAAGAGAGGGGTAAGTGTGTGCGTGCATGTGTGTGTGGGGGGGGGGGTATGGGTGTGGGGGGGGTTAATGCTGTCTTGTCCAGGAGGCCCCCCAGCCACCCACCACTAGTGACGCTAAGGAAGGGGGTGAATTGAGGCGGCAGGAAATGAAGAAGACTCTCAAGCCACCCGGCTACACGAAATTGACTTTCGTTGGTGGGGGTGGGCAGAGGGAGTGGAGATGATGATGATGATGGTAGGCTCGATGGTGGGCTCAGGAGGGGGGGGGGGGGGGGGGGGGGAGAGATGGCGCCCACCGAACCCCATCACATCACCACCCACCACACCACACTCCACCACATTTCACCACACCATACCATGCCATGCCACGCCACACCACACCACACCAAACCACACCCAACACAACACAACACACCAAATCACACCACACCACACCTCAACTCACCTGACCACACCAAGAAGACTCTCAAGCCACCCGGCTACACGAAATTGACTTTCATTGGTGGGTTGCCCGGGTTGGAGATCTTTTTTGAAGGGAAAAAACGAGTTTTTTTTAATATCATTTAAAAATATCAACTATCTCCATAGGTGCCTATGTCCAAAAACGCCCTAAGTTGGTACAAGATTGTGGTACAGAGCCGTACAGGCCCCAAAATGCTCGGAATTGAATCTTGTCTGGCCCACCTTTCGTGCAATTGTGTCAGCTACGCACACATGTATTTCCGGTCCGCATTCGCATGCGGTCGTGAGCAGCCTTGTATGGAAGGCCGTTGGCAGTACATCAGATGTGCGATAAATTGTGGTACAAATCCAGATCGCACCTGACACGAGGCTGCGCGAGCTATTCCGAATCATGTTACCGCGGGACAAAAGGCTCATCAATCCCCTACCACAAGGTCGGAGGCCTCGGAATTTACTGAGATAGCAGTACAACTCGAAAATTCACCTGATCACCTCCCAATCCCACCTCCCAACTTGAGATTTCACACCCCTTTCCCTAATCAAAAACTAACTTCAGATGTGGATGTTTGAAACAAAGTTGAAAACAAAGTTTTTTGAATATATTTTGATAATAAATTTGAATTTTCAAATTTCAAATTCCAATTGAAAAAAAAAAGTCTTCGTGCTTCGAACCAAAACTAAGACCCAAAATAAAACAATTCAGCTTGTGCAGCGTTGTACCACACTTAGGGCACCCACAATATGTAAATAATCAGTATTTTAGGGGTCCATATTCACCCGTACTGCCCATGTACTGCCATCCAAAACCTGATGTAACAATAACTTTTGAGGAAAGATGTGCACAATAGGGCTACCTACTTTTATTTTACGAAAACTTGTTTCTGATAGCGATGGGCTCCGTTCCACTTCTATGTAAAATCCGTACCAACTTAGGGAGCCCCATAGTGAAAAAAATCACATGTTTTGCTTTGCCTGATTCCCACAACCTGAGAGAACCCAACTCTGAGTATTTATATGTTGAACTGATGTGGTTAGGTAACTTATTAGCAAACAAAAGTTTTCTTTGGACTTGAGGTAATAGGTGAAAACCATCCGTACCACTCAGGGTCGGACTTAGGCACTTATGGAGATATCTGAGATTAAAAAAAAAAGTTATACTTCATTTTTCAAATCAAAGAGAGATGTGTGTGTGTGGGGGGGGGGGGGGGGGGGGGGGGTACGCTCGTCTTGTCCCAGGCACCCATGTGCACACACTGGTGACGCTTAGCTAGGAGGTTGAGCTTTCAGAAACGACGAAGGCCCTCAAGCCACCAGGCAACACGAAATTGACTTTCGTTGGTGGGGGTGGGCAGAGGGAGTGGAGATGATGATGATGATGGTAGGCTCGATGGTGGGCTCGGGAGGGGGCGGGGGGGGGGGGGGGGGGGGTGGAGAGATGGCGCCCACCGAACCCCATCACATCACCACCCACCACACCACACTCCACCACATTTCACCACACCATGCCATGCCACGCCACACCAAACCACACCAAACTACACCCACCACAACACAACACACCAAACCACACCACACCTCAACTCACCTGACCACACCAAACCACACCCATCCCTTGCAGACACACTCAACGGTTGGCGGTCCAATATGGGCCTGGGTAGTAAAAGCCCCCCCCCCCCCCCCCCCCCCCAGCCACAACAAGACAGCCATGCACCACACCCCCAACACTTACCACATTCCCGCTCACCAAACCCCAACTCATCACCACCTACCGCACCAAACCCCAACTCATCACCACCTACCGCACCAAACCCCTACTCATCACCACCTACCGCACCAAACCCCAACTCACCCCACCACACCACACCTCAGTACAACAATTCACAACACAGCACACATCGCCTGCCCCACCACTACCCACATCCCCACCACACCTCACCACACCAAACCTCATCACACCACACCTCACCACACCAAACCCACCTGATGCTTGCAGACACACTCAACGATTGGCGGTCCAAGATGGGTATGGGTGGTAAAAGCTCCACCACCAGAACCCCCAGCCACAACAAGTCATGCACCTCATCACTTGCCCCACCACTACCCAAATCCCCACCCACCGGTCTACACTGCACCACACCACACCTGACCACACCAAACCCCACCCATCGCTTGCAGACACACTCAACGGTTGGCGGTCCAAGATGGGTATGGGTGGTAAAAACTCCACCGCCAGCATCCCCAGCCACAACAAGCCAACCATGCATCACATCGCCTCCGCACCAGTCATCCCCGTGCCCCTGGACTCGCCCAAGGCGGTGGCTCACCAGGAGCGCAACGGGGCGGGTCCTCTGACCAATGGGGATGTGACTGTGCAAATAGGGGAAGGGTCAGGGGAGGGGTCGATGGCGGAGGGGGGGGTAGGGCCGGACTCAAGCGAGCTGGCCAGGGTAGTAGTGCAAGAGCACAGCGCCAGCAACGGCCACAGCAACGGCAACGGCATTGGGGGTGGTGGTGGGCGTGGGGGTGGTGGCGAGGGGTTGGATAGTGCGGGTAAGGGGCTCCGCAAGCGGGGGGGTACCATTTGCGAGACGTGTATGAACGTCGTTCCTGAGACGCCCTCCTCGGCAGTGGACGACTCAATACCAGGGGAGGGAAACCGTGCGGATAGCGAGTCGCCTGAACGCCTCTCGCCCGTCGACACATGTATTCTGGACCTGCGGGCACACGAGAACCGCGCCAGCAACTTCATCCAGTCAGTGCTGTGTGCGATCACGCTTTTCCTCACGCCGCTCATTCAGTTCATTCCCACCTCAGTGCTGTGGGGTTACTTTGCGTACATGGCTCTGGCCTCCCTCCCGGGCAACGGCCTCTGGGAAAGGGTTGTGCTCTTGTTCTCGGACCCCGTAGTCTGGAAGAAGTATCTCGCAGACAACCACGGGGTGACAGTGACGTTCACCGTTTGGTTCACCATTGGCCAGTTTTCGTTTCTCATAGGTATCATGGCCCTGGTCACGTGGGCAGGCATTACCGGTGTGATTTTCCCCGTCCCTATCGTAGCGCTCATGGGCATCCGCTTGTACTTCCTCACGCGAGTGCTCAAACCGCCTCAACTGCAGATGTTGAAAACCATTGACCCTGTCGACCCTATTGACGGGTAGCTGTAAGGTCAGGAACTCCTTCGCTACCCCTACACCCAAACCTATAGTGTGGGCAGGATATGGGGGAAAGTGGCCACTATCCGCTTGTACTTTATGACTTGAACGCTCAAACCGCCTCAACCGCAGAGGTTGAAAACCATTGACCATTATGACCCCGTTGATGGTTGGCTGTAAGGTCAGGAACTCCTTCGCTACCCCTACACCCAAACCTATAGTGTGGGCTGGATATGGGGGAAAGTGGCCACTATCTGCTTGTGCTTTCTGACTTGAACGCTCAAATCGCCTCAACCGCAGAGGTTGAAAACTATTGACCTTGTTGACCCCGTTGATGGTTAGCTAGCTACACGAAGGTACTAGACGTCTAGACCTCTGGCTATGCTTAGGTGCTATGGTTCATCGCCCACCGACCCTTAGTGCGCCTATTCTTTTGTGGCAACGCCGATCAAACTGAATCCTCGGTGTCGCTGGTTTGTGTCGGGAGACCCACCTCCTGGGGTGAAAATCCTTTCACTAAAAACAAAAACAAAAAAAATTGGGCTAGCTTCCTACTTGTAGACGCTAGGCAAGGGCTAGGTGTCGAAGTTTTCTTCCTCCACTAGTAGCGATCGCTACCTAGGACCCTGTTTGGGCCAAACCAAGAGACTCGAATCTTGGCCCCGCCCCCCGAATCCCCCCTGGGCCTGCCCAAGTCGCTACCAGGTGCCCAACCTTGAAAGACACCAAATCCCTGATCGCTACCAGAAGACCCCCTTTCTGAAACGAAAAAAATATCTGCTAGGTACTAGGCCTTGGGCAAAAGCTACGTGTGGGTGAAGAACAAAACACTATGCAGAATATTGGCGGAGAGTGTTGGTTTCAGAACAACAGGTGGCAACGATGGAGCTGACCGAAGTCAGTTAGTAATGAGACAGTTGGCTGACGTGACAGGCTTCGTCTCTGTCGTAGGTCGGACGGGCAAACAGACAATGGGATGAAACTGGGGGATCCCGCCCCCCAGGAGGGGGGGCTCCGCCCAAAAATCTCTGCTAGGTGTAGGTGCTAGACGGTGCTAGACCTAAGGCAAGGGCTTTGTGTAGGTAAAAAAGTAGAGTGTTTGTACAACACAGCCTTCTAGCCCATTTGATTACTGCCCTCTGTAGTGCTAGTGCTAATTAGAGTTTTCAATGCAGGTTTCTAGCTATTTCTGGAAGTATGGTGGCCATCTTAGCAGTACAGTTGTACATATATTAATATATGCAGTACAGTTGTACTGGAAGATCTCATTTGACTTGGAAGTCATTTTTCTGCAGGAATCTAGTGAAAAATAAATTCAGGATTTATTTCCTGTCACATACGTTTGTGGGTAAAGTTGGCTAGAGGAGCTGCCTAGAAGCTGCTGTTCATAGCTGGGCTGTGCCTGTGCTCTTGGTGCGACCTAGGGCACAAATCACTTACTCGCGGTCGCATTTGTGGCGACCAAGAGCCAATTTCGCCCTAAACTCGCACACCTGAGGGTTGCACGGTGGTCGCTCCTGGGTCACAGATTTGGCGACTGGTCGCAAAAAAAAGCTGTGATCCACCGCGAGTTTATGTTTCTGGTTCTGAGGCAAATTCAGTATTTGTCTCCCTTCGCATATATAATTCACATGTATAATTCATATAATTCATAATTGCATAATTCGCATGAATAATTCAGCATATATAATTCAGCATATATAATTCAGCATATATAATTCAGCATATATAATTCAGCATATATAATTCAGCATACATAATTCAGGATATATAATTCAGGATATATAATTCAGGATATATAATTCAGCATATATAATTCAGCATATATAATTCAGCATATATAATTCAGCATATATAATTCAGCATATATAATTCAGCATATATAATTCAGCAAACATAATTCAGCATATATAATTAAGCATATATAATTAAGCATATATAATTAAGCATATATAATTGGCACGTTTAATTTAGCATATATAATTCAGCATATGTTTCCACCTGCGAAGATGTTGGCCAGGTTGTCAATCAGCGCATGATCGCTATGTGTTGTGCTGCACCGTGATGTAGATGATGGCTATGTGCATGTTGTTACAGTCTTGGGGTAGGCCAAATATGGCAAATTCAGGATTAATTTCCCTTCGCATTTGTTTCCACCTGTGTGTATGTGCACCAGGCTGTCAATCAGCGCATGATCGCTGTGCTGTACTGCACTGTGCTGTGCATGATGGCTATGTGCATGTTGTTACAGTCTAGGGGTAGGCCAAATCGGGCAAATTCAGGATTTGTTTCCTTCAAATTTGTTTCCACCTGTGTGGATGTGCACCAGGATGTTAATCGGCGCATGATCGCTGTGTGCATGTTGTTACAGTCCAGGGGTAGGCTGAATAGGCTGACGGGACTTGTCCAGCCGTGACAGGAGGGGATGAAACAAATGGAGGATTTGTTTCCCTTCGCATTTGTTTCCACCTGTGTGCATGTGCACCAGGCTGTCAATCAGCGCATGATCGCTGTGCTGTGCTGTGCATGATGGCTATGTGCATGTTGTTACAGTCTAGGGGTAGGCCAAGTCGGGCAAATTCAGAATCTGTTTCTCTTCTCATTTGTTTCCACCTGTGTGGATGTGCACCAGGGTGTTAATCGGCGCATGATCGCTGTGTGCTGTTGTTACAGTCCAGGGGTAGGCCAAATAGGCTGACGAGACTTGTCCAACTCGCCAACTCTGGGCTGCTAACCGTCTTGCAATGCAAAGTCCCTAGGGTGTTATACTATGACTGTAGTCATAACGTAGTATGCGCGAGTGACCCACATCTGCAGGGTCCTATAGTCGTTATATATAGGGATCGGCAATAAGCTATCATATGATGACGGCGGTCTGAATAGGTAACTTTGGCCTGGGGCACCAAATCATATGATCTTGTATTATATCATATGATATCATACTCGTCTTTGGTCAACATCATATAAATTGCCGTTCCCCAGTTATGTACTCATACTGGCATACATCAGTGGCTTGCGGACCAGGTTGTATACGTTGGTATGCTGCTTGCGTCGCTGCGTGGGTGTCCCAAGAGGGCCAGATTAGCTATTTCTGCTCAGGCCGAATAGGACCGAAGGCCGCTCATTTTACATAGGAGTTCTGAGTCTTTGTATGCGTAGTATGCGCAAGTGCACAAGCCAGCTAGCTGTCGGCATGTCCTACCCTAGTGGCAGGCAGACAGTATGACCTAACCTATTTATGTTGACTATTTAAGTAAGCCCCCGGGCTCCTGATGTAACGAAGTTGTCTCTTGAAAAAAAGGGCTTGGCCGAACTCCATGTCGGGATCCAAATATATGTTTTTTGGCGGAGTCCCCCCTTCTGGGTGGCGGGAGTCCCCAGGGTTACCCACGTGTCCGTTCGGCCGACCTGAAGATTGAAGCCCGACATTTCAGCCAACTGTCTTATAACTAACTGGCTTCGGTGAGCTCCAGTCCGTTGCCAACACTCTCCGCAATTTCCCAAGTCACAAGCGTAGGACTTGTCAATGTAGCACAGTAGCAGGCCCTGCCAAAGCTGTGTTTGAGACGATGCCCCCCTGTGTGATACCGATGGAAACCAGGAAGCACACTAGACCGATTAGACAGTTTGAAAACTTGACCAGGTCCTTTCGTTTTGTCATAACAATCTCGATTTACAGCACGGCATAAGAGTACCGCACTACCGCTCCTCTAGTTGATTTGAATTGTAAGTGTTACTGTTAATGACGAGCACCCGAACTAATGGCCGGAGCCATGTAACCGACTTCAAGAGCCTATATAATTAATTACATTGTCTACCAGCCTTCAGGCTGCTCGCCTTCTCTAGATAGAGTGGCGATGGAGCCTTTGAGAGTATGAAATTGAAATTGTTACATCCGTGTAATACAGTGAGAGTATGAAACTATACATGTGCGCTTACTCTTTTGAAGGATTGGCAAAGCCATTCGAACTGAACCCCTCGTGTCGATGGTTTGTGTCGGGAGACTCACCTCCTGGGGTGTAATACCTTCCACAACTAAAAATATATCAATGAAGTATACAAAATACTACAGCACACCATCTCTAGTCTCCGTCGTTCACTGCCAGTCTTTTCATGCTTCACTGTCTGCCTATTGATGTTTCACTGTTAGTCTACCGGAATTAATGTTTTGTTGTTACTTTACCAATGTTTCAGTGTTTCACTCGTACTCTGTGCTTATTGATGGTTAACTGTATGCTTATTAGCGATTCACACTAGGGGTCAATTAAAGGTTAATTCAGGTCTGACAAGGATCAATCCAGGGCTACGATGGGGCTAATTTGAGGTACTATTTTGTCATTCAATGCTGAATTCAACTATAAATAAGGTCCATGTAACTATGTAAGGTTTACTTAAGGTATGATTCATGGCCAAAGCCCCTTTCAGTGAAATACAATGGTCTAGTGGTCGACCAGATCGCTTGAGGATGAAGAGTCGGGGGTTCGACTCCCCCTTCGGTCGCTCTTGGCGTTGCAGGTCGTCGTCAACCGCGATGGTAGCTTGTCCAGTTGAGGTAGGGAACCGCTCTCCACCCGCTTAAGACGGGCTCCCTTAACACGACGCCCCACCAGGCGTTATCTGTTATAGACGACTTATATGTCTCTATCTGAATAGGCAATGAGCGGACCGGTAACTACCCGGTCCCGAGTTTCCTGCCGCCAGCGGTACTGTGCACTACAGCTGCTCTAGTATACTACCGCCTCAGTGCGATTATCTCGCTCTCTTGTATAGCAACTGTAAACGATTGAGACTTGCAGACTCAGATTATCACAGGTTATGCTGCCCATCCAAGTGCTCAAGAAGAACTGACCGCTGCATTCACTATTTGGATCAGTCCCCTTGGCCGCTGCTGACTTACTCGCCCGCTCCGGCTCCCGGTTGCTCCGTTTCCCGCCCTGCCGCTGCTGAGCATCGCCCGCACTGTATTTCACACGACGTGGCCGGGGCAAGATCTTCCTTTTCTGCCTTTTCACCCGGAAAGAAACACGCGTCAGACGGATTTTTCCCCATTGTGGCAGGGATCGGCGCCAACTCTAGCTTATTGCGTGATAAGCTCCTTTGCCGACTGGGAGGTAGGTGACATCCCAGCCCCGAACTTGTAGTTCAAGGAATTTGAATTTCCTGGTACTGGCTTTCATCCCACTCAATCCGCTGGATTTATTTCGGCTCACCCTTTGTGGTGCCTCCCCCCTCCCCAGCTCCTACTCCAACTCTCCCCCCCCCCCCCCCCCCCCCCCCCCCCCCCCCCCCCCCCCCCCCCCCCCCCCCCCCCCCCCCCCCCCCCCCCCCCCCCCCCCCCCCCCCCCCCCCCCCCCCCCCCCCCCCCCCCCCCCCCCCCCCCTCCCCCCCCCCCCCCCTCCCCCCCCCCCCCCCCCCCTCCCCCCCCCCCCCCCCCCCCCCCCCCCCCTCCCCCCCCCCCCCCCCCCCCCCCCCCCCCCCCCCACCCCTCCCCCCCCCCCCCCCCCCCCCCCCCCCCCCCCCCCCCCCCCCCCCCCCCCCCCCCCCCCCCCCCCCCCCCCCCCCCCCCCCCCCCCCCCCCCCCCCCCCCCCCCCCCCCCCCCCCCCCCCCCCCCCCCCCCCCCCCCCCCCCCCCCCCCCCCCCCCCCCCCCCCCCCCCCCCCCCCCCCCCCCCCCCCCCCCCCCCCCCCCCCCCCCCCCCCCCCCCCCCCCCCCCCCCCCCCCCCCCCCCCCCCCCCCCCCCCCCCCCCCCCCCCCCCCCCCCCCCCCCCCCCCCCCCCCCCCCCCTCCCCCCCCCCCCCCCCCCCCCCCCCCCCCCCCCCCTACCCCCCCCCCCCCCCCCCCCCCCCCCCCCCCCCCCCCCCCCCCCCCCCCCCCCCCCCCCCCCCCCCCCCCCCCCCCCCCCCCCCCCCCCCCCCCCCCCCCCCCCCCCCCCCCCCCCCCCCCCCCCCCCCCCCCCCCCCCCCCCCCCCCCCCCCCCCCCCCCCCCCCCCCCCCCCCCCCCCCCCCCCCCCCCCCCCCCCCCCCCCCCCCCCCCCCCCCCCCCCCCCCCCCCCCCCCCCCCCCCCCCCCCCCCCCCCCCCCCCCCCCCCCCCCCCCCCCCCCCCCCCCCCCCCCCCCCCCCCCCCCCCCCCCCCCCCCCCCCCCCCCCCCCCCCCCCCCCCCCCCCCCCCCCCCCCCCCCCCCCCCCCCCCCCCCCCCCCCCCCCCCCCCCCCCCCCCCCCCCCCCCCCCCCCCCCCCCCCCCCCCCCCCCCCCCCCCCCCCCCCCCCCCCCCCCCCCCCCCCCCCCCCCCCCCCCCCCCCCCCCCCCCCCCCCCCCCCCCCCCCCCCCCCCCCCCCCCCCCCCCCCCCCCCCCCCCCCCCCCCCCCCCCCCCCCCCCCCCCCCCCCCCCCCCCCCCCCCCCCCCCCCCCCCCCCCCCCCCCCCCCCCCCCCCCCCCCCCCCCCCCCCCCCCCCCCCCCCCTCCCCCCCCCCCCCCCCCCCCCCTCCCCCCCCCCCCCCCCCCCCCCCCCCCCCCCCCCCCCCCCCCCCCTGTTTTCAGCGCATCTTCAAAACCTTCACCCTGCAAACTCCGAAAACCCTGCAAATCAATATTTTTACCTCCTTCCCGGCCAAAGCCATCATGTACCCCAGGAACACCCCAAGAATGCCCATCTATGAGGGTGGTCCAGGCGTCCTGGAACACTGCCGTTTCCTCATCCTGCAGATCAAATCAACGCCGGGATACTTCCTCGTCGGCGGCGGTTTTCGTCGGGTTGGTTTTAATTAATGCGGGAGCTCGACGTTGCCCCCAACCACGGACTAAAACCGGCCAAACAGGCAGGTGAGGTTAACCCCATTTTGGCATTTACACCGGCCTTGACTCCTAATCATCCAGGACCGCTGGGCTTTATGGCGCTTGTTGGTTGTTACTTCCTACGAGGCTTAACCTGCCAAGCAGGTACGGAGAACTACAGGTGTTCATGATTTTATTCTCCCCACCCTGTCAAAACGGCCTATCCAAAAAAAACTGCAACTCCTGGATGTCTACTGGGACATGGGCAAACCTAAAAAGGCCCATTCAGGTTCCTTAAGACGCCACACAGTTATTGGGGTGCTGCCCCCCCCTGGAAGATCAGGAGTTTCCCTTCCTTCACTGGCCTGTTAATGTGTTTACCATTGGTGTTGAGGAAGGCCTCACTTCCTATCTGGTTCAGTGCCAGGAACTGTAACTCAAACAGATCCCAAACCAGTGCAGGAGGGTTGTAATTCACAAACATGTCCAAGGATGACTTTTGGCACACTATCCTCACTCACGGGTCTGAAACCCCGAACCTGAGTTTGCTTGGATTTGGTTGTGCAGTCATACCACCACTTTGGAAACATCATGATTTCCTGGGCCCTTTCTCAGCTCCCTCATTTGGCAGTCATACCCAACACTTTGAAAACATCAATGATTACTGATTTCCTGGGCCTTTCATTCAGCCCCTCATGCAGGTTTCATACCACACTTTTGAACAAATCAATATTTTCCTGGGCCTTTCATCAGGCCCATCCATGCAGTCATACCACACTTGAAAACCATCAATTGATTCCTGGGCCTTTCATCAGCCCTCATGCATTTCATACCACACTTTGAACAATCAAATGATTTCCTGGGGCCTTTCATCAAAGCCCTCCATTGCAGTTCATTACCACAACTTTGCAAACATCAATGATTTCCTGGGCCTTTCAATTCAGCCCTCATACAAGTATTACCCACACTTTGAAACATCATGATTTCCTGGGGCCTTTCATTTCAGCCCCTCATTGGCCGTATGCCCAGGGGGTGGGTAACATATCTTCCCCAAGTCCTCTATCACTGGAGGCCACCCCCCCCACAGGAGGGTGTGCGTTGGCAGGGCTGGTCCTTCCAGAGATGAGTTTTCTACCTGGACCTGATATAACAAAACTGGTGGTGGTTATGGCCATCAATTTCCCACCTCACTGCCCAAGTTGGCAAAAGTACGACAAACAAAGACGAGGCGCCTACAACCCCAGGCACACTGACAACGCTGTGGTCCTTTTGCCTCCACAATCTGCCACACCAAAAGGGATCCAAGTTCCCCAAGGAGGAAGGAAAGAAGTGGATCCCAGTCCCCACAAGGGACAGGTTTTTTATATTATATATGGTAAAGAACGTTCTGGCCCACCCCAAGTGGGATGAACAAGGGCGGTTACACGGGGGCAGGGCAAAAACCCCGATCCATGTAGGTCAAAGGGAACCCGCCATCCATGCCAACCTTGCAGATGGAAAAGAAATGCATCCAGCTCTGACTACTCTTTGGTGCGGATGACCAATGTGGAACACAACTTCATGGGGCTTATGACACTTGACCCTGAGGTGACCAGGACCACCCTGCCCCGTCTCATATTCAAGATTTGTTGGGGACACCAAAAAAATGAAGGCCAAGTTTTTGAGAGTGTATGTCCCAGGGGCGGCCCCCACATCCATGTCCTATGGCCTTTCTTTGCACAAAATGAGGATGACCCTGCCCACCCATTAGAAGGACGGATACCTCTGGCCTCAACTTGTCCAAAGAATCTGGATTGGACGATGCTTTTTTGTCAGAAAAGGCTGGAAGGGGCGGGAACCCTCCCCCACACCCCGCCCTCCAGGGGCGGGGCCGCGTGCGCCTAGCGCCTGGGTGACCTGAGCCCATCACTCGGACCAGGCAGTGGGGGCTTACACCTTCCAGGGCCTTCCCCTACCCTAAAAACCTTAACACTTTCCTGGACCAATTTTTTGCTTAGTTTCATTCTCATGCAGCTTCTGCTATTTTTCAGTGATTGAACAGTTTGGGGGTCAAAATGTGAGAAGTGTGGATGTCAGCGTTAGCTGGGTCATGTGCCTAACGTTCATAGTTTCCCTGCTGGGATTCTAGTGTTCCGCTTTCCTTTAGGGATTCCTGCTGTTTCACGCGGCCCCCTCAGGAAGAGAAAAACCAAAACCTTTAATTTGGTGTTGCCGGGTTGCCCTCATCAGTCGGCTCCCTTTCTCTGTAAGTTTGATCACTTCCCATCTTCGGTTCCCTCTGGTCTCTATCCCTTCTACCACTGGCTTTTTCTATTATTTTGTGGAAATCGCAGGGAAAATTTAAAAGGGGGTTGGGGTGAGAGCAAGAATCGATGTTGCATATGCTGATATGCTGATCAGAGATAGAGGGTGGTTGTCAAAATCCTTCTCCCTTGCTATTTCCCGTTAGGAAATTCTTAGTGACCTAAACGCACTTCAACAATTAGCTCGGGTTTGCCATGTTCAAGGAGGAAAGTAAAAAGGGGGAAAAGTACCTTCCAAAAACCATGCCGCTTCCTAAGGATCAGCATCATATGCATGTCTTGAGTAGGTCTTACCAGGACCCCCTGTGTGAGTTCTACCTAAATCCAGTACCGAATGTTTTTTTTTTTTTTAAGCAAAGGGATTACCGCAAGGGACCAAGAACCAAATGGTCAGTTCCATTTGGGTTGTCAGTTCCCCAACGATGGGGTTAGCCCCTTTCCCGTGATGTTTACCATAGTCTAACAGGTAGACCAGGATCGCTTGAGGGTAGGTGGAAGTGAGTTGGTTCCGGGGGGTTCGACCTCCCCCCTCGGTCGCTCATAAACACGTTGCAAGTCGTCCGTCAAACAAAACCGGCGATGGTGGCTTGTTTCTCCCATTTGGATTTGTTAGGGGATACCCCTCCTCCCCACCCGTGTACGGGAGGGCTCCCTTTTACCACCCCACCCACCCTAAGGGCGTTCGTTATCATTCTCCGAAACAAAACTGGGTGGGGCTGGAAGGCGCGCGGGTCCTTACATAAAACTTTATCCTCGTACACAAATTAATCGAAATGTTCGTTTCGTTTTTTTTGTTTTTTTTTTGTTATTTTGGCGTTCGCGCGTTGTTGCTGAAACTCACGATTTACTAACCCTGCATGCATTCCTCGTTTCTCTATAATTCTGTGTTTTATCAACCATAAAGTCACATTTCCTGCCGTGGTACCCGAGCCCTCTCGGGCTAAGTAGGGACCAAATTGGAGAGGGGGAAAAAGTGCACTTTCGATCCACACCTACTCGCGAAGCTTTCGCACCCCGTCCAGAACAACCGTTTAATTTTTTTCGCCTACTTCATTAGCTTTCCTATTCACAAGTAGTCGCAAAAGTTGTATTCTTAGCGCGAGGGGGGGAGAAGCCAGGGGTGCTGGGGGCGATTTTCCATATGAACAGTTTCTGTTTTTTCAGGTTGGTGTGATGTCACACCCTTCCCTGTGGAAAAGGTCCAGATTCACCTACAGGGACCCCTAGTTGGCATGTGCTGCCCACCCACATGTTCCCCCCTTACCCATCAGGCAACACGAGTAAGGACCCCCCAACGGGGCAGGGCCATCCACTTTCTATAATTACCAAGGCCAAACCAAAAAAAAGCCATCAACACCGCAATCGCAATTCAATCTTTCATTCGGCTCACAACGCTAATCCCAGGTGATGTTAATTTCTTTGAGAAAATAGAACTGCACAAAAAACCGCACCATGTTCAGGATAGTTTGTCTTAGAGTTGATTTATGTGTTGGCAAATGCCAAAATACAGCATTGCAGCATATTATCATATTTTTTGGTCCTTTAGGGGACAATTCATGACCATGTAACCCTACTAGTCTACTACCCAGTTATGATCTACTTTATTATAAATTCATGATGGTCAGAATATACAACACTTGCACCCAAAAATGAGTAAGATTGCATAAAAACAAACACCAGGGGGTACTTCCAATTGAACCAAAAAATTGGGCCCTAGCGCTTTTTTAGCGCACTTGGAAAAAAACCAAAACAAAAAAAGTGCGCTTTGTTGTTAGTGCATAAAAGCACAACAAAACAGCTTTTTTGTTGCTGCCACCCGCAGGGGGGTTGGGGTTTTTTTTGCAAAAAAAAAAAAAAAAAAAAAAAAAAAAAAAACAAAAAAAAAAACTGCGGCTTAAATGCGCAGTGGCGGCTCAAAAAAGCCCGCACGGGAAGCCAGGTGCAAAATAAAGCGCACCTTATTAATTTTTAATAATGGTTTTTTAAAATAAAAGTTGCTTAAAATTTTTTTAATTTAATTAAAATTTTTTTTTAAAAGGGACCCCGAACAACACTCTCCTGAACATTTACGTTCACGTTTTCTGGGTTGGTTTTGGCCGAAGTGGCTGAACTAGTTGGTGTGAAAATGGATAATTAGGCTTGGCTTCTTCTTTACTATTATATATTTTTTGCTATTAATTACGGGCTAATTTGGTCCACGAAATTTACCGCTACCTCCGAAAGCTGTATGGGCAGTGAAACGAGCGGCGGTTCAGGGGGGAAGAGGAGCCAAGTGTGGTAGAAAAGAAAGGCGTGCCGGGGGGGGAGAAGATGAGCCCCCGGCAGTTAGATGACTAAAAAAAAAACAGGTTCAAGGTTTGAGGGCACAAAGGCCCAGCATGGATGGTGGAATACATTTGGTTGGTAGAAACATGGCTCTATACGAGAAGAAAAAACAAGGATTGGGTGGTTCAAAGCCATAGAAAATCTTGGGGAGCGTTTATCTCAAAATTTTTTACTTAGTCCCGATCGATTCGGTGTTTTATAATTGGGGCTTGTTAAAAATGGCATGTAACATTGCAATATTATGAGACATTTTCAAGGTCATTCTGAGCACCTCTATACAAATTCACCTTGATTCCCAGGCAATATAGTGTAGTCCTTCCGGATACTTGACTTTTTCATTAACATGTGTGGATACATTTTCATCAATCAGACATCTCCTAGCCACACCACTCACCAACAGGAGCATTCCGTCAAACCACAAATTGATCATGCATATCACAAATATGACGATTGTGATCATGCTGGTGCTGATCAGGAGAATCTTTATGATGTCATATCCATGAGGCACATGGTCAGCAGTGACAATGTACTCAATACATGCAAGAAGGTTGTTGGCTGGGTCAGCGGTGGAAAGGTACTGATTGCATGCAATCAGGATCTTGGGTGGGTATGGTTGTTGGGTGGGTGAACAGTGACAAGTAGGGGTGCTCAAAAGTAACCAGCCACGCGAGCAGAAGTAACTAAACCACAATTGTATGGGCTTGGACTGCTCCCATCTCCTAGTCACTTAGACCCCAGGGTAAGAGCTTCCAGGTCTGGATAGGGGAACCCTATATCTAGCTTGGGTGGGTGGATGCTGGCATGAATGTGAGTGAGCTGTAAACTAGGGGTTGTGTTAGTTTTTAGGGTTTACAACTTTTAAATCTGGGAAAAATACAGGACCTGTTTATTTTTTCTTGGCCACTGTTTTATCATGATAGGTGGGGGTAGGTTATTCTCTCGTGTGTTGCTCAGTTGTGCCTTACCACTTTCTGGTTGGTGGTGTCATTGTGTGTGACTTGTCACAAAGTGTGTGTGTGTGGGAGGGGGTAGGTGCTGTAACATCTGCAGGGCCAAGCTTTTAAAATGTTTGGGCCTCGGACCATAAACGCCTTTCATAGCAATAGACTGTGGGACTGAAGGGGTGGGTTAAACAAATCTTACAGAAGTGTAAAAAAAATAATGATTGGATAACAACTTTTATGCCACATGAAAATGGCAGAAAAGTTGGTGGTCCCCCCTAGCAAAAGAGAGGCATACATGTGCATTCAACCAGAGCCCTACAAACGCAGCACATGAGCCATAGACAAGTATCATGGCGTGGTATGCTTATTTAATCAATCTGCTAGGGGTGTGAAATATAAATATAGAAGCCTTATTACTTTTGAGCACCCCTACAAGGTAACCAATACATGTCAAAGTGGTTGTTACGTAGATCAAGGTTGAAAAGGTGCCCACTACAAGGTATCTGCCACATGTAATATAGTTGTTGGGAAAGTCAGTGGTGGCGAGGTACTGACTACATGCAAGAGGGCTGTTGGGTGGGTAATGTTGTTGGGTCAGCAGTTACAAGGTACCCACTACATGCATGCAGGTTGTTGGCTAGGTATGGTCATTGGGTGGGTATGGTCATTGGGTGGGTATGTTTGTTGGGTGGGTATGTTTGTTGGGTGGGTATGGTTGTTGGGTGGGTATGTCATTGGTGGGTATGGTTGTTGGGTGGGTATTGGTATTGGGTGGGTATGGTTGTTTGGGTGGGTATGGTTTTGGGTGGGTATGGTCAGTGGGGTGGGTATGGTTGTGGGTGGGTATGGTTGTTGGGTGGGTATGTTGTGTGGGTGGGTATGTTGGTTGGGTGGGGTATGTTGTTGGGTGGGTATGTGTTGTTGGGTGGGTATGTTTTGTTGGGTGGTGTATGGTTGTTGGGTGGGGTTATGTTGTTGGGTGGGTATGTTTGTTGGGTTGGGTATGGTTGTTGGGTGGGTATGGTCATTGGGTGGGTACGGTTGTTGGGTGGGTATGTTTGTTGGGTGGGTATGTTTGTTGGGTGGGTATGTTTGTTGGGTGGGTATGTTTGTTGAGTGGGTATAGTTGTTGGGTGGGTATGGTTGTTTGGTGGGTATGGTTGTATTTGCCTGGGGCAGCTAGGCAGCCGCTCATGCTGTTTCATATAGAGTGCTGTGTTGCATGCTGTCACATACCCAGCATGGTGTCATCGCATGATATTTCCCTACATGTGCAATGCCACCTTCATCAACATACACATGTGGTTTAACACTAAGTACTTTGTATGCAGATGTTATTGAAGCAACATATAAATGCCGGTGCCTGGCCCCCATGAGTACTCTACCTGAGCTTCAGCCAGTACTGTGGCTCTTTCTGATGCAATCACAGTGCCTGCAGTCAAAGTGTAGGCAGAGGAGAGTGAATATAAAATAGACAGCAACAGCAACAGCAACAGCAACAGAAATGTAACCTAAGGATCAATTCCCATGAGCTAGGGTTGTTTTCAATTTCCATCAACTTTAGCCTGCAAGTCTGATTATTGCCTTGTAGTTCATTATTGCATTGTAGGTCCTGTGAATAACATACTTATACGTTCCAGCCTTGCAACCATACTCCCCGCAGAACCCCAAAGTGTGATTTATCATATGGAGCTGACAGGGTAACCAACAAGTTTGATGCAACGTCGCCTGCGACGCTAAAAATTGACGGAGAGTGATCGCGACGGAGCAACAGGTGGCAAGGGAAGCGAGTTAGTTATGAGACCGTTGGCTGACCTGTCGGGCTTCATCACGGTCAGACGGATGGATGGATGGTCAGTCGACCAGACAAATGGGTAACACTGGGGGCTCCCGCCCCCCAGAAGGGGGGGCTCCGCCAACGAAACACCTGTCAATCACTAGTCAGCATCACACCTGTCAATCACTAGTCAGCATCACACCTGTCAATCACTAGTCAGCATCACACCTGTCAATCATTAGCCAGCATCATTTATAGTTCAGACCACATACGACAGTACCTAATCATCTCCAAGCCGCCAACATCCATGTTTTATCAATTCAAACTTCAGTTGTGAGTGACCAGAATAGTCTGGAAGGGTCGCCCTTCTTGAAATAAGCAATTGCGCACCTCAGGGACTTTTATTTCCGCTATATATAGCGATCGCTAGTTTTAACCCCGTTATAGCAAAATTATCGCCATAAAAAAAGGAGGAAACAAAGTTCTTTTTGTTGCCCTCAATGTCCCTAAAAAGCTACAAAAAGCCATAAAAAGCTAGAAGAAACCCACTTAGAAAGAAAGAAAAAAGAAAGCAGTAAAACGCTGTCCCTGGAGGAGGCCTAAAACCATAAAGCTAGAAAAAACCCACCTTCAGATTTGAAAAAAAAAAACTGGCGCACCTCACATCCCTAGGGCAGACCACAATGCAAAGCTCAGAGGAGGCTGCAGCATGAACGGAAAGGCTGCTCTCTAAACGCCCATCGCTCAGTAGTCCAAGCGGACATGACAGTGATTTTGTTTTCAAATCTGAATGTGGGTTTCTTCTAGCTTTATGGTTCAGGGCTCCTCCAGGGACAGCGTTTTAGTGCTTTCTATAGCTTTTAATAGCTTTTGGGGGCCATTTAGGGCAAAAACAAAAACATAACTTTTGTTTTACTTTTTTACAGTGATTATTTCTCCAAAACGGGGTCAAAACTAGCGATCGCTATATATAGCGGAAATAAAAATCCCTGGGACATGAACAGGTTGCTTACTGCTGGAGTTGGCTTTTTTGGCTACTCACGGACTGTCACTATGCCAGTGGTGTTGGCCTGGGAGCTGGTGACAACTCTTAGGTACCCTGCCCAGGCCTGAATCTAGTGGTGTTGGCCTTGGAGCTGGTGACAACGCTGAGGTATCCTGCCCGGGCCTGAATCTAGTGGTGTTGGCCTGGGAGCTGGTGACAACGCTGAGGTACCCTGCCCGGGCCTGAATCTAGTGGTGTTGGCCTGGGAGCTGCTGACAACGCTGAGGTACCCTGCCCGGGCCTGAATCTAGTGGTGTTGGCCTGGGAGCTGCTGACAACGCTGAGGTACCCTGCCCGGGCCTGAATCTAGTGGTGTTGGCCTGGGAGCTGCTGACAACGCTGAGGTACCCTGCCCGGGCCTGAATCTAGTGGTGTTGGCCTGGGAGCTGCTGACAACGCTGAGGTACCCTGCCCGGGCCTGAATCTAGTGGTGTTGGCCTGGGAGCTGCTGACAACGCTGAGGGTACCCTGCCCGGGCCTGAATCTAGTGGTGTTGGCCTGGGAGCTGGTGACAACGCTGAGGTACCCTGCCCGGGCCTGAATCTAGTGCTAAGGAGCCCTCTATCATTTGAGCAGTGCTTTTTTTCATTGGGTCCAGGAATCGTATCATGCAAGGTGAATATGCGCGTAATAAATTAAATATAAATTAAATATAAATCTAATAAACTAGAAACATAAAATAAATAAATACAATAGACCTCTCCATCTAAATCAATATAAAGATAACGAATAAATCGAACATAGCATAGCACTATAATCTAAATAGAAAATCAAATCTACCTATACATATCCCTCTCCCTATCCCTCTCCCTTCGACATAGAATATACCTCTCCCTCTACCATCTCAATCTCACAATCTCACTACAATATACCATATAAATAATACATATCAATCGACATATACTCTAAATATAATCTACCTATCCCTCGCTCTATTGGCCCGTTCTCGGGCTCGGGCACGTCTCCCGGCTGCGGGGATAAGCTGAACTCAACACAATAGGGGGGGGGGGGGGGGGGTGGGGGGGGGGGGGGGGGGGGGCTGCAGGGTGTGTGTGTGTACATATATAACCAAGTTCATAAAACAAATTACCTTGACATCACTAAACAATTCATAACTAATTCAGGACTGGGCCAAACATCACCAAATCAGGGGGAACCAACTCAGAAAATCGATGCGCATATTTTGATCCACTCAGAATAAAAATAAATCCCCAGGAAGCTGTGCCTGCATAACATAAATAAACAGTTGCAAAACGTACATCCGATGATGATAAGCAAAGCTGCCGCTTGCATCATCTTGCAACACCTCCAAGTTGCACTGGTTTCCTGCAGATTGATCATGGACAAACTTGAGAGGGGCACCAGATCACACATGGGATTTTATTTCTATCTGTAGCCATTGAGATGAAAAAACAAGTCTGTATCTGAGTTCAGATCTAATCAGTAGGGACCACAATTTGATGATGATGATGATGATTGTGGTTGTGGTTGTGGATGTGGTGGTTTTGGTATTTTTGGTGGTTGTGGTGGTTCTGGTTGTTGTGGTGGTGGTGGTGGCTGCTGCTGATGATGCTTCTACTGCTCTCGATGATGATGAGGATGGCTGCTGCTTATCCTGGTGCCTTTTTAGAGACTCCAACTGAGCACGCAGCTTGACAGAGTCAAGGGGGGCCTATGAAAATTGCAAACAATAAAATACATAGATCCCTTCTGCTAAGTGAACATTCCTTTTAATCCACATACATCAAATATAACCAGAATCATGATCCAAGTCAACCCTCTATAAGATATTCTTGGAGAGCAATCTCTGTCTCTACAGCTGCCTGGAGTAAAAGCTGGACCATCCAAATCGGGGACACCCAAATTGTTGTTCCATATGCATGCCCTGGGCAAAACAAGGAATATTTTGTGCATTAGCATGCTATGCATGTGTACGATGCACATGTGGGTCATAAGGCCAAGCAGTCAAGTTACTCCATCTAGTAGCTTGCCAACCCACCCTCCCAATAATCCTGGATCAGCCGCAATCAGTTGATGAACTCCACAGCCCACCACCCGTGAACCCAACCCCTTGAGCCCACGAAAGACCTGCGAACCAGAGTATATGACAGGAGTACAGTAGACAGGGCAAAATCCATTCATTTAAGTACCTGTGCCAACAGCCCCTTTCAGCGATGCAATTGGTCTAGTGGTACACGAAATCGCTTTGAGGACGAAGGGTCGGGGGTTCGATTCCCCCCACGGTCACCCTTAGCGTTGCAGGTCGTTGTCAACCGCGATGGTAGCTTGTCCAGTCGAGATGGTAGACCGTTCTCTGCCCGCGTACGACGGGTTCCCTTAACACCACGCCCCACCAGGCGTTATCTTACCTGTGCCAACACATGCGGGGTGGGTGCCTCTGGTCAAAGAGGGGATTTCCCACTGCCAAACAACTTTTCCAGGCAATTGTAGGATTCAAATAAAAAAAAGTCCCTGTTTGTGATGTAGCGAGTACTGCTCTTCTGTGCAATAGTCTCAATTATGGGGACTGGTCTACATTGATCGTGTGCAAGTCTGGGTTTGTTGTGGGAGTGCCATTCAGGGTGTGCCGTTCCGGGAGTGCCGTTCAGCATATTAGGTGGCGCACTGGGGAAAGGAAAACAAAATAAATAAAGAATGCACGCCGGCGTGGTTATTAATTTTATTTTATTTCCAGGTGTACCAATTTGGGAACATTGCGATAAAATATGACATATAGGGCGTGTTATTGTGTGTGTTGGTCGGCCCCCTAGGTGGCTCAGACCTATGCAATGGATACGCGAAATCTGCACTTCGTGTTGTTTCTTCACATTCTTCACATTTTCCCAAGAAAACCGGTCAAATTAGCCAGTTTAACTGACTGCCCTCACATCTACGCGATGCGTGTTTGATTCTCGTCGGGGGCGGATTACCTCGGAGGGCACTTTTTCGCGTACGGATCTTAGGGTTTGTGGACTGTTGACGCGGTGTTTTCATTTGTCGTTTCCCTCCTGCCCTTTGGAATCAATCTAGGGACCTGGAGCATGTCTACGATATCCCCTTGGAAAATTTGCATCTCCGTGCCTCTCGCAGCTCATGCATCAGCGCATTGTGCTTGACAAGGCAATCTGCTGTTTCGCACTAGTACTTGCAGGTTGCGCAGCGGCAACTGTATCCTCGGGAGTTGCTGCCTCCATGGAACTTCAGGGAGTCAGTGAGCTATTAAGTTCATTAGCCTTTCAGGCCACCAAGTTGAATATTAATGCCATGCCATGCCATGCTATATTGATTCTTGAACCCCCAAAATATTAAATTGTACAGATAAGTAAGCACCTGCTTGTGCATCTTTCACCTAGGAAGCTGCCACTGCTGCTTGACAAACATTACAACACCCCCTGCCCCCTGGGCCGACCTCCAAGGAACCCTCCAGGGCAGGGTACTTCAAATGGCCAAATTGGCCAGCGCTTTAGCGCACTTGAAAACAAAACAACTGCGCAAAAAAAGCGCAAAAATTGCTTGCTGCGCCCACAGGGGGGTGCAAAAAACTGCGCTTTAAGCGCTGAGGGGGTCAAAAAGTCAGGGCTCAAAAGCGCAAAAGCGCGCGTTTTGAATTACCCTGCTCCAGGGTACCCTACTATTTTCACATATGAGCTAACAATAAGTTAACGCCCACATTGCAATTAGAAGCAGTGAACCGATTTTTTTCCAGGAGGTAGTTCAGACTATCTGCTTGGACGTCCAGGGGGGGGGGGGGGGGGGGGGGGGGGGGGGGGGGGGGGGGGGCTATGGGGAACACGTGGTTTCAGACACCATGTTTTCCCCATGGGTCACAGCCTCACAGGGGTGGGCGTATAATTGTGCGCATGGGTACCCTTTGCGCATCGCCCAAACGAGCCCTTATATGGTAAGGCGGGCAGCAACGGACATCAAGGGAGGCAGGGCAGCTTTGGGAGACTTACTGGTCCAGCGCGATCAGAGATCTCTGAGCGCGATGTATTTGGCTGGCCAGGTCAGGCAGACTTCAGCCCAACCTGTAAATGGGTCTGTGGACGACAGGGGTGTGGGAAAAGGGTCACAAGAGAGGCTCGCAATCGGCAAGCGAATCCATCTGGGCTGCGGTTTGCATGTTGTGGGCCTGAGTGAAACGTTACCTAGTGCAGATCTTGGTTGCGGGTTGCGGGTTGCGGGATGCGGGTTAGGCCGAGCCCCGAAGGGGAAATCTGGTGCGGGTTGCGGGTTGCGGGTTGCGGGTTGCGGGTTGCGGGTTGCGGGTTGCGGGTTGCGGGTTGCGGGTTGCGGGTTGCGGGTTGCGGGTTGCGGGTTGCGGGTTGCGGGTTGCTGCACAGGCTGCTCCTACACCCTGTGGGTTGTGAGGGGGGAAAGCGAGGGGAATACAAAATAGATTGTGGAGCGGACAGCAAGCGGCAACAGTCGAATCGAAGAAGAAGGACAGAGGGAGACTAGCTTCCAGGCGTTTGAGGGGGGGGGGGGGGGGGGGGGGGGGGGGGGGGGGGGGGGGGGGGGGGGGGGGGGGGGGGGGCTATTCTGTGAGGCGAAGAGGAGGCAATGCGAGTACACAACTTGTGGAGTCTTAGATCTCTCTCTTTCGTTCTTGTCATTCTAAGGATTGGTTACTTGTCAAGATCTGCTCGTTACTGCGACTATGTTGTTATCGCATGCATTGCAATCTGAACAAAACTGTAGAATGAGCCTAACTAGACACCAGAACACGAAGTGGTGACTGAGATCATGGCTGCTTAGTGGGTTCCGGGGCCGGGGGGGGTGTCTGCAGAAGGGTGCCTTCACACTTTGGGGGGATATGGTTTTTCTGGGTAGAACTAACCGGTCGGTATCCCGGTATTGGGGTATTTGATGGTCGATGTACCGGAGCCCAAAGATCACATTGTCGGTTAAACCGACTCGGTTTGCCCGGAACTTCCTGCGAGTCCCTTCTCTGGTATATACCAGGTATATACTGGTATATATGCACCAATTATGATGGCGAGTTAGACAGACCGGAATCCGACCTGGTTTTCCGGTATGCGACTCAGCTTTGTAGCTGAGTAGCTGTGTAGCTGTCATGCTGACTCGTGCCCCTTAGTTTCTGAACAGTTAGAAATTCATCTTCGTTGACCTTCCCAACACCTGCCCTTCGAGGAAGAGGAAGATGATATCTAAATGGTATGCCTGTTAACGATTCACTGTAGGGGTCAATTGTAGGCTGATTCAGGGCTGATAAGGGTCTACCGGTAGTCTGCCCAAGCTTGCTGTAAAACCATGTAACAATTCAAATCAGGAGCATTGAACTTGCCAGGGCTTGGTATTGGTAGCCAGACCGGTACATGGCTCCAGCCATCCCAATTATTGCCGACTGGAGCCATGTAACCAAATCCAAGGTCAAATACATGTTTACAAAGTAGTCTGCCCAAGCTTGCTGAAAACAAACCCACGTAGCAATTCAAATCAGGAACATTTAACACTCTAGGGCTTAGTAGAGAGAGTACCATGGTAATGGTGACTTAGCAAAGGCCAACCATTTGGAGTGGCCTCAAGCTGGATTCCTAATCCGGTTTGGCAAAGGGTCGTCTGCCAAACCGTTTGCCAATATTTAAGGCGCATGCGGTATTCAGGGCTACGTTAGGGCTAATTTAGGTTTAAATTAGGGTCATTCAATGCTAAATTCAACGATAAATGAGGTCCATGTAAGATGTAATGAAGGTATGATTAAGGGATACATGCAGGCTTGCATGAGGTCCATGTAAGGGACGTTTAACTACCTGTAATGAAGGGCCAAGTTTATGCTAATTAAGGGCTGACAAGGGTCAATTCAGCCATTCAGGGCCACTTTAGGGTCAAATGAAGGGCTGCGATACCAGTAGTTAATTCGGGCCCGAGTGCAAAAAACAATCTGGCCTTCGGCTGTTCAGAACTCCTACTTAGATTGAGTGGCCTTCAGCCGCTCTGACCCCCCTTTTATTTTGGTCTGAGCCCAGCTCAGAGATTAGGCCCTCTTCGGATACCCATGAAGCGAGACAAGCAGCATACCAACTCATGCAACCTGGTCCACAAGCCACTGATTGATGCAGATGTGGATGCCGTGAATGCCGTGGATAATACATGTGACTAGACACACACCAGCCATGCAAGGGGGTTGACTTCATGAATGCATGTTGGCCATGCTTACCAGAACATGTCCAATGCAGCGCCGCAAGCGACGTGGGAAATTGGCGGAGTGTGTTGGCATTTGGCAACGGAACTACAAGTGGCAACGATGGAGCTGACCAAAGTCAGTTACGTGTGAGGCAGTTGGCTGACGTGTCAGGCTTCAATTTTTTTGTCGGTCGGACGGACGCACGAACTGACAACGGGGTGACCCATGTAGGCCAATTCTTTATTGGTGTATGTAAACGGGATCCAAACACTGTGGTTGGCCTGGCATACGGGGCAGAACACATGAAGTCCAAGATGTCATCTGCAAGGTAGGTCTGCAGCCGACTAGGGTACTACATTTTGTCATTTTGGGCTGCGTTTTTGGCGCAACTGCCCTTGCAACTGCGGAACTGCCTCCTTTTTAGTTGCGCTTTTAACTCCACCGAAGACCATAATCTGCGCGCTGCACCTAGTGGGGGGTTCAAAAACTGCGTCAGTCATGCAGTCGGGCTACAAAACCTTGTGCGTTAGAGCGCAATAGCGCGAGTCATGTAGTAACCTGCAGCCGACTGATCTAGCCGGGGCCTCGGGGGACACATCCTTGCATTTTTTTCCCGAGATTTTCTCCCTTAGGAGGCAGAAACAACATTAAGCATGGCAACGCACACAATGCATCTAGTCCACCGGTATCTTTCCCCCAAGAGTTTGCATATGCGTTGGCACCCCGTGACCCCGCCCCTTTACAGGTAAGTGTGAACTTGCATACAAGTTTGCAAAGTAGTACGCTCACACGTGTTCAACCAAACGCACCAACCTGTATGCATACCGCTAACCCAGAGTGTTCAGTACGCATGCGGCATGCAATAAGCCTGCAGCCCGACTGCCCCCCCCACCCCCCCACCCCAAACACACACACATAAACCCGTCCACGCTCCACACTCCATCCTACCCCAAAGTATATTTTATATTTTTATTCGCACTCATCAGCTTATCACGAGTAACAAACTAAAAATAATTATATTTGACATTTCTTCAACTTCTCAAAGATGGAGGAGATGCCTTATTGCCTACTTACTAGCAGTCTGCAGATTTCAATGGACTTATTGCATGCACCGTTCCCTCTCCTTTGTGTGCAATGGGCCTGGTGTCTCCTTGGGGTCCAGCGGGTCCAGTGTCACCTTGGGGTCCAGCGGGTCCAGTGTCACCTTGGGGTCCAGCGGGTCCAGTGTCACCTTGGGGTCCAGCGGGTCCAGTGTCACCTTGGGGTCCAGCGGGTCCAGTGTCACCTTGGGGTCCAGCGGGTCCAGTGTCACCTTGGGGTCCAGCGGGTCCAGTGTCATCTTGGGGTCCAGCGGGTCCAGTGTCACCTTGGGGTCCAGTGGGCCCGGTGTCTACTTGGGGTCCAGTGTCACCTTGGGGTCCAGTGCGTCTGGTGTCTCCTAGGGGTCCAATGGGTCCGGTGTCTCCTTGGGGTCCAGCGGGTCCAGTGTCACCTTGGGGTCCAGTGGGCCCGGTGTCTCCTTGGGGTCCAGTATTGGACTTCTATACCACGCTCCTAATTGCAGAATGTAATCGCACGGGTAAATTGTCGTTAAAAGTGTCTGCTTTCCAAGAAGTGGCTCAGACTGCCCTACTAAAAAATGGAAATTAGTATGAGCTGCCACAGGACGTGAGATTGAAGGAACCCTCCCTTTTGCATGTACCGTACATATTGGAGAATGGCTACTATATAAATTTAGATTGTCCTACTAACTCCTCTGGGTTGCTGGTTTGTGCAAGGGGTCTCACTCCAGAGGTGAAAACCTTGTTAACAAGTTCTATGCAGCGTCGCCTGCATCGCTAAAAAATGGCGGAGAGTGATCGCGAGGGAGCAACAGGTGGCAACGGAAGCGACTTAGTTACGAGACCGTTGGCTGACGTGTCGGGCTTCATCACAGTCAGACGGATGGACGGACAAATGGGCAACACTAGGGGCTCCCGCCCCCCAGAAGGGGGGGCTCCGCCAAAAATAACAAGATCCTACACGATTGTATTATGCACTCAGGAGTGTGGTTTAGTACTATACATACTACCGGTACCCATGTCCCCGTTTCGACAAATGACTCAATGGCAGAACTCCTCGGACCAAGGTGCCGGGTTTGAATTGAAGATGCACTTTAGTATTTGCGGTCGGTGTATAACGCCATGGTAAGTTTGTCTACGTGAAGTAGCAGCCCGTTCCCTACCACTGCAAGCCGGGGCTCCCTTAATACCACACCCCACCAGGCGTTTTCATTCCTACCCATGTTGACAGTGCCTGCAGACGGTTAGCAGACAAGAAGCTCATATACCATGTTACTGTAGTTTTTCTTTTTGGCTACGAGCAGCAGCTTCTATGCAGCTCCCCTCGCTTGATTCACAGTCAAACCTAAAGCAAAGTTTTGCACTTGAAAGCTAACAAAATCATCGTTCAAGTACTATTCAAATCTTGGGCTTGGCCCAGTGGCAGGCTCATGGAGCTGCAAAGAAGCTGCTGCTCGCAGTACACAAGAAAAGCTATGCATGTAACAAACACTCAAGGAGCTGTGAAGAAGCTGCCGCTCTTAGCACAGAATAAAAGCTGTGAATATTACAAACACTCAGGGAGCTGCAGAGAAGCTGCTACTCGAAGCACAGAAGAAAAGCTATGCATGTAACAAACACTCAGGGAGCTGCAAAGAAGCTGCCGCGCTTAGCACAGACGAAAAGCTATGCATGTAACAATCACTCTAGGAGCTGCAAAGAAGCTGCTGCTCGAAGCACAGAAGAAAAGCTATGCATGTAACAAACACTCAGGGAGCTGCAAAGAAGCTGCTGCGCATGGCATAGAAGAAAGCTATGCATTTTACAAACACTCAGGGAGCTGCTTGAAGCTGCTGCTTGAAGCACAGAAGAAAAGCTATGAATGTAACAAACACTCAGGGAGCTACAAAGAAGCTGCTGCTCGAAGGATTGAAGAAAAGCTATGCATGTAACAAATACTTAAGAAGCTGCAAAGAAGCTGCCGCGCGTAGCACGGAAGACAAGCTATGCATGTAACAAAATCACGACCAGGCGGAAGCGAATGCACATGCGCGTGGATTTTGACTTTTAATTTTCGCCTCGTGTTTGCATTTGAATACAAGTCTCTGAAGCACCGTTTCACCTGCCTTTCATCAATAAGGTAACGATAACGCCTGGTAGGGCGTGGTGTTAAGGGAGCCCGTCGTACGCAGGTGGGGAGCGGTCTCCTACCTCAACTGGACAAGCTACCATCGCGGTTGACAACGACCTGCAACGCCAAGAGCGACCGAAGGGGGAGTCTAACCCCCGACTCTTCATCCTCAAGCGATCTGGTCTACCACTAGACCATTGTATATCACTGAAAGGGGCTGGGGTGCCTTTCATCAATAGACATCTGCTGGTCTTTACCGCATAATTGATAATCACTTCATGTCCTAGAGCCCTGAACCAGACCATCCGGCGGAGAGCGTTGGAATCGCATACAAGATAGAGATAGAAGAAAAGCTATGCATGCAACAAAATAAATGTAAGCACAAGAACTTGTTTCCATGTTAAGGATCTAGTGACAAAATGTGCAAGGGGTGATTAAGGTTGTCACATGCTGCAAGAATAACTGCCCACCTATCAAGCCCATCAGCATGGTGCGGGGCTGGGCATCACCACGGGACCGTGCAACAAGCCCTGATCAAAGCATGTCCAGACACCCCCCAGACCCTCACGAGATACGCCTCACTAGCAAAGAAGCTCCTCTTGCTCCAGCAAGCTGACATCCAGTCACACTAAAATGATGATATCATTACCCCTACTCAGTGTGCATGGTGTGAGGCATCCAACAACATGCGCACTATCTCAGTGTGGCTGTTTTTTCTCGCATTTTCCAGCGCTCTCCCATTTTGGCAGTCTGCTCGGGCAGCATTCTGTGGGGCATCCAGTAGCATACGCACTACCTCCCTGTGCCCTCTCTCTGCCGCATATATCAAAGGCTGGCCATCGAAAGAGTCAGCACGGGCGGCATGCTGTGGGGCACCAAGCAATACGCACACTATTTCACTGTGGCCATTCTTTGCAGCAAACAATAGAGCCCGGCCACAGTGAATATTAGCATGGGCAGCATGCTGTGGGGCATCCAGCAACATGCCCACCACCTCACTGTGGCCATTCTTTGCTGCATGCACTAGAGCACACCCATATAGACAGTCAGCATGAGCGGCGTGCTGTGGGGCGTCCAGCAAGATGCGCACTACTTCCCCCCGCCCATTCTCCGCCGCCTTCAACAGAGCTGACCCACTTAGGCAGTCAGCATGGGCGGCGTGCTGTGGGGCATCCAGCAAAATGCGCACTATCTCACTGTGCCCATTCTTTGCTGCCTCCACCAGAATCTGCCCACTAAGGCCATCAGCATGGGCGGCATGCTGCGGGGCATGTACCAACATGTGCACTATCTCACTGTGCCCATTCTTTACCGCCTCCACCAGAGCCTGCCCACTTAGGCAGTCAGCATGGGCGGCGTGCTGTGGGGCATCTAACAAGATGCGCACTATCTCATTGTGCCCACTCTTTGCCGCCTCCACCAGAATCTGCCCACTCATGCCATCAGCATGGGCGGCATGCTGTGTCGCATGTGTCAACATGCGCAGTACCTCACTGTCCCCATTCTTCACCACCTTCTGCAGAGTATAATCATCACAGCTGTCAGCATAGGCGGCATGCTGCGGGGCATGTACCAACATGCCCACTACCTCGCTGTACCCATTCATTGCCGCCATCTGCAGATCATAACCATTACAGGAGTCAGCATGGGGGGTATGCTGCGGGGCATCCAGCAACATACGCACAATGTTTGTGTGGCCGTTGCTTGCCGCACGCTTTAGAGCCTCACCACCTTGACAGTCAGCATGGGCGGCATATTTTGGAGCATCCAGCAACAAACGCACAATGTTACTGTGGCCGTTCCTTGCGGCAAGCGCTAGTGCTCCCCCTTGATGGCAATGTGCACGGGCGGCATACCGTGGGGCAGCAAGCAGAAGCCTAGTAAGCTCTGTCTGTCCTACAGCCACAGCTGCCAACAGGGCGCCATTAGATTCTTTCAACAATGCTGATCTCGATACTAGCAAAGTAGCAACGTCGAGCTTGCCATGCTGGAGGGCATCACGGACAGCAGAGGGCATATTGCCTTGGTGCCTGTGGAGCAAGATCCGGCCAAGGTTTTGAGAAACGAAACTGTTGAGCAGTAAGCAGGAGCCTTGTAATCTCTGTCTGTCGTTCAGCCACAACTGCCAGGCGGGACAGACGGTACATCCGTCGCCAAGAGGGCAATCCAGTTGAAGGCTGCGTATAACGATGTCCGTCACGACATCTGTCGGAAGCGTTGGAGAAGCAGGCATGGTGAGACAAGACGGAAAAATAAGCTATGGAACCGAACGTACAATCGGCGAAGCTTGAGGAATGGCACTTAAGGGAGTGCGACACTGCGGGATGTAGGGTTCGTTGGGTCGTGGGATGCAAGGATCTGGTATTTGTGTTCGAGCAAGATGTACGATGTACATACGATGTATTGCCGTGAGTGTTGGCCACCTGGTCTTAGCCAACACCTATTTTCGATCCTCAAATTTTCAGGGCGATTCAAGTCTTGAGCCGCATGCGAAACTCTTCAGAACGCTAGATAGCTGGATCATTGCCCCACTCCTGAATAGAGCTTGTACCTCCCAGTCGTAGATTTGAAAGGGGTGGACGCTCGGAACCGCAGGAGCTCGCGGACGGAGTAAATTCCCCCATGGCCCGCCATGGCCTCGTGTGAGGCCCTCAAGTGAGTTGGAAATCATCAAATCCGTCCGCGAGCTGTTTTGAACTCGCCGAGCAACAGTTTGGAGGTATATTAAGCGCATGACCTTCCCAACATCATAGGGCAATACTTCATTCAGATAGATCATTTGGAGCATCAGCACCGCGGTCTAGAGACATGCTTTTCCGGGGCCAGTTTCCGCCCTCGTTTCGTGATTACGCTGGTATCTTATCGCGGGTCCCCATCCCCATACGTACCCATTTGACCGTGGGGACAGCCTGCGCCGGTGGGCCTCCTGGCGTTCATCCACGTCGAGACCACCACAAGTGAAGGTGATTTTGAGTCGGTGGTATAGAGACTTATCTGTTCCCAAAATCAACGTTTCATGGGCCAAACTCGATGTCTCGTGAGCCAAAATCTGTGTCAGACCTGAAACCTAACATAACGTTTGGTTCATTTACACAAGTTGGGAAAGATTTTTCACCCTAGGAGGTGGGTCTTCCTACACAAACCAGCAACATCAAGGATTCAGTTTGAATGGCGTTGCCACTCCTACAAAATAGTAGGTGCACTTGGGTAGGCGGGAGAGAGAGCCTAACGTAACAGACCCCCACAAATCTGCGTTTGAGATGTTAAACCTAACATTATAAACAATCCTGCTTGTTAGGCTCATCGTGGTTGTTAGGCTTAACGCTGTGATTTTGAGGAAAGACCTGTATATTTTGACTCAAGTAGTAGTTGACTAGTTGTTGGCCCAATAAACGCAGATTTTGTGAAGAGTTACATCTCAATATTGGTGGTCGGTGGACAGCAGGGTACTTCAGGAGGACTTCAGCTCCGCTGCCTGAGACGCAACCAGGGTACTACATTTTGTCAAATCGGTCAGCATTTAAAGCGCACAAACTTCAAATTGGTCAGCGCTTAGTAGTGCAAAACCCACAAAAACTGCGCGCTGCGTCCACAGGGGCTTAAAAAACTGCGCAAAACACGCTGTGGGGCTCAAAAAGCGTGCGCAAAATCGCGCTGCCGCGCGCGCTTTTTAGCACCCTGGACGCAACCAATGGTATAGCTAGCCTGCGGCCTACGATGCAACAGACCAGGGTACTTCCAAGCGCGCGCTTTTGCGCGCTGCCTTTTTGAGCCCCACAGCGCGTTTCGCGCAGTTTTTTCCACCCCACTGGATGCAGCAAGCATTTTTTGCGCTTTTTGCACTACAAAGGGCAGCTTTGTTTTTCCAAGTGCGTTAAAGCGCTGGCCAATTTGGTCAATGGAAGTACCCTGCAACAGACCCTTCCTTCTGGTCAACGGAACCTCCCCATGTTGCGTCCTGGGACGCAACGGTCCCTTCGACGTTGCGTCTGCGACGGAGAATGTATGTACTGTTGTCCTGAACAACCCTGGTCTGTGCCCTGTGATTTGGCGGATGGTTGGAAGACCACGATTTTGTATCCCACAAAATATAGCGATCGCTATATATAAATATAGATAGATAGATAGATAGATAGATAAATGTAGCTTTTGACCCAGTTTTAGAGAAATTATCACTATAAACGTGAGTATTAAAAAAGGGGGGGGACACCCAGGGGGCCCTTAAATAGTTTTTTCACATACCTATGCCGAAAGTTTTTGTAATCAGCCTTACCCCCCCCCCCCCCCCCCCCCCCCCCCCCCCCCCCCAAAGGCCCATATCTCCTTCAAACATTATAATAAGGGGGGTCAAAGTAGGGTCTATAATGATCCCCTCGACGAGCTCTATCCATTTGTGGACTTACATTTGGATTTGATCAAAGTTTGACAACATGGTCAAGCAAACACCCTTTCCTAGTCCTGATTCTGAGCTGAGCTAGCTAGTGTTGGTGTTTGAGAATTTGAAGGTGGTGTTAAGCCTAAGTCGCATGCCCAAGTACCCTCCTTATACCCAAGAAGTTTGGGGAGGAAAGATTGAGTTCCTGGTTTGACCCAACCTTCATACTTGGTGTATTAAGAACCTGTGGAGGTCACTACCCAAGCACTACCACGACACATTTACTCATTCTCGAAAACATTCGCGGATTCAGAATGCTCTCGTCGAACCAGTTTCGTGGGTATGCTTAACTTCGTCAGATTCCGTCTGGTGAGGAAGTTACGAAGATATTTCCGAAACCGGCTCGACCCCTGAACGAGGATCTGCCAGCCTGGCAGGTGCTTCGACTTGGATCTAGACAGGCTCTAGAGGATCACGCCTCCATATTTACTCGGTGTCGGAAATAAGGGTGGATTCGGAAAGATCTCGCCCAGCTTGTTTCATAGGTCTGCTTAATTTTAGCAGAGACCGAGTACTGAGGAAGTTTTGGCCTCTAACAGTCTTCACCAGAGGAAATTTCTGAAAGCCGTCGGACCCCCCCCCCCCCCCCCCCTCTTTTTGAGGGGTCGATATCTACCCCACCCCAACACATTTTTCGACTTTTTTCGATGGTTCCGGGGCTTACGACCCCTTCTGGCCCCGATTCCGGCATGCGGTACACGAGCAACTTCCTGAGGGCCCCCCGGGGACACCTATCCCTAAAACACTTGAGGGGGGCTGCCCCCCCCCCCCCCCCCCCCCCCAATTAAATCGAAATACCCCCTTTTTGAAAAACCTAGATATGGATTGTGGGGGTTTACAGTTTGGCGCACATAATGGCATCCTCGGAATTCCCACACAGGGATTGTCTGATAGTCAAAATTCAGTTTTTCAACCCCATTCACCCACCCACCCACCCACCCACCCAAGGGGTAGATACTTATTGCACAAGGTCCAAAGCGGTGCCAATGGACTGCCCTTGCCAAGGCCTACTCAAGCGTGGTCTCAGAATGTCATTTGGAGGTCTGAGTAAAAAGTTAGAAAAAAACCTGAGGAGGGCTGCCCCCCCCCCCCCCCCCCCCCCCCCCCTAAATGAGGTGCTCAGAATGACCTGAAAAATGTCTCATAATATCGCAATGATACATGCGATTACAGCCCCATTATCAGAAAAATCTATCGGGAGAAGTGAATTTTTTGAGGCCTTGACACCTCCTGCTATAAACAAGAGAAAAAACAGTTTGTTTTGCCCCAGATGACCTGAAAAAGCTATAAAAAGCTATAGAAAGCATTAAAACGCTGATTCTGGGGGAGACCTAAACCATAAACCTAGGAAAAAAACACTTTCATGTTTGAATTTGAAAATATTTGAAATATTTGAAAACAAAATCACTGTAGAAGACCCATAGATTTGACTTATGAGAAATAGTTGTTGGCTTGATGAACACATATTTTGTAAACAGTTGCATCAACCATCTGAAGATTGGTTGTTGGCAGGGTACTACTAAGCGCGCGCGGCAGAACGATGCCGCGCTGCCTTTTTGAGCCACTCTGCGCGTTTTTGCGTAAAAAAACGCTGACCAATTTGACGTTTGTGCGCTTTAAGCGCTGACCAATTTGGCAAGAAGTAGTACCCTGGTCGTTGGTGGACAGTGCAGTCAAACGGTCTGGCTTATTAAGTTATTATCACGGGAATATTCGCCACGTCCAATATATCTGGGGACATGCATATCATATGATGTTGACCAAAGGCGAGTATGATTTGTTATGATGTCATACAAATTGCATTATATGATACGGTATGTAAATGGTGACTTTGGCCTAGTCAGACTGCTGGCATCATTTGATGTCATACTGCCGGTCCCAAAATATATCTGGTTTGCTAATGGTGGCTTAGGCCTTGTCAGACTGCTGGCATCATATGATATCATAATGCTGTTCCCCAAATATATCTGGTTTGCTAATGGTGTTTCCTCGTAGCTTATATCTTCAATTTCATAATAAATAGAGGGGGATGCAAAACGCCATAAAGAGTCCAGCCGGGTCGGTGTGGGGGAATCAGGAAGAGGTATCGGTTAGAGGTGGGTGTAAGCAGTCGATTCCGAAACTCTGGCAAAAATCGGTCGAGCAGTTACAGAATATGTCCAATGCTGAAGTGTAAGTTAAATAAGAGGTACGAGCCTGGTAGTACGGTAGTGTAATAGTACAACATATAATATAATGATGATGATGATCATCATGATTACATTTTTCCTGGTGCCCCCCTGGACTCCAAATGTGCCTTCGGTGTGACGGAGTCAAGAGGGACTTACGAACATCATGCATAAAGATGAAAGGAGAAATGCCGTAGGCGCATGATATGTTGGCGGATGAGATGGCGGACACCTGTCCGCCATCAATGGTTTTGGCCAGGCGGAGAGCGCTGGTGGATTGGGCCATTCGCCAACATTTCGCCAGGCCAATACAGTCAGTGCAGCACACACAGTTTGGGGGGTGGTAAATCCCTTTGTACAACTTCCTTCATTCCTGACGGCTGCTCATTTCTTTTCTTTCCAATTTCGTTCTAGCCCTCAAGTTAATGAATCCTCAACCAGCTTTGGGCGCTCAGGCATTGCCAGACCCTGGGTCGGCTCCTCCCTCTGTTTCTCAGCCTACTGTTGCCCCCTCGATTCTTCGTCCCCTCTCTACTGCTCTCCCTATTCCGCAACAGCGCCCTGTACAGCCTTTCATCCCGCAACAGCGCCCTGTACAGCCTTTCATCCCGCAACAGCGCCATGTACAGCCTTTCATCTCGTTATTTTTTCGACGGCTCGACGAGACTGCAGTTGCTAAGAAGACAGCTAGCAAGGCTGCAGCATTTCAATATTTTTTTACATAGGTCCCTGAGAGGTCCAATATTTTTCACTTAGTTTTTTTTATCCAGAGGTCCAGAGAGGTCCAATATTTGTATACTCCTGCTATGCCCAGAATGACTCATTTTATTCACACTTGAATCTGGTTTCAATTGGGAAATGTAAAAAAGGATTCCGCCATCCGCCATTGGTACCCTGGGCCAATTTATGGAGCACTCCCAATCTGCAACATCCGCCAACCTTAAAATCCGCCATGATTTTAGCCCCTTTGGGATGCCATCCGCCATCTCTATTTTCCGCCAACATATCATGCGCCTACGGGAAAGAGAAATACAATTTTAATGTGCCATTCTGTTTGGTGAACATTTTTGTTGGGCAGATTCGTGAGGTACGAACCTGGTAGGAGTATGACAGTACAACCAGGTACAACATATATAATGAAATCAAGTCATCTGTCGAACTTCGACCTAGACAAGTCTTTGATCTGTCTAATCAGCCCAGTGTCCCTCCTTTCCATGGCTATCGTAAGGGGGCACTTGGCATAGCAAGGCAGTGGGCAGCCCAGAGTTGGCTGCAAAACCAGGGTTATTCAAAGCGCGCGCTTTTGCGCTTTTGATCGCTGACTCTTTGACCCCCTCTGCGCTTTAAGCGAAGTTTTTTCAACCCCCTGTGGGCGCAGCAAACAATTTTTGCGCTTTTTGCTCTACGAAGCGCAGTTTGTTTGTTTTCAAGTGTGCTAAAGCGCTGGCCAATTTGGCCATTTAAAGTACCCTGTACAAAACCATGTAACAATCCGAGTAGAGGCAGGAGTATAGATACCTGTTGATAATGGTGACTACTGCTAGCTCCGGCTTACGCAGTGGTGTCCTTAACTTCACGTCCTTGGTGCATTACTCGGATGTAACAATTTCAAATTCAATTTCAATACCGGTTGATAGTACAACAGACTGATGGATTCAAGTCCTCTGTCGAACTTGGACGTGTACAAATCGTCAAACTGTCTAATCCGCGCAGAACTCCTGCTCTCCATGGCCATCGCAAGGGGGCACTTGGCATGTATGTATGTTACAGTCCAGGGGGAGGCCACATATGCCAAAGGGACTTACCCAACCGTGACAGGACGGGCTTACACTATTGTTTGGGGTTCAGTTCACACAGTTCTTGCTTACCGACGGGGGCCCTACGTTCGTGCTACAGTGATCATTTAATTCTACAATTTAATTAAATCATCATCTCACCTGGGATGATAATTTGTTATTCACCGGGTTTCACCGGCTCACCTAGAGTGACTTAGAGTGCACAGGACTACCTCCCTGCTGCACTGTACTGTGATGCCGCTGCCAGCTATGGCACGGACTCTGACGCCGGTACCCTGAGGTGCCGCGCCATCTCACCTGGGATGATGATTTAATTGTGCGATTACTAACTCATTTTTTATAAATTGGACTAAGTATTTCCACCCTTCAAAACAATCAGGATTCATAACCAGCTGGCATAAGAAGGCAGTGAGCAGCCCAGAGTTGGCTGCAAAACCATGTAGCAATGTCAATGATGTCGACAATATTTACGTGAGGCTGAATCCCTTCAATCCCGATGCGACAACACAACCCTAAGAATCTGGCTCGATAAAATAAAGTTAGACCCTAAAAGGACAGCTCAGCGCAGTCTCAGCAAAACCAACCAACTTACCCCCCCCCCCCCCCCCCCCTCCCCCCCATCCTCTTTAAGCCCGTGAATGAGAAACTCAACCAGGCCAACCAACTTAACCCCCCTCCTCCTCCTCCTCCTCTTTAGGCCCGTAACTGAGAAACTCAACCAGACCAACCAACTTACCCCCCCCCCCCCCCTCATCCTCCTCCCCATCATGGCCGGTTAACGAGGACTCAACCAGACCAACCAACTTAAAACCCCTTCCTCATCCCCCTCTTTAGGCCCGTTACTGAGGAACTCAACCAGACCAACCAACTTAAAACCCCCCCCCCCCCCCCCCCCCCCCCCCTTCTCTCCTCCTCCTCTTTATGCCCGTTAATGAGAAACTCACCAGACCAACCAACTCCCCCCCCCCCCCCCCCCCTCCTCCTCCTCTTTATGCCCGTTACTGAGGACCTCAACCAACTTAACACCCCCTCTTCCTCCTCCTCCTCCCCCTCCTCCTTCCGCCTGTTAATGAGGAACTCAACCAGACCAAATAAGGGCAGGAGGGGCAATGTGTCATTCCTGTTGCTCAGCTCCTAGTCAGTCTGCGGCCTTAAAGCAATTCAGGGGATAAACTGGACATAACGTTTCCACGAGAACTCGTACTTCGTACTTCGTCGAGAATTTTGGCCTGGAAATCCGAGAATTCTCGACAATGTGGCCTGGAATTCTCGACAATCCTCGACAAAGTATGAAACTTTTGTCCAGTTCATACCCTAAATTGCTTGAAGGCCTAAGATTTTCTTTCTAGGCAGCTCCCCTGGCTTGCTTCCCACTCGAACGTAGAGCACCATAGTACATCTGGAAGCTGACAAAAAAACTGACAAAATATTGGGATTAGGATGAGCCCAGTGCCTGGCCCAAGGAGCTGCATAGAAGCTGCTACTTGTTGTGGAAAAGAAAATTTATGCTGAAGGCTGATTCGCCTTCATCCAAGGTACTACTAAGCACGCGTGGCAGCGGGTTTCGCGCATTTTCCCACCCCCCTGTGGGCTCAGCGCGCAGTTTTTGCACTTTTTGCACTAAAAAGCGCTGACCAATTTGACGTTTGTGCGCTTCAAGCGCTGACCAATTTGGCAATAAGTAGTACCCTGCCTTCAACTCAAACCATACGAAGCCTAATCTTCACCATTCATAAGAAAATCAGCCAGAGCCAGACCAACCAACTGACCCCCCCCTCTTCCTCCTCCTCCTCCTCCTCCTCCTCAGGCCCCTGATTCCTGAGAAACCCGAGCAGACCAAAGAAGGGCGTTCGATGTCATATGATCTCATATTTCCGTCTTCTATTCATAATAAAATCAGCCAGAGCCAGACCAACAAACTTAACCCACCTGCTCCCCCTCCTCCTCCTCCTCCTTAGGTCCGTTGATAAGGAACTCAGCCAGGCTTTTTGGCCTACAACTCAAACCATACAGAACCTAATCTTCACCATTCATAAGAAAATCAGCCAACAGACTTAAGCCACCTCCTTCTCCTACTCCTCCTCCTCCTTAGGCCCGTTAATAAGGAACTCAGCCAGACCAAAGAAGGGCAGGAGGGGCAATCGGGCATTCCTGTTGCTCAGGAAGTTGGCTTGCCAGACACAGTACAAACTTGAGTCCACAATGAATGCGAAGAAGGCCCTGTTGTGGAATATGTGGAAGTGTTTGTATTTAGTGATATATAATATATGTATGTATATTCAGGCTTGCCATTTGCAATACACACTTGAGTCCACAATAAATGTGAAGAAGGCCCTGTTGTGGGATGTGTGGAAGTGCTTGTATTTATTGATATAATATGTTATTTATTTATGTATATTTATGTTTGTATTTATTTATGTATTCATTTATTTATGTATATTTATGCATATTTATGTTATTTATTTATGTATATTTATGTTATTTATTTATGAATATATATGTTCACGATACCAGCCCCGCTGAGAAAACCGGAGCTGCCCAATCGCAAAGCTACATGCCCGGAGCATGTTTTTTGTTTACATCTGGTAGAAACAGTACTATTTTTGTATACAGCATTTCAGCAGCAAACTGCACTGGTCTGTACTGCCTGTACCTCTTGCAGTTGATCGTTTCCACGAAGCAGTCCCAGCGAGCATCCAGACCTCCATAGTCAGGACGAGGAAAGACTGCCCATGAAATATACTACTACTACTACTACTACCACTACTACTACTACTACTACTACTACTACTACCACTACTACTACTACTACTACTACTACTACTACTACTACTACTAATACAAAAATGCAATATAATATGGAAGTAAAAGTGCAAGGGAGAAAATTGTCCATCCATCTATCTATCTATCTATCTATGTATGCACTACCCGTACCTGTTACTGTAGAAAGTGTCAACAAAGTAATCCCAGCGAGCATCCAGACCTCCGTACTCAGGACGAGCAAAGAGTGCCCATGCGATAGAGATCAAACCTACGGCTAGTCCTGAAGCGCCGATAGCTGGCGCCCAGTCCGGCAAGGGCTCGCTTGCAGGGACAGGGACAGGCGGCTTGGGCACAAGGGCGGTGGAGACTCCGGAACCGGTAGGCAGTAGTTCCGAAGCTGGTTCCGGAGCTGCCCTCAGTGCCAGGAAGGGGATGAAGAAGACGTTGGTGAGGAACATGATGCTGGTCCACCAAGCGATCTTGTTGTCGACCTTCTTACACTTTCCATCAGTCAAGATGAGGGGCAGGAACATCATACCCCATGCGTTGACTGAGTTGAAAACTGCTTCCGAAACCGGGTTCTCGGCAAAGCTGCGCAAACAAATAAACTTGTAAGCTTGAGTTGAAGGTTTGTGGTGAAGGATTTAGCGTTTTGAATACAATATTTAAGGTTTAGGGTGAAGGATGTAGGGTTTAGGGGCACAAGATTGAAGGTTTAGGGTGAAGAATTTAGGGTTTGGTGTAAAAGATCTAAGGTTTGTGGTGAAGGATTTAGCGTTTTGAATACAATATTTAAGGTTTAGGGTGAAGGATTTAGGGTTTAGGGGCACAAGATAGAAGGTTTAGGGTGAAGAATTTAGGGTTTGGTGTAAAAGATCTAAGGTTTGTGGTGAAGGATTTAGCGTTTTGAATACAATATTTAAGGTTTAGGGTGAAGGATGTAGGTTTAGGGGCACAAGATTGAAGGTTTAGGGTGAAGAATTTAGGGTTTGGTGTAAAATATCTAAGGTTTAGGGTGAAGGATTAAGGGTTTGGGGGTAAAAGATCTAAGGTTTAGGGTACCTTCAACCCTTAATACAAACCACAGACAAGCACAACAAGTAGCATGCCCCATGCGTTGACTGAGTTGGAAACGGCTTCAGAGACGGGTTCTTGACAATGCTGCGCAAAGAAACAAACAAACAAGTGCGCTTCAGTTTAGGGTTTGGTGTAAAGGATTTAAGGTTTAGGTTACCTTCAACTCTAAACAAACACACAGCCACAACCACAACAAAATGAACAGTAGTCCTACATCAGAACACTCTGCCCAACACACCTGTGGATTACTAAGTTTTGGTTTAGGGTACCTTCAACCCTCAACACACACACAGCCACAACCACAACAAAATGAACAGTAGTCCTACATCACGAGATACACAAACTTGCCTAGAAAAGTCTGAAATAAAAAACACTGACTGGCCCCAGGGATTTTCCCCGCTATATATAGCGATTGCTAGTTTTGCCCCCGTTTTAGCGAAATTATCGCTATAAATAAGGAAAAAAACAAAACAGGTATCTCCATAGGTGCCTAAGTCTTGGTGAGCATGAATCGCATTGTTTTAGCCTATGGCCTCCAGTCCAAAGACAAATATTTTTTGGCATAAAGTTGCCCAAACACATCAGTTCAATATATAAATACTCAAATTTGGGTTTGCTCAATTGGTGGAGACCAGGTCAACTGAAACATGCTAATTTCTTAACTATGGGCTTCCCTAAGTTGAATCACCTTTTTCATAAAGATGATTCAAGGTCTATCGCGCTCAAAACAAATTCCATGAAAATAAAAAGTAGGTAGTCCTATAGCTCACACCTTCCTTTACGTCATGGTGATGGCAGGTTGTGGGATGTATCGTACAGGCGGTACGGCAGTACACAGAGCCAAAAATCACTGTTAATTCGCATTTTGTGGGTGTCCCAACCAATGTACGTAGCTGCATAGACTCATTTGCATCATTCTGAGTTTCAGTTTTTGCTTGATAGCATGTAGAATAACTGAAAATAAAAAAAAAGTTTTCCAAATTTCAAATTTCGAATCACACTTTTCAAATAAATTCAAAACAAAGTTTTTTTTTAAGTTTTCTTCAAACGTCCACATCTGAAGTTAGATTTGTATTTGGGAATGGGGAGTGAAATCTCAAGTTGGGAGGTGAAATTGGGTCTAAGGGGGGTGAATTTTCGAGTTGTACTGCTATTCCAGTAAATTCCGAGGCCGAGGCTGAAGCGCAGCCTCCGACCTTGTGGTTAAGGTTCGATACGCCTTTCATCCCGCGGAAACTTCAGTCGCAGTAGCACGCGCGATCCTGCACCGCGATCTCGTTGAAGTCGATTCAAGCCTTTTGTACATCTCGTGTACTGCCAGCCGGCCTCCCGAGCTGGGCTGCTCGCGGCTGGATGCGAATGCGAACAGAAATTAGCATCGCGCCTAGCTGACGCATTTGCGAACAATATGATCTACTCATACTTCAATTCCGAGCAGTTGGGGTCGTGTAGGACCTTGAATCACATTAGTGATTCAACTTAGGGCGTTTTAGGACTTAGGCACTCATGGAGATATGGTTTGATTGTGCCCTAAATGGCCCTCAAAAGCTACAAAAAGGTGCAATAGCTTTAAAAAGCTAGTCCTAAATCAGTATACTGTGCGCAACACACTCTCCTACACACCTGGGTATATTTAAGTTTTGGTTTAGGGTTCAGGGTTCAGGGTTTAGGGTGAAAGATTTAGGGTTCGAAGAAGTTGTTTGACTCAAGCAGAACAAGGGCGTGACAGCCTTTGGTGCGACGTGACGTGACGTGACTGCCCAACGTGACGTGACGTGACTAGGTACGACGTGACGTGACTGCCCTACGTGACGTGACGCGACGTGACGTGACTGCCCTACGTGACGTGACGCGACGTGACGTGACTAGGTACGACGTGACGTGACGTGTCTGCCTATGCAACCTGTCTTACACCTGCCTCGGATACGACGTGATGTGAGTGCTCATATACAGTTGGCGTGGGGCGCACGCAATTTTGCAGGCTGAATCCTTAGGGCTTGCAGCCCATCCATTTTGCTCCTCTGATTTGCTCCTCTGATTTGCTCGCCCGATTTGATCCTCCGGCAGTACACCTGATGTACTGAAGTCGCTACCCATGGACGGGGGGCAATCAATACCCCCCCCACACCCACAAACACAAACACACACCCACACACGCGCACCCTCCTACACCCACCACCCATCTTCCTACACAGCCTCACACATACCTGGGGATGTTGAAGCTTTGGTTTAGGGTTTAGGGATGAAGGATGAAGGATTAGAAGAAGTTGCTGGACTCATGCAGAATCTATAGCCCACCCACCCACCCACCCACACACATACACATACACACACATACACCCCACCCCACTCCACCCAGATTGGCGGCAACATCACACTAGCCAGATTTGCTCGCATGAGCCTGGCCAAGAATCTATAGCCCCCCCCCCCCCCCCCCCCCCCCCCCCCCCCCCCCCCCCCCCCCACACACACACACACACACCACACCACACACCCTCGTCCTCCCCTCGTCCTCCCCCCCCACCCCCCACCCCCCCCACCCCCTCACACTCAACCTCAACCTCATACCCACCCTCTCGCAGACCTGGGTATGAGTGTGATGCCAAGGGCATTGAGACCCAACATTGACATAGAAGAAGTTGACAGACTCGTTCAGAATCTCCCCCCTACCTCCCCCCCCCCCTACACACACTCCCCCCACCCTCCCCCCCCACAGACCTGGGTATGAGTGTGATGCCAAGAGCATTGAGCCCAACATTGACATAGAAGAAGTTGACTGACTCGTTCAGAATCTCAGACAAAACCTCAGGGGGGGTCTGGAACACAGGGAGCCCGGGAGCAGTTGACGAGAACATAATGTACGCCATGTAACCTGGTGGGGGTGGGGTAGGGGTGGGTGGGTGGGTGGTAGGGATGGTGTGAGTGCATATGTGTGTGTGCATATGTGTGTGTGTGTGTGTGTGAGTGTGGTGGTGGTGGTGGTGGTGGTGGTGGGGGGGGGGGGGGGGCACAGGGAGCCCGGGGGCAGTTGACGGGAACATAATGTATGCCATGTAACCTGGTGGGGGTGGGGTGGGGTGGGGGGTGGGGGGGAGGGGGGATGGTGGGTGTGCATATGTGTGTGTGCGTGTGTGTGTGAGAGTGTGGTGGTGGTGGGCGGGTCTGGAACACAGGGAGCCCGGGGGCAGTTGACGAAAATATAATGTACGCCATGTAACCTGGTGGGGGTGGGGTGGGGGTAGGGGGTGGGGTGCGTGCATATGTGTGTGTGTGAGTGTGTGTGTGTGTGGTGGGGGGGTGGGGGGGTGGGTGGGGGGGGGGCACAGGGAGCCCGGGGGCAGTTGACAAAACATAATGTATGCCATGTAACCTGGTGGGGGTGGGGTGGGGTGGGGGGGTTGGGGGGGAGGGGGATGGTGGTGTTCATAGTGTGTGTTCGTGTGTTTAGAGAGTGTGGTACTGGTGTAGGTGTGTGGGGGGGGGGGTCTGGAAACAACAGGAGCCCGGGGGCAGTTGGCGAAAACAATAATGTGTACGACATGTAACCTGGTGTGGGTTGGGGGGTGGGTAATGGTGTGTTGTGGCGTGCATATGTGTGTGGTCAGCCGAGTGTGTGGTGTGTGTGGGTGGTGATGGTGGTGGTGGTGGTAGCACAGGGACACCCCCGGGGCAGTCTGACAAAAGATAATTGTATCCATGTAACCTGTGGGGGTGGGGGGAGGGGGATTGTGGGTGAGTGTGTGGTTGGGGTGGGGTGGGTTGTGTGTGGGGGGTTGGGGGGTGTGGGGTCTGGAGCCCGAGGGGCCAGTTGACAGGAACATTATGTACGCCATGTAACCTGTGTGGAGAGGGTGGGTGGGGTGGGGAGGGGGCTGGCGTATGTGGTGTGTGTGTTTGGGGGGGGGGGGGGGAAGGGGTTACACAGGTGGCCCCGGCCCGGGTTCATCTTATGGGAACATGATATAAGCCATGTAAACTGGTGGTGGTGGTAGGGGGGGATGGTGTGGGTAGGGGTGGTATGTGCGTATGTGTGTGCAGGGGGGGGGGCGGGGGCTGGGCGCTCACATCCCCAGCATCGATACCCTTTCTTTTTTGTATGTGTTTGTGTATTTGTGTGTGCATTTGTGTGTGCGTGCCTATATGTGTGTGTGTTGGGGGGGGGGTGAAATCCATTCAAATTAATTTAACATTAATTACAAATGAAAGCTGCCCACCAACCAACCAGCATAGAAGGCCCACACAGCTGGAGCGGCCACATACAGTGTGCTTAAACTCTCAGTGTTGATGCTCTTGCTTTGTATGGTGTGTGTGTTTTTGTGTGTGTATGTGTGAGTGTGAGTGTGTTTGTGTGCGTGGGGGTGGTGGTTGTGGTGGTGTGTGGGGGGGTGAAAATCCATTAAAATTCAAAAATCAATGCTGCACACCAACCTACCAGCATACAAGGCCCACACAGTCGCAGCGGCCACAGGCAGGGCACAGACATTCCCAACAACCATGCCCTTGCTTTTTATAGTGTGTGTGTGTGTGTGTGTGTGTGTGTAGGGGGGGGGGGGGGGGGGGGGGGCTAAAAATACATTAAAAATATAAATACAACAAATATAAATACGTTAAAAAAACAAAGCTGCCCACCAACCAACCAGCATAGAAGGCCCACACAGCTGAAGCGGCCACATACAGTGCGCTTACACTCCTAGTGTCTATGCCCTTGCTTTTTCTTCGTTTTTATTTTTATATCCATTCAAGTTAAACAGGCACAGGTGCACATAGCCCTTGGCTCCGGAACCTCTCAGTTGCAACATGGTGTTCTTATCCACAGCCTGCAGCAAATAAACATGGTTATTTTTGCAACATATCCACACCAGGTTACTTCAAAGCGTGCGCTTTTGCGCTTTTGAGCGCTGACTTTTTGACCCCCTCAGCACTTTAAGCGCAGTTGTTTGCAACTCCCTGTGGGCGCAGCAAGCATTTTTTGCGCTTTCTGCACTACAAAGCGCAGTTGTTTTGTTTTCAAGTGCGCTAAAGCGCTGGCCAATTTGGCAATTTGAAGTACCCTGGTGCAAATGCCCTTGCTTTCTATCTTGGTGTTTTTTTTAGTGGCGAAAATTCATTTAAATTATAAATCCGTTCAAATTATCATTCCAAGCTGCCCACCAACCTACTAGCGGCCACATACAGTGCGCTTACACTCCTAGTGTCTATGCCCTTGCTTTGTATGGTGTGTGTGTATCTGTGCGTGTATGTGCATGTGTGTGTGTGTGTGGTGGTGGGGGGTGAAATCCTTTCAAATTAATTAAACATTTATTAAACATTAATTAAACATTAATTACACATTAATTAAACATTAATTAAACATTAATTAAACATGAAAGCTGCCCACCAACCAACCAGCATAGAATGCCCACACTGCCGCAGCGGCCACAGGCAGTGTGCTTAAACTCTCAGTGTTGATGCTCTTGCTTTGTATGGTGTGTGTGTATTTGTGTGTGTATGTGTGAGTGTGAATGTGTTTGTGTGCGTGGGGGTGGTGGTTGTGGTGGTGTGTGGGAGGGTGAAAACCCATTAAAACTCAAAAATCAATGCTGCCCACCAACCTACCAGCATAGAATGCCCACACTACCGCAGCGGCCACATACAGTGCGCTTACACTCCTAGTGTCTATGCCCTTGCTTTTTCTTCGTTTTTATCTTTAGATCCATTCAAATTAAAAAAACCAAAGGTGCACATGCCCTTGCTTTCTATCTTTGTGCTTTTTATAGTGGTGAAAAATTGTTTAAATTATAAATCCGTTCAAATTAAAAAAACAATGCTGCCCACCAACCTACCAGCATAGAATGCCCACACTGCCGCAGCGGCCACAGGCAGTGTGCTAATAGTATTGGCATCGATGCCCTTGCTGCCTAGGCTCCTCACGATGGGGGTGACTACAGGGGGTGTGTGGGGGGTAGGGGGGTCAGTGTTAGGTTTATATGTATATGTGTGTATACATATATATATATATATATATGGTTAGGGTTTACATGTATATGTGTGTATATATATATATATATATTTTTTTTTCTTTTTCTTTTTCTTCTTATTATTTTTTGTCTTGCCTTGCCCTTTGCTGCCTAGGCTCTCCTATGGGAGTTGACTACCGGGGGGGGGGGGGGGTGGGGTGTGTGTGTGTGGGGGGGTAGGGGTCAGTGGTTAGGGTATATATATATGTATACACGTTTTTTCATTTATTTTTATATGCCTTGCTGCCCAGGCTCCTCACAATGGGGGTGCTACAGGGAGTGGGATTTAGGGGTTCGGATTCTTCTCCCCCCCCCCCCCCCCCCCCCCCCCCCCCAGGCAGTGTGCTTACACGCCTGCGGTCTATCAATGCCCTTTCTGCCTGGCTCTCATCAGGGCTGATACAGGGGGGTGGGGGGGTGGGGGGGTGATTAGGGTTTATATTAGGGATATATTCCATGTTTATTTCCCTTACCCCACCTCCCCCACCCACCCACACATACACACCACACACACAATCCCCCCCCCACCCCCTTCCGCACCCCCCTGCCCTCCCACAGCGCCCAACACCACCTTCCCAATAGGTGTTCCCCTGCTTCATGGCCAGCATCCACCATGGTCCTGGCCTGGGATGTCCATCCCCTACCCACCCACCCTACCCCTCCTCACACACACACACACAAACACACATCTTCCCACCCATGCACTCACTGTCACCCACCAACACCACCCAATAAGTGTTGCTCCCTGGCTTGATGGCGGGCTCCACCAGGTCCCTGGCCTGAATGGTCAGCCCCTACCCCTACCCCACCACCATCATCACCACCACACTAACACAAATACCCCCCCCCCCACCACCCCCACCCCACTCACACACACACAATAACCCCCCTTCCCACCCCCCTGCACTCACTAGCACCCAACACCAGCTTCCAGTAGGTGCTGCTCCCAGGCTTGAATGATCAGCTCCTTGCATCCCCCCCTCCCCCCCCTCCTCAACACACACACACACAAACACACATCTTCCCCACCCATGCACTCACTATCACCCACCACCACCTTCCAACAAGCGCTGCTCCCTGGCTTGAATGATCAGCCCTTTGCACCCCCACCCCCACCCCCACCCCCACGACACACTCCAAATACCCATCACCACCACCCACCACCACACACACACACCCCTTCATGCACTCACTAGCACCCAACACCACCTTCCAATAGGCATTGCTCCCAGGCTTGATGGCAGGCTCCACAAGGTCCCTGGCCTGAATTATTAGCCCCTCCTCGTTCAAGGTGTAGAAGGAGCACCCTCGGGAGTTCGGTAACGCAACGTTGCCAATCTCAACGTGCCAAATAATGCCAACCTTGTAGTCATCCCCACTGGTGACATCATCAATAATGAACTGGGAGGTGGGATGGGGTTGGGGGGGTAGTTTGTGTGGGGGGGGTTGGGGCGTGTGTTGGGGGTGTGGGGGGGGTGGGGGGTATGGGGCATCGCAACATTGCCAATCAAAGTGTAAAACAAACCAAACATTAAAAGCCAGACCCCAACATATACCTCAAGCTCAGAGCCCAAGATGTCCATAACCTTGTGCAAGTACTTCACCTCCATATAAATGTAGAAATCGTACACACAGCGTAAAAAATAAAAGCAACAAAAATAAATATCAGACCCATATATATGCCTAAGCTCAGAGCCCAAGATTCCCAAAACCTTGTTCAACTACTTCACCACTGTCCTCCTTCCCACAAAAAGCCCCCCCCCCCCCCCCCCCCACACACTACACACGCACCACCATGCACTCCAATCGAGGTCCCTTGCCTAAAATAATCCAGACCACTATACCCCCCACAACCCCAACTATATAAACCTGAGCTCAGAGCCCAAAGATTCCCAAAACCTGTTCAACTACTTCATTCCACCTCTGTCCTCTCCTTCCCACAAAGACCCCCCCCCGCCCCCCCCCCCACACACACACACTCAACCACCACCAATGCACTCCACGAGGTCCTTGCATAATAATCAGCCCCTACACCCCCCAGTACACCCCAATAATCTACCTGAAGCTCAGAGCCCAAGATTCCCAAACCTTGTTTCACTACTCACCCCTCTGTCACTCCTTCCCACAAAACCCCCCCCCCACCCCCCCTCCACACACACACACAACCACCCCATGCACTCCCCGATGGTCCCTTGCATAAATAATCAGCCCCTGAACCCCCACACCCAAATATATAATAACCTGAATCCTCAGAGCCCAAGATTCCCAAAGCCTTGTTCAACTACTTCACCTCTGTCCTCCTTCCCACAAAAGACCCCCCCCACGCCCCCCCCCCCCCCCCCCCCACACCCACACACACACACCACCACCATGCACTCCACGAGGTCCCTTGCATAAATAATCAGCCCCTACACCCCCACACCCCAATATATATACCTGAAGCTCAGAGCCCAAGATTCCCAAAACCTTGTTCAACTACTTCACCACCGTCGTCCTTCCCACAAAAGGCTGCTCATAGATCATGTCTTGATAGCTCCCCACCACCACCACCACTTCAACCACCACCACTACACACCCACCCAACCCCTTCCACCACCACCACCACCACCACCACGAAGGGCTGCTCATAGATCATGTCATGATAGCTCCCCCCCACCCACCCACACACACACACACACACCACCACCACCATGCACTCCACGCAGTCCCTTGCATAAATAATCAACCCCTACCCCCCCAACACCCACCCCCCTACCCTACACACACACCCCACCCCACCCCACACACACCCCAATATGTACCTGAAGCTCAGAGCCTAAGATTCCCAAAACCTTGTTCAATTACTTCACCACCATCTTCCTTCCCACAAAAGGCTGCTCATAGATCATGTCATGATAGCTTCACCCGCCCCCCCCACCACACACCTTGCCCCTCCTTCCACCACCAACAATCCCCACAAGGTCATAGATCATGTCATGGTAGATCCCCCCCCCCCCCACCCCACCACTCACCCCACCTACCACCACCCCTCCATGGCACTCCACGAGGTCCTTGCATAAATAATCACCCATACCCACCCCCTCCCCCCCCCCCCCCCCCCCCCCCCCTCCCACACCCCACTACAGACCCACCGCCCTCAGTAAATTTATACCTGAAGCTCAGAGCCGCAAGATTCCAAAACTTTGTTCAAGTACTTCACCCACCACCTCCTCCCCACAAAGGGCTTCTCATAGATCATGTCATGACAGCTCCCCACCACCACCACCACCACCATAACCACCACAACCACCTCCATGCACTCCACGAGGTCCCTTGCATAAATAATCAACCCCTACCACCCCCCCCCCCCCCCCCACCACACCACATATTACCTGGAAGCCTCAGAGCCCAAGATTCCCAAAACCTTGTTTAAGTACTTCACCACCGTCGTCCTCCCCACGAAGGGCTCCTCATAAATCATGTCGTGATAGCTCACGTCCTCTGCCAAGAGCTTTCCAATGGACGCGGTGTCCCCTTTGTTGTACGCCGTGTAGTAGGCCACAATCACGTCCCTGAAAGTGGAGTGTGGAGTGTGGAGTGTGGAGTGTGGAGTTCGGAGTGTGGAGTGTGGGGCTTTGGAGGTGGAGTGTGAGTTCGAGTGTGGAGTGTGGAGTTGGAGTGTGGAGTGTTGAGTGTGTCGTGGCGTTTTCGCGTGTTGCGTGTGTCGTGTGGCGTGTGGGGAGTGTGGCGTTTGGATGTGGAGTGTGGCGTGTAGAGTTACCATGTGGAGTGTGGCTTGTGGAGTGTGGAGTCGGAGTGTGGCGTGTGGCAGTGTGATTGGTGGAGTAGGCGTGTGGGAGTTTCGCGGTGGAGTGTGGAGTGTGGAGTGTGGAGTTGGAGTTTGGAGTGTGGAGTGTGGAGTGTGGAGTGTGGAGTGTGGAGTGTGGAGTGTGGAGTAGTGTAGCGTAGCACAAGGCACGGCCTGCCTCCGCATCCACAGTCACATAACAGTGGTCGGGAGTTTGGTTTGTATGTCCTCGACACACCCCTGATGCAGTGGGGTTTTTTGCTTCGTGGGTGCTTTTTCTTTATGTTTAAGCACAGAGTCTCATACACCCTTGTGGTGTCCAGTAGACTTCAACATGTAAAAGACAAAGACAAAGACAGTCACATGCCTGGAGGATTGTAGTGGAGGGCAGGGGAGTGTGGGGTGGGTTGGAGTGGGATGGGGTGGGGGGTGTGGAGTGGTGAGTAGTGTAGCGTAGAACAAGGCACGGCCTGCCTCCGCGTCCACAGTCACATACCTTCAGTTAAATAATGGGGCCATTCAATTTAGCATGGCCACCGGGTCAACGCCTAGAGGGTTAATTTTTGCTTACTACCAGCTCCCCGAAGCGTATCGCCGGTACCTGCGCCCTTCATCGATTTACCCTTCACCCCAGGAGGGTGAAGACAGGGACTCGGCCCTAATAGCCAGGTGCAGATACCCACATACACATACGCATAGATCGGCCCATGCACACGCATAGATCGGCCCATGCACACGCATAGATCGGCCCATGCACACGCATATCCGGCCCATGCACACCATCTAATCGGCCCATGGCACACGCATCGATCGGCCCATGCACACGCATAATCGGCCCCTGCACACCTAGATCGGCCCATGCACACACATAGATTGGCCCATGCACACACATACCATTCATAGGCTAGATCGTCCCATGCACACGGCATAGATCTGCCCATTCACATGCAAGATCGCCCATGCAGACGCATAGATCGGCCCATGCACTGCATAGATCGCCCATGCACACGCATAGATTTGGCCCATGCACACTCTAGATCGCCCATTCACACCTCATGAGATCAACACCCATGAACCGCATAGATTGGCCCATTCACACTCATAGATCGGCCCATTCCACACGCTAGATCGGCCCATGCACACGCACACGATCAGCCCATGACACTCATGATCAGGCCAATGCCACGCATAGATCACCCATGCACACTCACACGGACCAGCAAAAACACATCGATCGCCCCATGCACACCATAGATCGGCCATGCACCCCATAATCGGCCATGCACCAGATTCATGCGACACGCATCGATCGGCGCGCCATGCACACGCATCGATCGGCCCATGCACACGCATCGATCGGCCCATGCACACGCATAGATCGGCCCATGCACACGCATAGATCGGCCCATGCACACGCATAGATCGGCCCATGCACACGCATAGATCGGCCCATGCACACACATACCATGAGCAGGCATAGATCGGCCCATGCACACGCATAGATCGGCCCATGCACACGAATAGATCGGCCCATGCACACGCATACATCAGCCCATGCACACGCATAGATCGGCCCATGCACACTCATAGATCGGCCCATGCACACGCATAGATTGGCCCATGCACACGCATCGATCGGCCCATGCACACGCATCAATCGCCCCTGCACATCTCATATAATCGGGCCCATTGACACGCATAGATCGGCCCATCCCCCCCCGCATAGATCGGCCCAGCAGCACGCATAGATCGGCCCATGCACACACATACCAGGCACCATTGCATAGTCGGCCCATGCACACGCATAGATCGGCCCATGCACACGAATAGATCGGCCCATGCGAACGCATAGATCCGGCCATGCCACCACGAAACATCCCTGCCCATGCACACGCATAGTAGAGGCCAATCACCGCATAGATCAGCCATGCACACGCATCAGATCGGCAATGCAAAGCATAGATCGGCCCATGCCACACGCATAGATCGAACCATGCACACGAATATAGATCGGCCGATGACACTCATAGATCTCGGCCATGCACAAATCATAAGATCGGCCATGCACACGCCACCGAAGGCCCATTGCCACACGCATCGATAAGACATGCAACAGCATAGATCGGCCCCATGCACCACCATAGACGGACCATGCAAAACCAAATCGATGGCCCATGCACACGAATAGATCGCCCATGCAGCACGCATAGACGGCCCATGCACGCATAACGCCCATGCACACGCATAGTTGGCCCATGCACAGAATAGATCGGCTACATGCCAAGATTCATGCACCGCATAGATCGGGCCCAGCACACGAATATATCAGCCCTGCACACGATCGATCGGCCCATGACACGATCGATCGGCCCATGCTACACGATAGATCGATCCATGCACACGCATAGACGGCTCTGCACACGAAGCCGATCGGCCCATGCCACAACATACCATGAGCAGGCATTGAGTGGCCCATGCAACGCAAGATCGGCCCATGCACACGTCATCACATCAGCCCATGGCCTACTCATAGAGTCGGCTCATGCACAAGCATAGAAGGCCCTATGCACACGATATATGGCCCATGACACGCATCGACGGCCATGCCCAAGATGATCGCCCATGCACACTCATAGATCGGCCTATGCCACACGCATAGACGGGCCCAATGAACCCGCCATAGATCGGCCCATTGCACACGCATAGATCGGGCCCATGCACACGAATAGATCGGCCTATGCACCACGCATAGATCGGCCTGCACACACATTACCATGCCAAGGCATTAGATTGGCCATGCACACGAATAGATCGGCCATGCAACGCATAGATCACCATAACTACGCAACATCGGCCCCTGCAAACTCAAGATCGGCCAAGCACACGAATAGATGGCCACAGCACACGCATTCGCCTCGGCCCATGCACACGATCGATCGGCCCATGCACACGAATAGATCGGCCCATGCACACGCATAGATCGGCTCATGCACACGCAAAGATTCGGCCCAGTGCACACGCATAGATGGCCTATGCACACGCATGGATAGCCATTGCACACTCATAGATAGGCCAGCACACGCATCGATCGGCCCATGCACACGCATGACGGACCATGCACACGCATAGATCGGCCCATGCACACGCATAGATCGGCCCATGACACGTCCATGAACACGCCTAGATCGGCCCATGCACACGATAGATCAGCTCCATGCACAAGCAAGAGGTCGACCCATGCAACGGATAGATCGGGGACCAATGCACACGATAGATAGGCCCATGCAACGCATAGAACGGCCCAAGCACACAATAGATCGGCCCAGGCACACGCATAGATTGGCCATGCACACCATTAGATCGGCCATGCACACAGATTCCCCCTGCACACGCATAGATCGGCCCATGCACCGCCAGAGAAGCCCATGACACGCATTGACGGCCCATGCACAAAAAACCGCATCGTCGGCCCATGCACAAGCATTAGATCGGCCATGCACAGCATAGATCGGCACACCCATGCACACGACTAGACGGCCATGCACACACATACCATGAGCAAGCATCGAGTGGCCCATGACACGCATAGATGGCCCCTGCACACGACATACACAGCCCATGCAACCATAGATCGGCTCATGCGAACGCAAGAAGGCAAATGCACAGCATAGATTGCCCATGCCACACGCCATCGATGGGCCCAGCACACGCATGATCTGCCCATGCACACTCCATAGACGGCCCATGCACACGCATATAGTCTGCCCATGCACAGATAGATCGGCCCATGGGGCACACGCATAGATCGGCCCATGCACACGCATAGATCGGCCTATGCACACGCATAGATCGGCCCATGCACACACATACCATGCACAGGCATAGATCGGCCCATGCACACGAATAGATCGGCCCATGCACACGCATAGATCAGCCCATGCACACGCATACATCGGCCCATGCACACTCATAGATCGGCCCATGCACACGCATAGATTGGCCCATGCACACGCATCGATCGGCCCATGCACACGCATAGATCGGCCCATGCACACGAATAGATCGGCCCATGCACACGCATAGATCGGCTCATGTACACGCAAAGATCGGCCCATGCACACGCATAGATCGGCCTATGCACACGCATAGATAAGGCCCATGCACACTCATAGATCGGCCCATGCACACGCATAGATGGGCCCATGCCCACACGCATGATCGGCCCTGCACACGCATAGATCGGCCCATTGCCCGCATAGATGGCCCATGCCACACAAATAGATGGCCCATGCACACGCATAGATCGGACCATGCAACACACATACCAGCACACGCATAGATCGGTTCCATGACACATATCATGAAAACGCATCTATCGGCCCCAATGCACACGCACTAGATCGGCCCATGCACACCACCTAAATATGAGCAGGCATAGATCGGCCCCTTGCCACGAATAGATCGGCCCATGCAACGAATAGATCGGCCCATGCACAACGCATTACATAAGCCCATGACACCAGAGATCGGCCATGAACACTCATAGATCAGCCCCATGCACAGATAGATTGGCCCAGCACACGCATTGATCGGCCCTGCACACGCCCCCACACGATCGGCCCATGACACACTCATAGATCGGCCCATGCACACGCATAGATCGGCCCATGCACACGCATAGATTGGCCCATGCACACGCATAGATAAGGCCCATGACACCAGCCATGATCGGCCAGGCACACACAGATCGGCCACATGCAGACACATACCATGCACAGCATAGATCGGCCAGGCACACGCATGACCGGCACCATGGCCACGAATACACCGGCCCATGCACAAGCTTACCACCAGGCCCATGCGCTACACGCATAGATCGGCCCATGCACACGCATAGATCGGCCCATGCACACGCATAGATTGGCCAGTGCAAAGCCTAGATCGGGACAATGAACAGCATGTTCGGCCCATGCACACGATAGATCTGGCCATGCACACGATCGATCGGCGCAATGCACACGCATAGATCAGCCCATTGCACACGCATCAATCAGCATGCACGCATAGATAGGCCAATGCACCGCAATAATAGCCATGCACTGCATAGATCGGCCCATGCCACACGCCTAGATCGGCCCATGCACTCGCAAGACGGGCCCATGCAATACGCATAATCTCAGCCATGCACCACGATAGATAAGCCCATGCACACGCATCCATCAGCCCAATGCACACCGCCATAGATTGGCTATGCACACGAATAATCGGGCCAATGCACACACATACCATGCACAGCATAGATGGCCCATGCCCACGCAGAGATCGCCCATGCACACGAATAGATCGGACCTTGCACACGCATAGAATCAGCCCATGCACACGCATGTAGATAGGCCCATGCAAACGCATAGATCGGCCATGACACGCTAGATTGGCCCAGCAACTCATCGATCGGCAGCCATGCACACGCATAGACGGGCCTGCACCCCACGACTAGATCGGCCCATTGCACAGCATAGATCGGGCACCTGCACACGCAGATCGGGCCCATGCACACGCATAGATAGGATATGCACACGCAGAGACAGCCCAGGCAAATGATATGAGCGGCCCATTGCACAAGCACGATCGGCCCATGAAAGAAACGGCCATGCCCCAGCATAGATCGGCCCATGCAAACGCATTAGTTCGCCACATGCAACACGATAGACGGCCATTGCAACGATAGATCGGCCATGCACCAAATACCAGCACACGCATAGACTCGCGACCATGGCCCACCTATCATTCACACGTAGCGATGGCCCATGAACACGGCTATAGATCGACCCGATGCACACGCATCATGGCCCCATGCAACCGCCATAGATGGCCCCATGCACCGAATAGATTGGCCCATGACACGCTAGATCGGCCCATGCACACGGCATAGACGGCCCTAGGCACACGCTTAGATTTTTTTCAGACCTGCACACGAATCGACCGGCCCATGCAAACAGATTCCATGCACACACGGCATAGATCGGCCCATGCCACACGAATAGATAGCCCATCAAACGCATATATCGGGGCCAGCACACGCATAGATCGGACCATGCAAACACATCGATCGGCCCATGCACACGCATAGATCGGCCCATGCACACGCATAGATCGGCCCATGCACAGCATAGATCGGCCAGCACCACGCATAGATTGGCCCATGCACACGGCAATATATCGGCCCTCACACAGATCCATTGCACAGCATTAGATCGGCACATGCACACGCATAGATCAGCCCATGCCCAGCATCGACGGGGCTCTGCACACGCATCGATCGGCCCAGCACAACGCCATGATCGGCCCTATGCACCACGCATAGATCGGCCCATGCACTACGCATGGATCGGCCCATGCCACCACGCATAGATCGCCCATGCACACTACCATACCATGAGTCAGGCATAGATCGGCCCATGCACGACGCATAGATCGGCCATGCCACACGAATAGATCGGGCCCATGCACACGCATACATAGCATGCACACGCACTAGGAACGGCCCATTGCACACTAATAGATCGGCCCAGCACACGGCATAGATTGGCCCATGCACCACGCATCGCTCGGCATCCGCACACGCATCGATCGGCACACGCACACTCATCGACTCGGCCCATGCACACGCACGATCGGCCCCATGCACACGCATAGATCGGCCCATGCACACGCATAGATCGGCCCATGCACACGCATCGATCGGCCCATGCACACGCATAGATCGGCCCATGCAGACACATACCATGCACAGGAAAGATCAGCCCATGCACACCCCATAGATCGGGCCCCGATGCACACAAATAAATGGCATGAGCACACGATAGATCAGCCATGCACACGCCTAATGGCCCATGCACAATCATAGAGCGACATGCAACAGCATAGATTGGCCCATGCACACGCCTCGTCGGCCCATCAACGTCATAAGATAGGCCCATTGCACACGCATCGATCGGCGCGTGAACACGCATTAGATGGCCCAGCACACGCATAGATCAGCCCATGCACACGAAGTCGGCTCATGCCAAGATAGATCGGCCTCTGCACACGCCATAGCTTGAGGCCATGCACACGCATAGATCGGCCATGCACCACACATCGATCGGCCCCTATGCACAAGATCGATCGGCCATGCACACGCATAGATCGGCCCTGCACACGCATCATCGGCGCATGCACAGCATAGGTCGGCCCATGCAAACGCATCAATCCCGCCAGGCACACGCATAGATATCGATCGGCCCATGCCACACGCATCAATCGCGCCCATGCACATGCATAGATCGGCATGCACACGCATAGATCGGACCATGCACGCATAGATCGGCCCAGGGCACAAGCATAGATCAGGGCCCATGAACAGCCTAGACGGCCATGGGCCATTATGCAATCGATCAGCCCATGACCGCATAGATTGGAACCTGCGCATGATAAGAATCCGGCCCTGCACCCGCTAGATCGGCCCTATGCACAAGATAGATCGGCCCAAAACGCATAGACGCCCAGCACACTCATAGATGGCCCATGCATCACGCATCGATTGCCATGCAATGAATCGATCATCCCATTGCACACGCATTGATCGGCCAATGCACACGCATAGAAGGCCCATGCCACATGAATAGATCGGCCCATTTGCACAGCCATAGATCGGCACATGAACACGAATAGATCGGCCCAGGACAACCAATAGATATGCCCATGCACTGCATAGTAATGGCCCATGCACACGATAGATCGGCCCATTGCACAGGAAAGATCGGCTCATGCACAACTACAGGCAAACGAATAGATCGGCCCATGCACAACACATAGAGGGACACCCTATGAACTATGCATAGATCGTTAACCCATGCACACGCATAGATCAGCCCATGCACACGCATTGATCGGCCCATGCAAACGCATAGATCGGCCCATGCACACGCATAGATCGGCCCATGCACACGCATAGATCGGCCCATGCACACACAAAGATCAGCCCATGCACACGCATAGACCGGCCCATGCACACGCATAGATCGGCCCATGCACACGCATAGATCAGGCCCATGCACACGCATAGATCGGCCCATGCACACGCATAGATCGGCCCATGCACACGCATAGATCGGCCCATGCACACACATACCATGCACACGCATAGATCGGCCCATGCACACGCATAGATCGGCCCATGCACACGCATAGATCGGCCCATGCACACGCATAGATCGGCCCAATGACATGCATGGATCGGCCCATGCCACACTCGATTGGCCCCTTCCACAACGCATAGATCGGCCCATGCACTACGCAGTAGAATCGGCCCCATGCACCTGCATAGATCGTCCCTGCCTCAGGGGGAGCAATCGATCGTTCACATGCCACACGCATATGAATCTGCCATGCCACACGCATAGATCGGCCCTGCACACGCATAGATCGGTCCAATGCACACCATAGATCACCCATGCACAGCATGATTCGGGCCCATGCACCGCATAGATCGGCCCATGCAAACACGCATAGATTCGCCCCATGCACCTGCATAGATCTGCCCATGCACACCTAGATCGGCCCTGCATCACGCATCGATCACAGCCAGACCCATGCAACACGCATATATTGGCCCCATGGTACAAAAGCATCGATAGCCCATTCACACGGCATAGATCGGCCCATGCACCACGCAGAGATCGGCCCACGCAACACTCATAGATCAACAACCATGCACACGCATAGATTCGTGCTCCTGCACACGCATAGATCGGCCCATGCACACGCATAGACCGGCCTATGCAAACCGCATAAAGTCGGCCCATGCACAACGCCATAGATTTTCGGCCCATGCACACGCATAGATTGGCCCATGCAAATGCATCGATCATCCCATGCACACTCATGATCGGCGGCCCATGGACACGCATGATCGGCCCCATGCACATGCCATAGATCGGCCCATGCACAGCATAGATCGGCCCATGCCACGCATAGATCGGCCCAGGCACCATAGCACTCGCATAGCTTTGGCCATTCACACGCATCGATCGTCCCATGCATACAACGCATAGATCGGCTCATGCACACCCATACCTGCACGGCCTTATCGGCCCAGCACACTCATAGATCGGCTCTGCACACGCATCTACGCCCCCATTCACACACGCATAAGATTCGGCCCATGCAGCACGAACACTCATAGATCGTCCCATGCACACGCATAGATTGGCCCATGCACACGCATAGATCAGCCCATGCACACGCATATATGGCCATGCACCACGCATAGAATCGGCCCATGCACATGCCCCCCCCATAGATCGGCCCTGCACAAACGCATATATCGTCCCAGTCCACCCTAGATCGGCCCATCACTCACTCATAATCGACCCAGCACACTCATAGAACGGCCCATGCAACGCATAGTGGCCATACAACACGTCATAGATGCAGCCCATGCACACGCATAGAACGGCCAATACACACTCATAGATCAACCCATGCACACGCATAGATCGGCCCAGCACACGCATAGATCGGCCTCACACGCATAGAGCGGCCCATGCACATCTCATCGATCTGCCCTCACAGCAATGATCGGCCCATGCACACGCATAAGATGGCCCATGCACACAGCATTTTCGGTCCAATGCACACTATCAATCTGCCCATTCACACGCATGATCGGCCCTGTCACACCTAGATCGGCCCATGCACCCCATAGATTGGCCCATGCACACGCTAGTCGGGCCCTGCACAAACGCATAGATCGGCCCATGCACATGCATAGATCATCCCATGCACCATTCACGCATAGATCGGCCCATGTCACCGCATAGATCGCCCCATCACACGCATAGATCGGCCCATGCCACGCATGATTCGCCCATTCACCGCATAGATCAGCCCATGCACCAGCATAGATCAGCCACATTCACACACATACCATCACAGGCATCGATCGGCCCTGCACAGGCATAGATCTGGCCCTGCACACGCATAGATCGGCCCATGGCACACGCATAGATCGGCCCATGCCGACCATAGTCGGCCATGCACACGCATAGATCGGCCCATCCACACCACGCATAGATCAGCCATGCACACGCATAGGGTCCTCCCATGCACCCACATACCAATGATGCACACACATAGATTCGTCCCATGCAACAGGCATGATCGCCCATGCACACCATAGATCGCCCATGCACACTCATTAAATCGCCCATGCACACGCTTCGATCGCCCATGGCACACGCATAGAACCTGGCCATGCACACGCCATCGATCGGAGCCCATGCACACGCAATCTATCGTCCCATGCAACATGCTAGATCGGCCTCATGCACCGCATCGGATCGGCCCAGGCACACACCATAGATCGTCCTACATGTGCCCACGCAATATATCGGGGCCTACATGCACACGCTATATCGGCCCATGCCACCCCCTGCACCACCACACATTACATGCACACGATAGATCGGCCCATGCACACGCATAGATCGGCCCATGTACACAATTCCATGCACCGCATTAGCTGGCCCATGCACCCGCATCGATTCGGCCATGCAACGCACATCGATGGCCCATGCAACACGCCCTTTTTTTAGATCGGCCCATGCACACGCATAGATCGCCATGCACACGCCCCATAGATGGCCTATTCACACTCATAGATCGCCATGCAACGCAGATCGGCCTCGGCCCTGCACACGCAAAGATCGGCCATGCACACGTCATAGATCGGCCCATGGCCCACGCCATAGATCTGCCCCTGCACACACATACCATGCACACGCATAGATCGGCCCTGCACACGCATAGACCGGCCCCTGACACGCATAGATCTGCCCATGCACACGAGCATAGACCGGCCCATGCCACGCATAGATTCGGCCCATGCACAGATTCGATCGGCCCATGCACACCGCACTAGATCGGCCCATGCCACTCCATAGATCGGCCCATGCACACACATACCATGCACCCGCATTATTCGGCCCTGAACTCGCATAGATCGGGCCCATGCACACGCAAGATCGGCCCATTGCACCCGCATAGATTGGCCCATGCACACGACATAGACGGCCTTGACCTTTGCTTGTTGATCGGCCCATGCACACGCATAGATCGGCCCATGCACACGCATAGATCGGCCCATGCACATGCATAGATCGGCCCATGCACTCACATAGATTGGCCCATGCACACGCATAGATTGGCCCATGCGCACGCATAGATCGGCCCATGCCCACACATACCATGCACACGCATAGATCAGCCCATGCACACGCATAGATCGGCCCATGCACACGCATAGATCGGCCCATGCACACGCATAGATCGGCCCATGCACACGCATAGATCGGCCCATGCACACGCATAGATCGGCCCATGCACACGCATAGATCGGCTCATGCACACGATAGCTCGGGCCCTTGCACAGCATAGATCGGCCCATTGCACCGCATAGATCAAGCACATGCAACGCATAGATCGGCCCATTGCACACGATAGATCGGCTCTGCAAAAGCATAGATCGGCCCATGCACACGCATAATCGGCCCATGCACCACGATAGATCGGCCCATGCACTACTCATAGACCGGCCATGCACACGCATCGATAGGCCCATCCACACGCATCAGATCGGCCATGCACACGCATAGGCTTGGCCCATGCCAACGCATAGTGGCCCATGCACACCCATACCATGCACACGCATAGATCGGCCCATGCACTCGCATAGATCGGCCCATGCACACGCATAGATCGGCCCATGCACAAGCATAGATCGGCCCATGCACACGCATAGATCGGCCCATGCACATGCATAGATCGGCCCATGCACACGCATTAGATGGCCATGCACAAAGCCTCGATCGGCCCATGCAAATGCATAGATCGGCCCATGCACTTTACATAGATTGGCCCCTGCAACTCACATTAGATTGGCCCATGCACAAGCCTAGATTCGGGCCCATTCCCACACAACCCTGCACACGGCCTAGATAGCCCATGCCAGCATAGATCGGCCATTGCAACCACTCATAGAACGGCTCAGCACACCGCATAGATCGGCCCATTGGCACACGCATATATCGCGCCCATCACACGATAGATCGGCCCTGCCCACGCATAGATCGGCCCCACCATGCACACGCATCGATCGGCCCATGGACACACGCAAAATCGGGCCATGCACACGCATAGATCGGCCCCTGCAAACGCAAAGATCGGACCATGCAAAAGCATAGATTCGGCCATGCACCCGCCATAGCTCGCCATGCACACCGCCATAGATCGGGCCCCATGCACCACGCATAGATCGGCCAATGCACACGCATCGATCGAGCCATGCACCCGCATAGATGGCCCATGCACACGCATAGCTCAGCCCATGACACACGAATAGAACCGGCCCACTACACAACTCATAGATCCAACCCGCAAACGCATGATCGGCCCATGCACACGCATAGATCGGCCCATGCACACGCATCGATCGGCCCATGCACACGCATCGATCGGCCATTTGCACACGGCAAAGATCGGCCCACTGAAAATAAGAATAGAGAGGTCCTTTCCCATGGGCACAAGCATTGATGGCCATGCAACCACGCACTCAATTTGGCCCATGCACACGCATCGACGGTAGTGCACACGCATAGACGGCCCATGCACAAGCCATTAGATTTGGCCAACTGCACCACGCAATAGATCGGCCCATGGCACCACGCATAGATCGGGCCCCCGCCACGCATAGATCGGCCCATGCACAAGCATATCGGCCATGCCACGCTAGATCGACCATTGACCGACTATATCGGCCATGCACACGCTATAGATCGGCCCATGCAACGCATAATCAGCCCATTGCACACGCATTGATCCGCCCATGCACACACATACATGACAGGGCATAGAATAGGACACTGCAACGGATAGATCGGCCCATGCACCCCGCATAATTGGCCCACTGCACACACGCATGAGAGGCAAATGCATCACGATAGAGGGCCAATGGCACACGATAGATCAGCCCTCGACACGCATAGGTCAGCCTCATGCACAAACCATACCATTGCACAATACATAGATCGGCCCATGCACAGGCATAGATCGGCCCATGCACACGCATAGATCGGCCCATGCACTCTCATAAATCGGCCCATGCACACGCTTCGATCGCCAATGCACACGCATCGATGGCCCCTGACACGGCATCGATCGGCCCTGGCCCCGCATCGACGCCCATGACATGCATTAGATCGGCCCATGCACAGCCTAGAAGCCCATGCAACGCATAGATCGGCCCCAATGCACAGATAGCTCGGCCCCTGCACACGCTAGCTCGGCCATGCACACGCCTAGCCGGCCCCATGCAACGCATAGATGCCATTGCAACTACCTGCACACGATAGATCGGCTCATGCACAGCATCAATCGGCCCATGACACGAAGATTCTGGCCATGCACACGCTAGCTCGGCCATGCCCACGCAAGATCAGCCCTGCACACTCATAGATGCCCCTGCACACGTATCTATCGGCCATGCACCGCATATATTGGCCCTGCAACGCAAAATTGGCAAAAGATTGGCCAATGCACAAGCATAGAGCGGCCCAGCACACGATAGATTGCCATGCACCACATCTACCATGCCACAGATATAGAATCGGCCCATGACCACGCATAGATCGGACCATGACACGCATTAGGACGGCCCATGACACGGCATAGATCACCCATGCACCGCATATAGATCGGCCCACTTGCACACACATTACCAGCACCAAAGCAATAGATCGGCCCTGGCACACGATCAGAGAGGCTGCACACGCATTAGATGGCCAGCACACGCATAGATCGGCCCATGCCGAGCACATAGATGGAACCATGCACACGCATAGATCGGCCATGCACAACATTACAGCACAGGCATAGATCGGCACTTGCACAAGCATAGATCGGCCCATGCCAACATACCCATGCACACGCATAGATTGGCCCATGCACACGCATAGATCGGCCATTGCACAGCATAGATTGGCCCATGCCACGCATAGATCGGCCCATGCACAAAAATACCATGCAAAGCATAGATCGGCCCTTTAGCACATGGCATAGATCGGCCCATTGCACACACATAACATGACAGCACATAGATCGGCCCATGCACACGCATAGATCGGCCCTAATACACAGGCGCAGATTCACACACACCATGCACACACACATACCATGCATACGCATGCACATGCACACACACAGAAACCCCCACACACATACCTGCCCTTGGACGATATGGCCTGGGATTTTGCTTGGCTTGGCTTGGCCTCTCCCTCCCCAGGTTTTTTAAGAATGGCCTGCCACCATGGGGTTTTGAGGGGGGCCATGTCCTGATCAGGACCAGCTACAGTTGGGCTCTTGAAGGAAGCCATGTCTTGATCAGGACCAGCAGCCTCCTTGGTGGGTGTACTGCTTTTACCTTTGTCCTTGCTTGCCATGGCCTTCAGAAGGGGGGCCACTGCAAACGGGGGATTTGTATGTTTAATTTATTTGTATTTGTTTTTTGAAATTGTTACGCCTTACCCCTTCACACCAACACATACCAACACCCACCCACCCACCCACCAACACCCACCACCTCGAACTGATTGCCATGGACTTCGGCAGGGGGGGCACTGCAATCGGGGGATTTGTCTAATGTACTGCTTGTACCTTTGTACTTGCTTGACTGGGACTTAAGCAGGGGGGGCACTGCAAACGGGGGTTTTCTTTCATGTACTGCTTTTACCTTAGTGCTTGCTTGACATGGACTGAAGTAGGGGGGGCACTGCAAACGGGGGGTTTCCTTAATGTACTGCTTGTAACTTTGTACTTGCTTGACATGGACTTAAGTAAGGGGGGCACTGCAAACGTTTTTTTGGCGGAGCCCCCCCTTCTTGGAGGCGGGAGCCCCCCAGTGTTATCCGTTCGACCGACCGACCGTCTGACCATGATGAAGCCAGACACGTTATCCAACGGTCTCGTAACTAACTCGCTTCCCTTGCCACCTGTTGCTCTCCGTCGCCGATCACTCTCCGCCAATTTTTAGCGTCGCCAAGGGGACGCCTGCATCGAACTTTGTTTAAGCACGACGCCCTTGCAGGGGCCTCCAATGTATGCTTTGTACCCGTTTTCAAGCACTACGCCTTGCCACGGGGCAAGAAGTTTGAAGGAACCTTCCTGTTCGCTTGCACTGGGGGAAAAGTAATGATAAAACCGGGTGGGGCAGGGTATTAAGAAAGTATTGTCTTACGGTGGTAGAGAATGGGCTGCTACTTGACCTGGACAATGCTACCATTGTGGTTGACATTGCACTGGGGAAGGTAACTGCAGCTTATAATTTCACAGACCACTACTGTGCCTGAGCTCATTTTCATCACCGTTATCATCATCACATCAACCCTCATGTCATCACCGGTCAGCGATCATCACCATCACCTGCAGTTCAGCACCGGCAGCCAGCATAACACACCCGAAGGTGAGAACAGGAAGCAAAGCAGAAACAGGCAACGAGCGTCAGGCCCCCTATTAATCATCATCATCATCAAACCATGACCCTCATTTTTAAACAGTTGAACAAAAAAACACCGTCAATACATCATCATCATCACCCTCATTATCACCATCCTCATCACCATCACCCTCATCACCGTCATCATCATCATCATCATCAACATCATCATCGTCACCATCACCCTCATTATCATCATCCTAATCACCCTCATCCTCATCACCCTCATCATCATCATCATCACCCTCCTCATCCTCATCCTCATCCCCAGGCCCTGGATAATTTTTTCCCAGAGATGTTTTGGGGGTGGCCCAGGGATTATATTCAGCTTTTCTTACCAGCTTCTTACCAGCTTCAAGACAGCTTCTAGACAGCTCTGTAGGCCAGCCACTGGGCTACACCTACCTATTTCTAAGGATAGGCAATATGATATCATATGATATCATGTCATCATACGATATCATATGATATCATACGATGCCGGTGGTCTGACTAAGCTAAAGTTACCATTTTTATACGATATCATATGATGCAATTTGTATGATTTCATATGATATCGCCTTTGGTCAATCGCCTTTGGTCAAAATCATATGATATGCCGATCCCTACCTATTTCAGTAGTTATGGACAGCTGATTGTGTCAGCTTCAAGGTGCACTGAGTTGCAACAGGCTTACTTGAATAGCCAGACAGCAGCCCGTTTCAGTGAGACGATTGGTCTAGTGGTACACCAAATCACTTTAACGACAAAGGGTCGGGGGTTCGATTCCCCCTACCGCCACCCTTAGCGTTGCAGGTCGTTGTCAACCGCTATGGTAGCTTGCCCAGTCAAGGTGGTAGACCGTTCTCTGCCCGCGTACAACGGGTTCCCTTCACACCACGCCCCACAAGCCATTATCAATACCTTTAGCCAGACAGCGAATCAGATTCTCATTTCGACGAATGGCTAAGTGGTAGAGCTCGTTGAACGAAGGTGCCGGATTCGAATCCCTACGGGTGCGCTTTAGTGTTCGTGGCCGCTGCGCTGTGACTGAGCATGGACTTCTACGCGACAGCACGAAGAGTTCACTGCAAACACCCCCCCACGAACACCCAGCCATCAACACCCACCCACCTGCATTCAGCACTACAAGTGTACTAGATACTGGCTTGATAAAGGGTTCTACAATGTGCCTAGCCTGAACCTGAAGGCCTTCCTCATTCTCATCCTCATTTCCAGGTTTCAAAATTCAAATTCGAACATTTTGAATCCAACACCCCCCCACCAAGACCCCCCCACCAACACCCACTCACCAACACCCACCCACCTGCTTTCAGCACTAAAAGTGTACTAGATCCTGGCTTGATAGAGGGTTCGACAATGTCCCTCGCCTGAACAAGCAGACCTTCCTCATCCTCACCCACATTTTCAAAATTTCAAATTCGAACATCCACACAATCCAACACCCACCCACCCACCAACCTACCCACCAACACCCACCAATATCCACCCACCAACACCCACCCACCCACCAACACCAACGCACCACCACCCACCCACCAACACCCACCCTAGCCTGAACAAGCAGACCTTCTTCATCCTCATCTTCATTTCCGAATTTCAAATTACAAATTTCAGATTTCAAATTCGAACATTTCGAATCCAACACCCACCCACCTGCTTTCAGCACTAAAAGCGTACTAGATCCCGGCTTGATAGAGGGTTCGACAATGTCCCTAGCCTGAACAAGCAGCCCTTCTTCATTCAAGGTGTAGAAAGAGGCACCCCTAGAAAAGGGCAAGGGAATTCCATCGCCACAACTCCACATGCCTGCAATGAGGTGGTGACAATGGGAGGGGGGTGGGGGGGGGGAGGGGGGTGGGGGGGGGGGTGATGGGGGGGGGGGGGGGGGGGGGGGGTAAGAGTTTGGGTTGGTGTGTGTGTGTGTAGAAGGAGGCACCCCTAGAAAAGGGCAAGGGAATTCCATCGCCACACTCCACATTGCCTGCAATGGGGTGGTGACAATGTGTGTGTGTGTGTGTGGGGGGGGGGGGGGGGGGGGGGCGTGCGTGTGTGCGTGTGTGATGGGGGGGGGGGGGGGGGGGGGGGGGGGGGGGGGTGGGGTAGAGTTTGGGTTGGTGTGTGTGTGTAAAAGAGGCACCCCTAGAAAGGGCCTCGGAATTCATCGCCACACTTCACATGCCTGCAATGGGGTGGTGACAATGGGAGGGGGGGTGGGGGGGGGGAGGGGTGTGTGTGTGTGTGCGTGCGTGTGTGCGTGTGTGTGTGTGATGGGGGGGGGGGGGGGGGGGGGGGGGGGGGGGGTAAGAGTTTGGGTTGGTGTGGGGGTGTAGAAGGAGGCACCCCTAGAAAAGTGCAAGGGAATTTCATCGCCACACTCCACATGCCTGCAATGGGGTGGTGACAATGGGAGATAATAGTTGGGGTGGGGAGGGTGGGAGATACTAAGGGAATCCCATCACCACATTCCACATGCCTACGGGTGGTGCCAATGGGGGAGATAGGGTGGGGTGGGTGGGTGGGTGGGGATAAGAGGTGGGGGTGGGGAGGGTGGGAGATAAGAGGTGTGTGTGTGGGAGGGCAGATAGGGGGGGAGGTGGGGGGGGGGGGATAAGTGGTGTGTGGGGGGGTGGGGGGGGGGGGGGAAATATCGGTTGTGGTGGTGGTGGTGGTTGGTGGTGGTGGTAGGGGGGAGATAGTTGTGTGTGTGAGGGTGGGTTAGCGGTGGGGGGGAGATAATAGGTGTGTGTGTGTGGGGGGGGGGGGGGGCAGCCCACCCCCACCTTCCCCTGGCCACATGGTGGAGTGGGGGAGATAAGAGGTTGGGGTGGGTTGGGGGAAATAAAGGGGTGATGTGGTGTGGTGTTTGTGGGGTGGGAGGTATGGAGGGGGGGTGTGGTGGGGGGGGGGGGGGGGGGGGGGGAAGTGGGCTGCTTGGTGGCGTGGTAGCGGTGCGGCGCATCTCTGGTTTGTGTTGTGTGGGCTCGTTTCTCAATTCACCACCAGTAGTGGGGTAGTCAACTCCCTGCCTGCACAGTCGGCCCCAGATAAGCACGGCATTCTGACCCAACTCCAGAGAACAACCATCACTCGCCATAGCCCCCCCTTCGTATTAGATAGCCCCGATTGGCCCCTGATCCATCCTACGTACCAAAGTGCGGTCCAAGTAGTCTCAGCTTTCTGCGGCCTTGCGAATTGGGCGCAACTCCTCCATCCATGCGCGAAGGTTGTGGCCATCAAGCATGTGCTCCCAGGGATTAAGAATCCCAGCGAGCGATTCGGGTAGTAGTGCCGGGGGGGAGGAAAGGAGAAGGGTCCAGGTAGCTGCTCCACAGGTGGAGGGGGAGGTGGATCAGGGTAGGGGCACAGCATCGCTGTTGGACACTGAGGCAGCAGCAGCAGTCTCACGAGACCGCGTGTGGTAGCCAGCCCAGAGCTCGCTCAGAAGGGTTGCGAACAACGGGGAGGGGAGGAATCAAAGGACCAAGTGAACAGCTTTCTCAGCAAAGTCGGCATAGCCAACTCAGGTACCGCAGGTGGAATGCGGAGGAGCATTCGAGGCTTGGTGACAGGAGGAGAGGAGGAGGAGGAGGAGCCGACCTGGTGCTACACACCGGCAGACTCAAAAACACGCGTGGCAGGGGAGGTGTGTCTCCACCGAAGTCACCACTCCGCGCACTCGGTAGGTCTTCCTCTTTCGTCCGTCATCGTCATCCTCCTCAGTGTAGTAGCCCATCTTCATGCTTTATGGCGCGCCAGTCAGCATTGTCAATACTCAAGACGGGCCTCAGGAGTCGGAGAACGAAGACTTGTATTGATGATCTGAGTTCCGAGACGCCGCATAGACGACCGCATCATATATCTCTACCTCAGGAAGGAGGCGTTGGACCAAGAGGAGAGGAGGGAGAGAATGGAGGTTTGGTAGGGGGGGATGTCTTCCTGAATGGCGTAAGGATACTCATCTAAGGCAGCAGAGGCCGCGTCGGCGCAAAGCATCAGCCACTCAGTGGGAACCACACAGTCTTGAAACGGAAGATGCGTTCGCCGCCATTGGAATCCAGACGCTCTCCATAAACCGCGCTACCACGACCAACCATTCTGTGGGTTAGCTTTTTCGAAGGCCGGCAGGAGGCCCACGCGGAAGTTGCTTATAGCTTGGTAAGATCGAGATGGAAGCCAGAACCTATCAGCTATTAAGCACTTCTAAGAGTGGACAGAGAGTATGCAGCGGAACAATGAAGACTCGCCAATCTATACACAGAGACGAGAATAACGTTACAAGCAAGACGGTCCATAAAGGACACCAGTCAGATGGGGCGAAGTGATGCCTTAACCTGAATAGACCCTAAGCCCGGAATCTTGTCACCCGACACCGTTTAACACAGGAGATTTCAGGGAGAGACCGATACGACCAGAAGAGACAGGCAGTCATAAGGAAAGCGACACTGAGTCACTAAAGGATGACTCAAGTTCTATCGGGAAGCTATCAATATGGGAAGCTATCGGGCAGATAGTTCTTAAGGGAGTACTAGTAGTCACCAAGGTCATAAACCGCTTGAGAGCACCGCAATTCAATGCTGACGAGGAGGAAGGAGGAAGGAAGTAGGAAGGGATTAAGGAGTAATAATTTATACGTCAGTCAGTTTCTGAATGAAAGGAATGAAGGAAGTTCCTTCTTCATTCGTTCCGTCCTTCCTTCCCTTACTTCCTTCCTTACTTCATTACTTTCTTATTAAGGCGACGTCCTTCAGTACCAGTCATAGACGCCTGCCCTTCCCTTCCTTCCTTCCTTCCTTCCATGCCCTTCTTCCTTACTTCCTTCCTTCTTTCCTTCATTCCCTTCTTCCTCCTTTCTTCCTGTCTTCCTTCCTTCCTCCCTTCCTTCCCTTCCTTACTTCCTCCCTTCCTTCATTCCCTTCCTTCCTTCCTTCATTCCTTCCTTCCTTCCTTCTCCTTCCTTCCTTTCTTCCCTCCTTCCTTTTTCCTTTCTTCTTCCCTCATTCCTTCCTTCCGTCTGCCTTCCTTCCTCCTTCCTTCCCTTCCTTCCTCCTTCCCTTCCTTCCTTCCTTCTTCGTTTCCTTCCCTTCCTTCCTTTCTTTCCCTCCCTTTTTTTTGTTGCTTTACTCCCTTATTGATACTGCTTAGAACCACCGAAATAACGGCATGATCCCCTTGCGCATTACCCGGTGGACCCAAACCTGGCGTGAACGTGGCCTGCTTGGCCGTGGCAGACAGCGTAGTGTCATCGTTGCACCAGAATGCCCCGTTAGAGCCCCGCTTTTCACCCCAACGATCCCTGGGAATTCACGTATATGAAAATCGCTCCCGTAGATCCCACGAACCCCAATCCGGGGAAGGCCCAACTCGTCTGTGGAAACACTCCCTTCTTGGGCGTTTACCAACCCGGGTGAGCCTGTTATCATTATCTCCGGGCCAGTTAAGTTGGCGAGATAACAAATGTTAGCCGAAGCGCCACGTAATGCCCGAACCCTCAACGAACGCAAAATTACCAGTTCTTGTTTTACACGTAGCATTTTGCCGCTCGCAGTTAGCGTTCGTTCAGGTTGGTCCGTGTACTTCTGATAGCCTCGTGAGTTTTGAATTTTTGGCGACAGACGAGCTATTTGTCGTTGCTTGCTCCCAGCACAACTGTTCAAGGCTCACAGCGACCCGCGATCGAGATTGCTGGGGTGAGATCTGGCAGCTGATATCAACATCTGCTCGGCCAGTGCCTCTTGCTTGCTGCTCTATAAAATGTCGATCCGAAATATGACAAACTACTGGACTGGAGCTAGCGTAGCCGATATATCTTCACAAGCTTGGAAGCCCAAACGAACTTAACGACCCACTACCTTAACCTTTAACCTCGTACTGGGGGTTTGCGGGGGTGGGGGGGGGGGGGGGGTATGGGTGGGTGGGGTGGGGGGGTTGGGGGGGAGTGGGCGGGGTATGGGGGGGTGGATTTTTATCTCGGAAAATGGTTAACTGGTGGCCGAGTATAACCTGTACGCGAAAAGATGTCGTGTAAACGCTTCGTATTTAGTTACTGTACATCTTAACCGTAACTGCCGAGATAACCTGCTCTAAACCCCTCTAACTGGTTGGAAACAAGCTGTTTTATAGCGGCGCCCATAATGATCGAGGGACAGGTCGGACGTAATGACACATTGATTTCAACAGAGATTTCAAGACAACGCCGGTACAACTTTCGAATTAGTAACGTATGGGCCCATGCTGCGGTCGTAGAGCCAGCTGAGGGTGTTGAGAAGTTGCCTGCTTGCCTCAAGGCACTTCAAGATCCCCTTCCCTCCTCCCTTCATTCCTTACAGGTTTTCAATCACAAGTGTCGTGCCCATCTCTGGGCGACGAGGAAGCGCGTGCGCAAATCAACCGCATCACCGACCTGAAATTATATAATTAACCCGAGCGAACTGCTACAGATCATCTGGACGTCTGCAATTCTCAGCTCTCCGCGTTAACTGCATCCATCAGAACCTTTAAACCTACATCCAGCAATCCCCACGCAACACGCTTTGAAAGTTCCACATGCCATGCAGCGCTCTATCCGCAGTTGCCAGTTTCCGCAGGAGAACTGCATAGAAGCTCCAAACGCTGGAGGTGGTTCGGGCAAAGTCGCTGCAACACAGTACGTGACGAAGAGGAGGTACGTGCGTATCTACCCCCTCTTGGATTTTGATTGATGACTTGGTCTATCAGCCTTAAGGATGCTCACCGTCTACAGGCGGAGTAAAGATGGGAAGTGTCCACACGACCACACCACACTCCTGAGTACATAATGCAATCGCATCCCCTCTTGGGGGCGCAGTAATGATGCCCACGCCCCCTCTCAACGGTGGCGAGAGTAACCCTCTGAGCCTGGTGAAAGCAAAACTGGAAGATAACTCATTTCCGTTCAAATAATGCCGCGCTCTCCAATCTCTCCATACTCGTAACCTTCACATCAATCACCGAAATCCGGCGGAGGCGCACGGTCCAAACTTACTGAATCCTCATACTGGATAAGAAAGGGGGCGTGCATCCCTGCCAGGGATGCACGCCCCAGGCTGGATGGGATTCGCGCAGTTTAAGCAATGTGCGGCAATCTGCCCGCAGCTGCTGTGTCGAACCTTCCCCCCCGGGCATTTTGTGGCACTGCCCCCTGGCGTTTGGGCTAGCCAAAGCATGACTAACTCGACGGGACTGGGAATACCAGCGGCGATGGCGATTGTTTGCAATTATTGCGATAACTAGAGACTGCAGACACCTGGGTGGGACGAGGGAATGCTGCTTGGCTGACGTGAATGCTTCTTGGTGGTGGTGCGGGTGCGGGTGGGGCTTCGGGCCTGGATGGGGCATATGGGTGTGTGGGGGGTTAGATGCCCATCCAGGCCCTACTTGGATACGGCCAGCCCTGACCTTCTTTCTCCTTTTCTCCCTTTCTCCCTTCCTGTCTTTCTCCCTTTCTCCCTTTCTCCCTTTCTCCCTTTCTCCCTTTCTTCCTTTTCCCCTTTCTTCCAATTCCCTTTCGTTCCACTCCTTTTTTTCGCCTCACCTCTTTCAACCCATTCCCTTCACTGTTTTTTGTGTGGCACGTGTACAAGCTTCCATCCACTTCCATGCCGCCAACCGTTCAATTGGCCCGCGGCTTTTCCTGACACACTAGCTGCTTTCACTCTTGGCCAAGGACAGGTGGGGAAGGACTGCCTAAACTGTCAAATGCGCTCTAAAAATGAAAAGTGGCCCCCCTTCTTCACATCACCACCGCATGTACTTTGTTTTGATCAATGGTGATGCCACACCCCAGCCCACACACTTATCAAACACAAGGGTAAAAATGTCGCCCACCACCCAAGCAGTGTCCCTTGTCTGCATCAGAAAGGCAGACAAACTGTTTTGCTTTCTTCTGATGGGTATGTTGCAATAGCACAGAAACCACCCCCCCCTCACCCTCACACCCCACCCCCACCCTCAACCCTCACCCTCACCCTCACCCTCACCATCACCCCACTCACCCTCAGACCCCGCAACCTCACCTAACCCTCACCTCCAACCCTCACCCTCACCCTCCCCACCCTCATCCGACTCACCTGCACCCTCCGGATGGGCCCTCACCCGCCTACGTCCACCGGTACAGACCTCACCCCACCCCTCACCCTCTACCCTCAAACACCCTCAACTCCTCAACCTCACCCCTCACTCCTCACCCTCACCCTCACCCTCAACCTACACCTCACACCTCACCCTCCACCCTCACCCTCCACTCACACCTCACCTCACCACCTCACGCCTCACCCGTCACCCTCCCCCTCACCCCCTCCCCCACACCCTCACCCTCCCCTCACCCGTCCCACTCGACCCCACACCCCACCCCCACCCCCACCCCTCAACCCTTACCCTGACCCTCACCTCACCTCACCCTCACCCTGCACGCCCTGCATGACCCTCAAGCCCTCACCTCACACCCTACACCGCTCCACGCCACGACCCCCTCAGGACGGCTCACCGGGGTGCCCACCACCCTCAACCCTCAACCCCACCCCCACCCACTCCCCTCACGCCCTTCCCGGACCCTCCCCCCATACTAAGCGGATTCAAACATAACCCCATCAAATCCAGCAGGGCCTGTTTCTCACTCACTTACTCACCCACTCACTAACCCACCCACCTAGTCACCCACTTACTCTCTCACACTCACTCACTCACTCACCCACCCACCCACACTCACTCTCACGAACACACAAACACTTGCTCACATGGCAGGGCTCTTGGCGATGTATCCAACCAGCTTGACGAATGTGTCGTGGTCATCAAGGTAGGCCCCATAATTGTTTTTTACCTACCTATCCCGATCGCTACCCGAGAACCTGTTTTGGCCGAACTGTTTGCTACATGAGATCCCCCCCACCCCACCCCACCCCACCCCACCCCACCTCCAGCTCTCGGGGGGCGCTGCCCCCGTAACACCCCGTGACGACCGTACTAAAGCTACCAGGACTCTGCCCATGGAGGAGGCCTAAACTCATGAAGCTACGTGTAACCCACTTTCTGAACTGAAAATAAAACTATGGTAGCTCACATGGTGTTAGATTTTATTAACATTTGACTTAGTTTAAAATATGATTCTGATTAAATTTGGATTGATTAAAAATCAAGTATATCTTCAGATTTGTAGGTGGGTCACATGCACTTTTTTGTGTGCGACGCGTTGCCATTCCGTCGCTGCATGGCGACGCATGGGTCCGACTTAACTAGTCATACATGCCCCCCCAAACCTCAAGGGATCCACGCTTTGCGCTCCACAGGGTTCGGGAGACATCGCGTCGCAGTGGGGTCGCATTGAATGGCTCAATTTGCGACGCGTCGTACAGAAAACAAGCAGTGATCGCATGGTTTTGTATTTTATTACAATTTGATTTGTTCTCAATTATGATACAGATTAAATTTGCATCAACTACTTCTACCAACATCTACTATCACCAGCATCACCGCAAACACCACCTCTATCAGCACCATCACCACAACTACCAGTACCTCCTATACACTGCAGTGGAGTGGACAGGCAGGTTCAACTCTTCAACAAGATCCCTCCCTCCTTCCCCTCCTCACACTCTCCCTACACCCACCCATCCACCCATCCACCACCACCTCCCTCCATTCCATCCACCACACGCTCTCTACCAGGTCCACCACCAGGAACAACCCTTCAACCATATCGCTCTCCCCCTCCTTCCCCACCTCCATCTCCATCCACCCATCCATCGGTACCTCCCTCCTTCCCCACCAAACATTTTCCATCCACCCGTCCACCACCACCTCCCTCATTCTTCTCCTCATTGTCCATCCATCCACCCATCCATCACCACCTCCCTCATTCCCCTCCTCCCATCCACCCACCCATCCACCACCACCTTTCTCATTCCAACCACCCCAACCTCCCCACCAGGTCCACGATCAGGTTCCAGGGCTCCAAGCTGGCGGTAGCAACAAGCCAGGGGTGGAGAATGGCAAGCGCTCATGGCACTGCATGGAGCAGAAGCAAATAGGAGAACCTGCCCATGGCCCTGCACTTGTCCCATCCTCTGCCCCTGGCCCACCCACTACCACAGCCCCTGGCCCGCCCACAACCTCAGCCCCTGGCCCACCCACAACCTCTGCTCTTGCTCCCATTGACGCACTTGTTGCCAGGAGCACTCGTTGCCAGACTAGAAGGGCCTCAGAGGGCATCACAGGCACGACAGCAGCATGTGAAGAAATGCACATCCCACGTCTTGCTGAAAGTACTCGCCCTCAGACTAGGAGGGCCTCAGCAGGCACAGCCACAACAGCTCCGTTGGCAGCAATGCACGTCGCACCTCTTGGCAGGGGCACTCGCCCTCATACTAAGAGGGCCTCAGCAGGCACAGCCACGACAGCCCCGTTGGCAGCAATGCACGTCGCACCTCTTGGCAGGGGCACTCGCCCTCATACTAGGAGGGCCTCAGCAGGCACAGCCACAACAGCCCCGTTGGCAGCAATGCACGTCGCACCTCTTGGCAGGGGCGCTCGCCTTCAGACTAGGAGGGCCTCAGCAGGCACAGCCACGACAGCCCCGTTGGCAGCAATTCACATCGCACCTCTTGGCAGGGGCACTCGCCCTCAGACTAGGAGGGCCTCAGCAGGCACAGCCACCGTTACAGCCCCGTTGGAAGCCATGCACGTCGCACCTTTAGGCAGGGGCACTCGCCCTCAGACCAGGAGGACCTCAGAAGGCATTGCCACGACAGCTGCATGTGATACAATTCACATCGAAAGTCTTGCCAGTAGCACTTGCCCTCAGACTAGGAGGGCCTCAGCTGGCACAGTAGCCAAGGGGGCAGTCCCTGTCCCATGTTCACCTGTGGCTCGGATCACACGTCTCCGGGCGTCGGCCTGCGTTTCAGGGACGACGGCTGCTTTAGATACAGAGCCCGCCCCACGTGACGCTATCCCACCCGCAATAGCTGCAGTCCCTGGCCCTTCCTCTGCCTCAGCCCATGGGGCAGTCCCTGTCCCATGCGAGCCTGCCCCCGTCCCAAAACCTCTGTCCCATGTGGCACGAATCACACGTCTCCAAGCTCGGCGGGAGTCGGCAGGTGCTCCTGGGACGTTGGCTGCCTTAGATACAGCGCCTCGCCCACGTGACGCTGTCCCACCCGCAGTCGCCGCAGCCCCTGCCCCCTCCTGTGCCCCTGCATCGGCCCCAGCCTCGTGTGTACCTGTGGCCAGGAATACCCGCCTCCAGCAAAGGCAGGTGTCAGAGAGCATCGCAGTGCTTGCCCTACCAGCCGCCCTCCCGGCCCCCTCCTCTGCCCCTACCTTTCGTGCACTTGTGGCCAGGAATTCCCGCTTGCAAGCTAAAGGGGCTTCAGAAAGCGCCGCATGCACAGCTGGTCCCTCAGCACCCGTCCTAGCACTTGCAGCGCACGCGCGGGTAGCACGGAAAACCCGCCCCCTGAAGAGGCGAGCGTCAGAGGGCAAATCAGTCCTGCCCCCAATAGATCCTGTCCCTGCCCCCTCCTCTGCTCCCGCAAAAGCACGCGAGCCGTTTGTGCCTGTGGCAAGGAACACCCGCCTGCAGAAAAGGCGGTTGTCAGAGGGCATCGTAGACCTTACCCTACCAGCAGCGGTCCCTGCCCCCTCCTCTGCTCCCGCACAAGCACGCGAGCCGTTTGTGCCTGTGGCAAGGAACACCCGCCTGCAGAAAAGGCGTTTGTCAGAGGGCATCGTAATCCTTACCCTACCAGCAGCCGTCCCTGCCCCCTCCTCTGCTCCTGCGCAAGCACTTGAACCGTATGCGCCTGTGGCAAGGAACACCCGCCTGCAGACAAGGCGGGCTTCAGAGCTCACAGCAGCCCCTGACCTGTTAGATTCCATGCCTGCCCCGGTAGATTCTGTCTGTCCCCCGGCGGATCCTGCCCCTTCCCTTGAAGACACCGTCACTGCGTCGCTGGGTCCTCACCCTGCCCCTGCCCCCACCTGTGCCCCTGCCCAGCCCAAGTCCCTGCCCAAGAACCTGCCCCTGCCCATGCACCTGCCCCCGTGCAACTACCCGCACCTGCACCTGATCCTGCCCCACTATGCCAAAGTCCCTGAGCCCTCCGCACGCGTGACCAGGAACGCACGCTCCCAGGCAACACGGGCGGCTGAGGCTAAGTCAGGTTTGCTTGGATGGGCCATAGCCTTTGTGGTAACTCACCGGTCGGAGGAGCTCCAGGATTCAGAAAAGACTTACCGTGCCTATGGGACAGCCCTGGGGATGCTGCAGGCAGCTGGACACGCGAAGGACCTGCCAGACCTGATGGACAGGTCTGTCTGTCTGTCTGTCTGTCTGTCTGTCTGTCTGTCTGTCTGTTTGTCTGTCTGTCTGTCGACTCAGTGCCCAGGAGAGGTTACCTTGTAATCGCGCTCCAAGGCTGAAGTAGCTGATTTAATTGGCCTGGCACGAGCAGGTGGGGACCAGGCTTACGAATGTTGTGTTCTGCTTGGGCACCAGTGCTCCCCCTCTTTTCTAACTTGAAGGGTTGGGTGCTGTAGTCTAGGTTGTGGGTGCAGTAGCTTTTGCTATTGGTGGTTCGCCGTGGTAAACGAGCCACTGGCCTTTGATTAAACCCTTACCCTAGTTGGGCCCAGGGTGAATTGGGGGATGTGCGTACGTTTGTCTCGTGCATCAACCCCCACTTGTGCTTGCAACCTTGTTAACCTGTCTTACAGTAGCGGTACAGCCCCGCCTCGTTTCTTTAGGCGCTACTTACCGTCTGGGACAGGACTTGCAACTTCTTTGATCGCGAGGTTTTCACGACTTTTGAAGCTAGATCCACATGATTCTGGATCATGGAAACCTCGGTTGGTTGTGTGCCTTGCCTTGCATACCTTACTTTTGACATGGAGACCCATGGTGCAGTTTTGACAAGACTATTGACCGCTGCATGAACCGGTATACCATGTGCAGCAGACGTCTAGGCCAGGTCTTATCAACGGGAGCACTCCAGGCTTCACTCATTTTGTTTGGCTCACGTTGCACTGCTCACCGCTAAAGGGACTTGCCCAACCTCGATATCAGGAGGGGCTAAAACGAAAACAAGCACTTACGAATTGGGCCTTAATAAACAAATTTCCGTTGGGTGCCCTGATTTCGTGCTACATACCACTACATAGATAATTGAATTGTACGATTCTCACTGATTCTTATAAAATTTTCGCATCTCATCACATTTTTAATGTCGTGGACTGGTATGTGCCAGTAGAACCCGAAGCACCCGCAAGAGGTTTTTGGCCTGTCTATCACATGTTCACATCTCATCACATTTTTAAATCTCATCAAATTATTTAATGTTATGGACTGGAAGGTGCTACTACATCCCGAAGCACCCACGAGAGATTTTAGGCCTGCCTATCACATTTTCAAATCTCATCACATTTGTTACAATGATGGACTGGCACGTGCTAGGACAACCCGAAGCACCCGCAAGAATATGGAGGCCTGTCCATCACAATTTTCACATCTCATCACATTTTGTAATATCGTGGACAGGTATGTGCCAGTAGAACCTGAAGCACCCGCACGAGATTGGAGACCACCCCAGGGGCATAGGAGGCTATATTCCGAGCGTATCGCAAGTGAACCTTTGCCCAAGAAGAACCATAACGACCTCCTTACGGCCACTGGCCACCTTGACGACATCCTGGACAGCCACGAGAGTTTGGAGACAGAGTCCATGGTGGACCCAATGTACATGGATCGATATGTACGTTTATCTGGGGGACTCTTCTGTTGTTGTTGTAGTTGTTGTTGTTGTTGTCATTCTTTTAATATTTGTTTGTAGTCTTCCTGTTGTTGTTGTAATCGTTCATGCTATTTTCGTTGTTGTTGTCGTTGTTGTTACTGTTGTACACATACACACACACACCTACACAGACACGTCCACACACACACACAGTCACACAAACAATCATAAACACAGAAATCATCTGACATTTATAAAACCTACATCCCACCCTCTCTTCCGTCCATCCCATCCTCTTCTTTAACTACCCCATCCTCTTCTTTAGCTACCCCATCCTCTTCTTTAGCTACCCCATCCTCTTCTTCGGCTGCCCCATCCTCTTCTTTAGCTACCCCATCCTCTTATTTAGCTACCCCATCCTCTTCTTTAGCTACCCCATCCTCTTCTTCAGCTACCCCATCCTCTTCTTTAGCTACCCCATCCTCTTCTTTAGCTACCCCATCCTCTTCTTCGGCTATCCCATCCCCTTCTTCAGCTACCCCATCCTCTTCTTTAGCTACCCCATCCTCTTCTTTAGCTACCCCGTCCTCTTCTTTAGCTACCCCATCCTCTTCTTTAGCTACCCCATCCTCTTCTTCAGCTACCCCATCCTCTTCTTTAGCTACCCCATCCTCTTCTTCAGCTACCCCATCCTCTTCTTTAGCTACCCCATCCTCTTCTTCAGCTACCCCATCCTCTTCTTTAGCTACCCCATCCTCTTCTTCAGCTACCCCATCCTCTTCTTTAGCTACCCCATCCTCTTCTTTAGCTACCCCATCCTCTTCTTTAGCTACCCCATCCTCTTCTTCATTCAGCTACCCCTCCTCTTCTTTTCTACACAATCCTCTTCTTTAGCTACCCCATCCTCACTTAGCTACCCCATCCTCTTCTTAAGCTACCCCTCCTCTTCTTCAGCTCCCCATCCTCTTCTTAGCTAACCCCATCCTCTTCTTCAGTTACCCCCCATCCTCTTCTTCAGCTCCCCCATCCTCTTCTTTAGCTACCCCATCCTCTTCTTTAGTTACCCCATCCTCTTCTTTAGCTACCCCATCCTCTTCTTTAGCTACCCATCCTCTTCTTTAGCTACCCCATCCTCTCTTTCAGCTACCCCATCCTCTTCTTAGCTCTTCATCCTCTTCTTTCTTTAGCTACCCCATCCTCTTCTTTAGCTACCCCATCCTTTTCTTTAGCTACCCCGTCCTCTTCTTTACCTACCCCATCCTCTTCTTCAGCTACCCCATCCTCTTCTTTAGCTACCCCATCCTCTTCTTTAGCTACCCCATCCTCTTCTTTAGCTACCCCATCCTCTTCTTTAGCTACCCCATCCTCTTTTTAAGCCTCCCCATCCTCTTCTTCGGCTACCCCATCCTCTTCTTCAGCTACCCCATCCTCTTCTTTAGCTACCCCATCCTCTTCTTCAGCTACCCCATCCTCTTCTTCAGCTACCCCATCCATACGCATTCCCTATTTCTTCGGCTACCCCACCCCATCCCATTCCATATGCACACTGCTGGTACTGATTACACCACTCTTGCACCAACCTTGATTGTACTGCTGGTACTAATCGCACCACCCTTGCACCACCCTTGATTGTACTGCTGGTACTGATCGCACCACCCTTGCACCACCCTTGATTGTACTGCTGGTACCGATCGCACCACCCTTGCACCACCCTTGATTGTACTGCTGGTACTGATCGCACCACCCTTGCACCACCCTTGATTGTACTGCTGGTACTGATCGCACCACCCTTGCACCACCCTTGATTGTACTGCTGGTACTGATCGCACCACCCTTGCACCACCCTTGATTGTACTGCTGGTACTGATCGCACCACCCTTGCACCACCCTTGATTGTACTGCTGGTACTGATCGCACCACCCTTGCACCACCCTTGAGGTAATGATAACGCCTGGTGGGGCGTGGTGTTAAGGGAGCCTGTCGTACGCGGGTGGGGAGCGGTCTCCTACCTCAACTGGACAAGCTACCATCGCGGTTGACGATGACCTGCAACGCCAAGAGCGACCAAAGGGGGAGTCGAACCCCCGACTCTTCATTCTTTAGCGATCTGGTCTACCACTAGACCATTGCAATCGCTAAAGAGGCTAACCACCCTTGATTGTACTGCTGGTACTGATCGCACCACCCTTGGTTGTTCTGCTGGTACTGATTGCACCACTCTTGCACCACCCTTGATTGTACTGCTGTTACTAATTGCACCACCCTTGCACCCCCCCTTGATTGTACTGCTGGTACTGATCGCACCACCCTTGCACCACCCTTGATTGTACTGCTGGTACTGATCGCACCACCCTAGCACCACCCTTGCCCTTCCAAGACCTAACCTCTTCTGCATTCCTCTCTAAACTTCACCTCTTCAGGAACAAACATTCCTTCAATACTCTCTTGAACTGCCCTCTTCTGCAAAAAACAACCCCTCAAGAATCTTTAGACCTTATAAATTCTGCAAATATTATTCCCTAAAAACTCTATTGGCCTAACACATACTCCGAAAAACATTCCCTCAATACTCTTTTGGCCTAACCTATTCTGTAAACATTCCCTCAACAGCCACTGCAGGATCTGTCTAAGTGTCGAGGGTTGCTGGCGCAATGGATGACCAGTTGCAGAGACCTATTCAAGGTATGTTTCTGCCTGTGCCTTTACTTTTATAAATAGTGCCTTTGCCTTATAACACTTTTTCAAGAAAGGGTCTTAAAAGGCAGTCTGATCTATGCTTCTATGCATTCAATTCACGTCAATGCAATTCAATTTGATTAAATTAAATCGAATTAAAAAACTCAACATTAAATCAAGGTCAATTAAAATCAATTCAATTCAGAACTCTGGTGATTTCATTCGGGACGCGTCTTCAGGTGCCCTTAATCAAGAAAGGGTCTTCAATAGGCAGTCTGATCTACAATAACTTGTGAAAAAAAAAACTTGTAGTAAAATGCATCGGCATGATGTGGCCATGGTGCCTGGGGCTTGCCTAGGGCTCGCCCTTGACGCCGTAGATTATTTTTTTAATGAGGCGGTCCACGGTGACTACTGCTAGCTCCGGCTTACGCAGTGGTGTCCTTAATTTCACGTCCTGTGAGTGACTGCATTACACGGATGTAACAATTTCAATTTCAATTTCTACAATTACTTTTGATTCCGACTTCAAGATTTCCAATGCAGAAATATTTTTGAACATAAAAGAGGCAAATGGCTGTGTTGATTGGCAATGTTTCAAAGGCACCTATAATATACCGGGATAGGCACTATGATATCATATCACTGGACTACAGTTACCATTTATATACGATATCATATGATGCAATTTGTATGATATCATATAATATCATACTCGCCTTTGGTCAAAATCATATGATATGCCGATCCCTACCTATAAATGACCAGATGTGATTGCAACGGCATACCGAAAGTAACTTTCTACGCATGTGAAGGATCCCGGTCAAGTGAAAGACCAGTTTCAGCCACTCTTGTGATGTTAAAGGCTGTCACTAGTAATATATACAATATATAAAGGAAAATAATATACGGGTGCAATAGACATATAAAGGACAAGTTCTATGCAGCGTCGCCTGCGACGCTAAAAAATGGCGGAAAGTGATCGGGACCAAGCGACAGGCGGCAACGGAAGCGATTTAGTTACGAGACCGTTTGCTGATGTGTCGGGCTTCATCACGGTCAGACGGTCAGACGGACAAATGGTTAAACATGGGGGCTCCCGCCCCCCAGAAGGGGGGTCTCTGCAAAAAATGTATCTGCGCATGCGAGAGATTCTGATCCAGTGGATGACCAGTCACAGCCAATCGTATGAGGTAAACAGCTGCCACTCGATATATATAAGATATAGAAAATAAAATAATCTACACGTGCAAGGGATTCTGGTCACGTGGAAGACCAGTCGCAGCCACTTGTATGATGTTAAAGACGGTCACTAGTAAAATATAAAATATATAAAGGAAAAGAATATACGTATGCGAGAGATCCTAATGGCGTGGATGAACAGCGACAACCAATATTGTGGGGTAAACGGCTGCCAATAGAGAAATACAAATACCTAACCAATGTATGTGGGGGATCCCTAGTCGCGTAGATGACCAGTCGCAGCCACTCTTGTGAGGTTAAAGGCTGTCACTGGTAAAAATAAAATGATAGCACATATAAAATATGTATACATGAAATAACAGAATCTATGCATGAAAGAGATCCTGGTCGTTTGAATGACCACAGCCACTCTGGTCAGGTGAAAGGCTGTCGTTAGTGAAATGTAAAATATATATAACACTTAAAATAAAATAATCTACGCATGCGAGGGATCCTGATCCAGTGGATGATCTATCGCAGCCACTCCCTCAGGTGAAAGGCTGTCACTGGCGACATATCAAATATATAAAATACAATTATCTACGCATGCAAGGGATCCTGGTCCAGTGTATGATCTATCGCAGCCACTCTTGTGAGGTGACAGGCTGTCACTAGTAAAATATGAATACATGAAATAGCAGAATCTACGCATGAAAGAGATCCTGGTCATTTGAATGATCTATCGCAGCCACTCTTGTGAGGTAGTGGAATGTAGAATATATATAACTTGTTTGCTTAATAACAACAAATAAAAAAAAACTGGTAAATCAATGGTCGACTTACTCTTAAAAAGCAACCACAACCAGCAGATTTGCGTTACCATTTTAACAGTGTGTGTTGATTTACAAAGTCTTTTGGGCTATGCGTAGCACCTTCTAGGCAGCTTCTTATCTGCGTCCTTGGGCACAATCTGAAGCTAGGTAGTGCGCCTTGAAACTCACATGGCATGCAATCTTAAACAATCTATGGGATTGACGCATTGGCTGGCCAACAATTGTTTCAAAGCCACCTTTACTGTGATGATTTGAGTTTTCCTGGTGCCCTACTGGACTCCAAATGTGCCCTCGGCTTGGTGGAGTCAAGGGGGACTTATGAACATCGTGCACAAAGAAGAAAAGAAAAAGAAGAAAAGAAAAAGAAGAAACAACTCGCTTAGGACTTGTTTTTTGTGTGTGGGGCACCAAGTAGTGGTAACGCTTTCGCTCACCAGCCTGGATAGAAGTCACGATACAGTGAAGTGGAGTAGGGGAAAGGTAGGTGCTGGGAGGGGGTGAAAGTGGAGGGGTGGTTGGGGGTCGCAAATTGAGCAAATCAGTGCGACCACTATGCGACGTGCTGCCCCCCGAACCCTGCGGAGCGCGAATCGCGGGGCCCGGGGGGGCTCTGAAGGCCATTTCTGACTAGTTTAGGCAGACCCATGCGTCGCCATGCAGCTGCGCAAAAAGATACACCAGGAGGCTCAGATGATGATGGGTCGTTCAGAGGAGGGGGAAAAAATGATCTGTTCGCATTACAGTTTTGGCGGAGCCCCCCCTTCTGGGGGGCGGGAGCCCCCAGTGTTACCCATTTGTCCGGTCGACCGACCATCCATCCATCTGACCGTGATGAAGCCCGACACGTCAGCCAACACTCTCGTAACTAACTCGCTTCCGTTGCCACCTGTCGCTCCCTCGCCTTCAGTCTCCGCCAATTTTTAGCGTCGCAGGCGACGCTGCATCGATCTTGTCCTGATAACAATTTCTTTTTTTACTGCCAAAGATGGCGAGCAGCCAAATTGCTGGCTGAAACTATGTAACCAAGTTCAAGTAATGGGTAGATTTTTTCCACTTCAAGAATGCTGAGTCGTGTTTCAGATGTTACACCCAATGCAACCAGTTTTGTTATGTACGACGACGCGTCGCCACTGCGTTATCATTCCGTCGTCGCATGGTGATGCATGGGTTTGGCAAAAATAGTCAGAATTGGCCTTCCGTCGCCCACTGAGCTACGTAAAATCATTGGCAAATGGCCTTCTGTCGCCCACCCGTCGCCCATTGCCACCGTCGCCTACTGCTTCCGTTGCATTATGATTTATGCAACAAGTCAATTAATTGAGTCACATACTCACCACTGCCAAGTACTCACCACTGCCAAGCACTCACCAGTGCACCAGTGCCAGCCATAAATTTATTGGAACAAGTCCTATGCAGCGTCGCAAGCGATGCGGAAAGTTGGCGGAGTGTGTTGGCTACGGAACGAAAGGTTGCAACGATGGAGCTGACCGAAGCAACTTAGTTATGAGAACGTTGGCTGACGTGTCAATGTTTCGGTCGGTTGGACAAACTGACAAAAAACCCTGGTAAACCTGGTAAACCTGGTAAACCTGGGGGCTCCTGCCCCCCAGAAGGAGGGCCTCCGCCCCAAAATAAACGGTGCGTTCAGGTGTGCGTGTTTCCTCATTACTATGCAGCTACCCATCAGGTAAGGTACCGTGAGGTTAGGAGGGGGAGGGAGGAGGGGGCTCTTTTGGGGTAACAAATATTATTTGGGGCTCAGTTCATCAGTACTTTTTCTTTTTAAGCCCTTTCTATCACGGTTGGGCAAGTCCCATAAGCCTATTTGGCCTACCCCTGGACTGCAACATACATACATACATGATTACAACTTCATCAGTGCTTTTTCTTTTTAAGTCCTTCCTAACACGGTTGGGCAAGTCCCTTTAGCCTATTTGGCCTACCCCTGGACTGTAACATACATACATACATACAACATACATAATACATACATACATACATACATACATACATACACACACATACATACATCATACATACATACATACAACATACAACTACATCATACATACATACATAAATCTACATACATACATACATAAATACATACCACATACGTACATACGTACAACGTACTACATACATACACATAATACATACACACATAATACAAATACATACATACATACTACATACACACACACATCCATACAATACACCATACATAACATACATACACACATACATCACACATACAACACCTACATACCCCATACATACACACATACACACATACATACACACATACATACACACATACATACACATATACATACACACATCATACACACATACATACACACATACTACCACACATCACAACAATACTACACACATACATACACACATAAAATACACACATACATACACACATACAACACAATCATAATCCACAATACATACATACATACATACATACATACATACATACATACATACATACATACATACATGCATACATACATACATACACACACACATTGATTCCAACAGATAAATATTCCTATTATTTCCGCATTGGTGTGTGCACCTGACCTCAACACATTATGGCGGTTTAAAAGACCCTACTGCCAACCGACCAACCAAACCATCCAAACCAACTCCCTCCCCTCAACCCCTCCAGCTTTCTCCAGAGACAATATTTATAGCGGTCAACCTCATGGACCGCTACTGTGCGACCTGTGATGAAGCTGTAGGAAAACTGAAGGTGCATCTGGTGAGTGAATCCCCGGTGTGTGTGTGGGGGGGTGTTGGGTGTTGGTGGAGCATGGAGGTGTGTGTGTGTGTGCGGGTGTTACTCCAGAGACAATATTTTTCGAAAATTGCTGTCAACCTCATGGACCACTACCGGGCGACCTGTGATGAAGCTCTAGGAAAACTGCAGGTGCATCAAGTGAGTGCATCCCCGGTGTGTGTGGTGTGGGTGTGTGTGGTGGGGGGGGGGGGGGGTGTGGTGTGGTGTGGGTGTGTGTGGTGGTGGTGGGGGTGGTGTGGGTGTGTGTGGTGGCGGTGGGGGTGGTGTGGGGGGGGTCGTGGAGTGTGGTGGGGGTGGTGTGCGGGGGGGGGTATTTCAGAGACAATATTTGTCAACAACAGCTGTCCACCTGATGGACCGCTACTGGGCGACCTGTAATGAAGCTCTAGGAAAACTGCAGTTGCATCTGGTGAGTGAATCCCGGTGTGTGTGTGGGGTGGTGGTGGGTGTTGGGGTGTTGGGTGTTGGTGGAGCATGGAGGTGTGTGCGGGTGTTACTCCAGAGACAATATGTTTTGAAAATAGCTGTCCACCTCATGGACCGCTACCGGGCGACCTGTGATGAAGCTCTAGGAAAACTGCAGTTGCATCTGGTGTGTGAATCCCCCGTGTGGCAGTTTTTTTTCTCTTCAGATTTCTGTAGTCCAGGTCGAGTAGCTACTGGGGCTGCTCAGCCCTGATTTCAGGATAGTTGCGTAGCCATCACATGGCGGAATGCGGAGCCTGGGGGGTCGGGAGGCAGCCCGCCCAGATATCGGGGGGTGCAGGGGGTGCAGCATTCGATGGAATGGCGACGAAATGGCGACTCGTCATCGTTGAAAAAGAAACACTGGTGTGTGTGTGTGTGTGGGGGGGGGGGGGTGTTCGTGAAGTGTGGGGGGGGTTGTTGTGGTGTTGATGGAGTGGTGGGGGTTGTTGGCGGAGTGTGGGGGGGGGGGAGGATGGGGTGCGTGGAGTGGGGTGTGGGTGTTGGTGGGGGGGGGGTCATGGAGTGTGGTGTGTGTGTGGGGGGGGGGGTATTCGTGGAGTGGTGTGCGGGGGATGTGTTGGTGGCGGTGGGTGTTAGTGGAGCGTGGGGGTGTGGGGGGGGGGTGTTACTTGCGGGATAATATTTGTAGACAATAGCTGTCCACCTGATGGAGCGCCATCTGGCGACTTGTGATGAAGCTCCAGGAATCCTGCAGGCTCATCTGGTGAGTGAATCCCCATTATGTGTGGGGGGTGTTGGGGTGGTTGTGGAGTGTTAGTGGAGTGTAGAGGTGTGTGTGTGTGTGCGGGTGGGGGGGGGGCGTGTGTTTGTGTGCTGGTGTTGCTTCAGAGACAAAATGTATAGCAGTCAACCTGATGGACCGTTACCTGGCGACCTGCGATGAATCTTCACAAAGCATGCAGGTGGTCTGGTGAGTCAATCCCCAGTATGTGTGTGGGGTGTTGGGGTGGTTGTGGGGTGTTAGTGGAGTGTAGAGGTGTGTGTGTGTGCTGGTGTTACTCCAGAGACAATACTTATAGGTGTCCACCTGATGGAGCGCTACCTGGCGATCTGCGATGAAGCTCCATTAAGCATGCAGGCGCATCTGGTGAGTGAATCCCCAGTGTGTGTGTGTGGTGGTGGTGGTGGTGGGGGTGGTGGGGGTGTGGGGGGGGGGGGGAGCGTGTGTGTGTGCTGGTGTTACTTCAGAGACAAAATTTATAGCAGTCCACCTGATGGACCGTTACCTAGCGACCTGCGATGAAGCTCCACTAAGCATGCAGGCGCATCTGGCGAGTGAATCCCCAGTGTGTGGGGGGTGTTAGTGGAGGTGGTGGTGGGGTGGTGGCTGGTATTACTTCAATATAAGTTTGTCAGACGACCTGTCCACCTCATGGGGCCCTCGCCAGCATCTGCAATGAAGCACCACAAAGGGTGGAGTGTGTGTGTGTGTGTGTGGGTGGGGGTTGGGCGGAGTGGGGTGTGGGTGGTTGGTGGGAGTGGGGGGGGGGGGGGGTTGGTGTAGGTGAGTGGGTGTATGTGTGGGCGTTTGGTTGGATGTTGTTGGTGGGTGGGGGGTTCTTCTGTGGCGGTGGGAGACAGGGTGTCCGGTGTTTTGAGGGTGGGGTTGGGGGGTTGGGGGGTGGGGGGTGTGGCGGGGGGTGGGGTGGGGGGGTTGGGGGGGTCGGGTGGGTTGAGGGGTGTGGTTGTGGGGGGTGGGGGGAGGGGGGGGGGGGGTGGGGGGGGGGGGGGGTGGGGGGGGGGGGGTCGGGGGGGGGGGGGTGTTGGGGGTGGGAGGGGGAGCGGGGTTGGGTATGGTGGGGGGGGGGGAGTGGGTGGGGTGGGGAGTGTGTGGGGGGGGGGTGGGTGAGTGTGGGGTGGGAGGTGGGTTGGGGGGGGGGGGGGGGGGGGGGAGTGGAGTGGGGGGAGGGGGGGGGGGGGGGGGGGGGGGGGGGTGGGGGGGGGGGGGTTGGTGTTGGGAGGTAGGTGGGTGTGGTGGGGGGGGGGGGTGTGTGGGGGGGGGCGGTGTGGGGTGGGTGGGGGTAGTGGGGGGTGGGGTGGGTGGGGGGGGGTGGGGGGGGGGGGAGAGAGGTTGTGATATGTGGGGGGGTGGGGGGGGGTGATAGGTGGAGGGGATTTTGGGGCCGGTGGGGGGGGTAGGAGGGGGGGTGGAGGGGGGAGGGTGGGGTTGGGGGGGTGGTGTGGGTGTGGGGTGGGGTGGGGGGGGGTGGGTTAACACAGATTCCATAACATCGAAGCATTCCCAACACAAATGTGCCAGTATACACACACACCAGGCCCCTACACACCAGGCCCCTACACAAACATGAAGCATATGAGATACAGAGAATAGGCCTCTTGAATACGGAAATGATCAGCATCCCTGGAACACACCCACGTCCACACCCACATACCAGTAGGGGCCGGCTATATTATATAATATTAGTGAATAAATCATATTATATAATATTAGTCGGACGAGCCATCTCACCAGAATGTCGAATTTATTTGAAAAACTAATATTATTGTGACACTATAATAATATTAGTTAATCTTAGTTTTTCAATCACTAATATTAGTTGCCGTTCCCTACACACCAGGCCCCTACACAAACATGAAGCATATGAGATACAGAGAATAGGTTTCTTGAATACGGAAATGATCAGCATCCCTGGAACACACCCACGTCCACACCCACGTACCAGGCTATTTTCCGATACTTGCACGATACTTGCACGATACCTGCACGATAATTCAACGTCTCCCAGGCTATTTCAGGCTATTTTGGGTTATTTCAGGCTCTTTCAGGTTATTTCATTGATCCTCGCACCCTACACAGACATGAAACGTAGATACAGAAAACTCATTGTATATATCGTTGTCTGCAGTTGGTTGTCCCCAGTACGATCAGACGGGCTGGCCCCCTCAGCCTCTAGCCTCCTTATAAGGGGCACCATTAATTGATGTTAACGTCCTCGTCTGCAGGTGGCTGTCGCCAGTGCGATTAACCAGGCTGGCCCCCTCAGCCTCTCGCCTCCTTATAAGGTGCACCATTAATTGATGTTAACGTCCTCGTCTGCAGGTGGCTGTCGCCAGTGCGATTAAACGGGCTGGCCCCCTCAGCCTCTCGTCTCCTTATAAGGTGCACCATTAATTGATGTTAACGTCCTCGTCTGCAGGTGGCTGTCGCCAGTGCGATTAAACAGGGCTGGCCCCCTCAGCCTCTCGCCTCCTTATAAGGTGCACCATTAATTGATGTTAACGTCCTCGTCTGCAGGTGGCTGTCGCCAGTGCGGTTAAACAGGGCTGGCCCCCTCAGCCTCTAGCCTCCTTATAAGGGGCACCATTAATTGATGTTAACGTCCTCGTCTGCAGGTGGCTGTCGCCAGTGCGGTTAAACAGGGCTGGCCCCCTCAGCCTCTGGCCTCGTTTTAAGGTGCACCATTAATTGATGTTAACGTCCTCGTCTGCAGGTGGCTGTCGCCAGTGCGGTTAAACAGGGCTGGCCCCCTCAGCCTCTGGCCTCGTTTTAAGGTGCACCATTAATTGATATTAACGTCCTCGTCTGCAGGTGGCTGTCGCCAGTGCGGTTAAACAGGGCTGGCCCCCTCAGCCTCTGGCCTCGTTTTAAGGTGCACCATTAATTGATGTTAACGTCCTCGTCTGCAGGTGGGGGTAACTGCCATGATGATCGCTACTAAGTATGAGGAAGTGAGCACTAGAGTCTCAGCGAAGGAGTGGTGTTCCACAACTGGTGAGTATGTGCCACAATTATAATATAATCTCTCATGTACTGTATGACCAGATATAATTGCAAGGATGCTCCTTGAAACAAGTCCTATGCAGCGTTGCAAGCGCCGCGGAAAATTGGCGGAGTGTGATGGCAACGGAACAAAAGGTGGCAACGATGGAGCTGACCGAAGCGAGTTAGTTACGCGACAGTTGGCTGACATGTCGGGCGGGTAAGACATTTTTCTGTCAAACGGACAAATGGGTAACCCTGGGGGCTCCCGCCCCTTTGAAGAGGGGGTTCCGCCAGAAACTACTTGTTTTTAAAGTAATCTTCTGGCTGGTTGTATTTTGAGGTTGAAAAGACCTTGCACCAGGGTAATTCAAAGCGCGCGCTTTTGAGCTTTTGAGCGCTGACTTTTTGACCCCCTCTGCGCTTTAAGCGCAGTATTTTGCAACCCCTTGTGGGCGCTGCAAGCAATTTTTTGCGCTTTTGCACTACAAAGCGCAGTTTTTTTTTAAGTGCGCGAAAGCGCTGGCCAATTTGGCCATTTGAAGTACCCTGCCTTGCACCACTGTTTTGGCACCACGGTTTTTGCGTGGAGCCCCCCCTCCAGCAAAGGAGTGGTGTTCCATAACTGGTGAGTATGTGCCGCAGGTCGCAGGTCCAGTAGCTGGTTGGGCTACTCAGCCCTGATTTCAGGATAGTTGCGTAGCCATTGCATGGCAGAGTGCGGAGCCTGGGGGGGTCGGGAGGCAGTCCGTCCCGATATCGGGGGTGCGGTGGGTGCAGCATTCGATGGAATGGCGACAGAATGGCGACTCGTCTTTGCCGAAAAAAGAAACACTGGTGTGTGTGTGGGCGGTCGCAGGTCCACCTGCGACACAACTAGTGAGCATCAGGGTACTACTTCTTGCCAAATTGGTCAGCGCTTAAAGCGCACTAACGGCCAATTAGTCAGCGCTTTTTAGTGCAAAAAGCGCAAAAATGCGCGCTGCGCCCACAGGGGGTTAAATAAACTGCGCCAAACGCGCAGAGGGGCTCAAAAAGGCAGGGCGGCACCGCTCTGCCGCACGCGCCTAGTAGTACCCTGGTGAGTATGTGCCTATATTATAATATAATCTCTCATATAATATATGACTAACGAACGGCAAATAATATTAGTGTTTGAAAAACTATTATTAACTAATACAATTATAGTGTCAAAATAATATTAGTTTTTCCAGGTTTTTCAAATAAATTCGAATTTCTGGTGAGACAGCTCATCCGAATACAATTGTGTAATATTATATAACTTTATGTATTCACTAATATTGTATACCGGTAACATAGCCGACCCCTATATATGACCAGATGGGATTGCAAGGATGCGATAATAAACGCACAATTAAATTATCATTCCAGCTGAGTTGATGATTTAATAATATTGTAGAATTAAATTATCACTGTAGCACGAACTCAGGGCCCCCGTTGGTTTAACAATTGTTTGGGGCTCAATTCATCAGTGCTTGTTCTTTTTAAGCCCTTCCTATACGGTTGGGCAAGTCCCTTTAGCCTATTTGGCCTACGCCTGGACTGTAACATACATACATACAAGGACGTACCGAAAGTAATCTTCTGGTTTATGATAGTATTTTGAGGTTAAATATACCTTGCGCCACTGTTTTGACACCTCTGTTTTTCATTATTTGATATTCAGTTTGTAATATTAAGCGTATATGGGCTCCAAAAGCGTACGTGCTGTCACTTAAAAACATATGTTTTGTAGTGCCCTGATGCATTTGTAGTTGTTTGTAGTACCCAGAAAACGTACCCGGAAAACAAACGTTTTTGGGCACACCTGGACTGTAACAACATACACCTCTGTTTTTTGGCGGAGCCCCCCCTCCTGGGGAGCGGGAACCCCCATATTGACCCCATTGTCCGTCCGTCCGACCGACGACAGAGACGAAGCCTGACACGTCAGCCAACTGTCTCATAACTAACTGGCTTCGGCCAGCTCCATCGTTGCCACCTGTCGTTCCGTTGCCAACACTCTCTGCCAATCTCCCACATTGCTTGCAACGCTGCAGAGGACTAATGTAGTAACGGGGGGCAGTGTGCTATAGAATGCCTTACGGTGGCTATAGCTACTTGGCGGCTTCAAGCTCTTCACTCCCCTCAATCTCCTCCTTGTTCGCGCCCTGTTTGGAACATGTTGAGGTGTTTTTGCCTTATTCCTCAAATAAATTTATCACTGCCTTACGGTGACTATAGCTAGCTCCGGCTTACGCTATGGTGTCCTTAACTTCACGTCCTGTGATTAACTGTATTACACGGATGTAACAATTTCAATTTCAATTATAGTATGCCTTTAGTTCTGTCTCGTTGTAAGCTGGCTATGAAGGGTCGGAATATACAGGTAGCGATGAAGGGTGGAAATTTGGGACGCGATGAACTGAGGGACGGTGTGCGGGAGGAACAGGGATTGGTACATAGCTCAGTTGTAGATAGGGAACGGCAACTAATATTAGTGTTTTTAAAACGAATATTAACTAATATTATTATAGTGTCACAATAATAATAGTATTTCAGATAAATTCGAAATTCTGGTGAGGCGGCTCGTCCGACTAATATTATATAATATTATTTATTCGCTAATACTATATAACATAGCCCTAGTTGTAGAGGAGGAGGCCGCCCCAGGACTGCCGTGGTTTCGACCGGTTCCCTGAGGGCTGAGGGTGGCGGGTAGACTAAGAGTAGCTGAGGGTAGCAGGTAAATGACGAGTAAGTTCGGTAAGGTCGGTAAGTTCGTTATGCATTACAGGTGACATTTTGACCGGCGATTTCGACCAACCTTATTATGGTTACGCTGCATAGGTCTAACTGCCTGCGGACTGACCATCTCACAACCCACAACCCTCACAACACAAAAACTGTAACCCACAACCCTCATGACCTGCAACCCACTTCCCTGAATCTTAAACGCACAACTCTCACAACTCACAACCTTCACAACTCACAACCTGTAACCCCAAACCCTCATAACCCGCAACCCACGACACACAACACACAACCCTCACAACACACAACCCTCGCAGCCCACAACCCTCACAATCCACAACACACAACCCGCAACCCACCCCTCAACTCAAATCCCACACAACACACAACCCTCACAACACACAACCCTCACAACTCACAACCCTCGCAACACACAACACACAACCCGCAAACCACCCCTCAACTCGCATCCCACGCATCACACAACCCTCACAACACACAATCCTCACAACACACAATCCTCACAACACACAATCCACAACACACCCCTGAACTCGCAACCCACACAACAAACAACCCTCACAAAACACAACCCTAACAACCCACAACACATAACCCGCAACCCACAACCCGCAACCCACAACCCACAATCCTTACAACCCACATCACACAACCCACAACACGTAATCCGCAACACACGACCATCAACCTGGAACCCACATCACACAACCTGCAACCCACAACCCGCAACCTTCACAACCCACAACCCTCACAACCCACAACCCTCACAGCCCACAACCTGCAAACCTCACAACCATCACATCCCTCAACCCTCACAACCATCACAACCCACAACCCTCACAATCATCACAACCCACACAACCCGCATCCCTCACAACCCACAACCCTCACAACCCACAACCCTCACAACCCGCATCCCTCACAACCCGCAACCCTCACAACCATCACAACCCACAACCCTCACAATCATCACAACCCACAACCCGCATCCCTCACAACCCACAACCCTCACAACCCACAACCCTCACAACCCGCATCCCTCACAACCCGCAACCCTCAGAAACCGCCTGGATAACACCTCAAGGCCTCCTGCGCATGGGGAAGGAAATGCTGATGGCACTAGGCTACACCACAAAACCCTCACAACCGGCAACCCACAAAGCACAACCCACAACACGCAACCCACAACACACAACACACAGCACACAACCCTCATAACCTACAACCCGAAACCCACAACCTGCAACCCACCCCTCAACTCACAACACACAATACGCAACCTCCAACCCACAACACACAACCCTCACAACCCACAAGACGCAGAACCCGACCAGATTACACCTCAAGGCCTCCTGAACATGGAGAAGGAAATGCTGAATGTACTAGGCTACAAGCTCTCTCTCCCAACGGCACTCACCTTCCAAGCCTCCCTCGTAGATGCGAATGGGCCCCTCGCCCCGTACGTCACACGCTGGACACGCGAGCAATGCGTGCAGGTGCTGGAGAGATCCCTGCAAGAACGGCGCATGCTGCAGTACAAGCCCTCCCTACTTTCCGCCGCAGCCGTGTTGCTTACGATGTTGCGAACAGGTGTCATGTATGATTTCCGCATTGATCTGCGACTGACGTACGATCCTTGGGTTATAAACTATCCTGATCTAAAAATCGACGCGCTTTCCTGGCTACCCGCGTTTGAGCTTCACTCAGGCTACCGGGTGGGCGAGCTTGTGCAGTGTGTCATGACCTTAGCTCTCATGCTGTACCAGGACAAGCTGTGGGATTGCCCGGCCTGGGATCCCCTCCCATTTCCCGAGGTCAACATTGGAACCCGCGAGACGATTCGCACATTGATGCACGCCGTCATGATTTTGTGGGAGGGGTTGGGCCCTGACGATGATGCAGAAGGTTACGGAAATGTTTTTTCAGAGGAGGATACAGAGGAGGATACAGAGGAGGATGAAGATGAGGAGGAGGAGGATACAGAAGCCAACTGGTTAATTAGCATTCCCCGCCATGTCTTGCGGGAACAGGCTGCACAGAATGGGAGTGATGGGCAATGATGAGGTAGCTTCTGTACACTTGATCCATCGCAACTGGGCATTGATGAAGGTGTCTGCTGTATTCTTGAATCCCCAGGTTACACAGATGTGCATTGGTGGAGGAACCTGTAGAACGTTTGAATCAACAGGTTGCACAGCATGGAAGTGATGAGGTAGGTTCTGTACACTAGAGCCATCGCAACTGGGAATTGATGGAGGTGTCTGCAGTACGCTTGAATCAACAGGTTGTACAGATGGGCAGCGATGGAGGTACCCGCTGCACGCTGCAGCCATTGTGTTAGGCAAGTGGGCATTGATGGAGGTGTCTGCGATATGCTTGAATCCTCAGGTTACACAGACGTGCACTGGTAGAGGAACCAAAAAAAAGGAAGCCGACTGGCTATCTAGCACACCCTGCCGAATCTTGCGGCAACAGGTTGCACAGCATGTGAGTGATGGGCAGTGAAGAGGTAGCTTCTGTACACTATAGCCATCGCAACTGGGCATTGATGGAGGTGTCTGCGGTATGCTTGAATCAACAGGTTGCCAAGATGGGTAGCGATGGAGGTACCCGCTGCACACTAGACCCATCGTGTTTTGCAACTGGGCATTGATGGAGGTGTCTGCGGTATGCTTGAATCCCCAAGTTACACAGATGTGCATTGGTGGAGGAACTTTTAGTACGTCTGAATAATCGGGTTGTGCATATGGGGAGAGATGGAGGTAGCTGTTGTACACTATAGTCATCAGATCCCATAAATGTGCAGTGGTGGAGGTACCTTCTGCACACTCGAGCCATTGTGTTAGGCAGCTGGGCAGTGATAGAGTCACCGGTTGTATGCTTGATTCACCAGGTTACACAGATGTGCATTGGTGGAGGTACCTTCTGCACACTAGAGCCATTGTGTTAGGCAGCTGGGCAGCGATAGAGTCACCGGTTGTATGCTTGATTCACCAGGTTACACAGATATGCAGTGGTGGAGGTAGCTTCTGCACACTAGAGCCATTGTGTTAGGCAGCTGGGCAGTGATAGAGTCACCGGTTGTATGCTTGATTCACCAGGTTACACAGATGTGCAGTGGTGGAGGTAGCTTCTGCGCACTCGAGCCATTGTGTTAGGCAGCTGGGCAGTGATAGAGTCACCGGTTGTTTGCTTGATTCACCAGGTTACATAGATGTGCAGTGGTGGAGGTAGCTTCTGCTCACTCAAGCCATTGTGTTAGGCAGCTGGGCAGTGATAGAGTCACCGGTTGTTTGCTTGATTCACCAGGTTACACAGATGTGACGTGGTGGAGGTCGCTTCTGCGCACTCGAGCCATTGTGTTAGGCAGCTGGGCAGTGATAGAGTCACCGGTTGTATGCTTGATTCACCAGGTTACACAGATGTGCAGTGGTGGAGGTACTTTCTGCACACTCGAGCCATTGTGTTAGGCAGCTGGGCAGTGATAGAGGCACCGGCTGTACCCCTTTGTCATCAGGTTGTACATATGGGGAGTTGAGGTGAAGTATTTAGGACAGTGTTTTTACGCATGGTGATATCTGGCCCAATGCCATGATGGATAGAACCACTGTACTTCAGACAGGTAGGCAGCCCCTTTCAGTGATGTACATTGGTCTAGTGGTAGACCAAATCGCTTGAGGACGAAGAGTCGGGGGTTCGATCCCCTCTTCGGTCGCTCTTGGCGTTGCAGGTCGTTGTCAACCGCGATGGTAGCTTGTCCTGTTGAGGTAGAAGACCGCTCCCTACCCACGTACGACGGGTTCCCTTAACACCACACCCCACCAGGCGTTATCATTACCCTTTACAGGTAGGCGACGATGATATGATATCATGTCATCATCTGATGACGGCAGTCTGACTAGGCTAAAGTTCCAATTTAAATACAATATCATATGATATATTGATCTCATACTCACCTTTGGCCAACATCATATTATATTCCAATGCCTAGATATCAGGCCAGATGCCATGATGGGTAAAAATACTCTACGTTATATAGGTAGGCGACGGTGATATGATATCATGTCATCATATGATTTTGTATGATGCCGGCAGTCTGACTAAGCTAGAGTTACCATTTATGTACAATATCACATGATGCAATTTGTATGACATCATATGATAGCGTACTCGCCTTTGGTCGGCACATCATATGATATGCCGGTCCCTATACCGTATATAGGTAGGGGTCGGCTATGTAATATAATATTAGTGAATAAATAATATTATATAATATTAGTCGGACGAGCCGTCTCACCAGAATTTTAAATTTGTTTCAAAAACTAATATTATTGTGACACTATAATAATATTAGTTAATATTAGTTTTTCAAACACTAATATTAGTTGACGTTCCCTATGTATAGGTACCTGCTGCATACTAGAGTCACTAGCTTCTGCGGATAGGCACTATGTATGTATGCATGTTACAGTCCAGGGGTAGGCCAAATAGGCTAAAGGGACTTGCCCAGCCGTGTTAGGAAGGGCTTAAAAATACAAGGTGCTGATGAACTGAACCCCAAATAATATTTTTATCGACAGGGGCCCTGAGTTCGTGCTACAGTAATCATTTAATTCTACAATACACGGATAGGCACTGATGTTGGTAGCTTCAGTTAGGTGGTGCGCCCAAAAGCTGGCACTGCAAATTTGGGGGGTCTTCGGCACCTTTGATTTTGCACTTTGGGTAATACTAGTCCCACAGGGGTGCAGAAAAGGGTGCCCCCTAAATTGACAGTGCGGAGTGATAGAAGGAGCTTTAGTTAGGAGTTAAGTGTTTTTATTTGTAGCTCAAAGCAGCAGCTTCTAGGCAGCTCCCCTGACTGGCTATTCAGCCAAAGCTAATGCAACTTAGTGTGTCTGGAAGATGACAGAATCTGCTGTCCAGGACTGTTGGAACTTGGGGCTTAGACCAGTGGCTGGATCAGGGAGCTGCCTAGAAGCTGCTGCTCGTAGCTAAAAAGGAAAACTATGTAGGTGGTGTGCCCAAAAGCTGGAGTGATGGGCGTTCTATAACAAAACGTTATATATAAGCATCACCACCGGTATTCAAAGCAATTGCAAACTTTGGGTGCGGCCCAGAGGCCAGCCCGGGGAGTGGGCTAGAAGCTACTGCAAGTGGTGAAATAAAAAAGAAGAGGAAGGAGAATTGTGTATGTTATGCCCGTTTGCTTGCACTGGGACCAACCACTAATAGGGGGGGAGGAGGAGGGGTCACCCTCTGGAGAAATCATTTATATACCCTGCTCTTCTCTTTATATACTCTGCTCTTGCCATGGTGATTTCCCCCAGCTGCGGCGTACAAGAGGGTCCCCCTAACACCATGCCCCTCCAGTCATAATCCTTTGTTTATCAGGCTCTGGGTGTCCATTAGTCCTACTTGGCTGCGTCAAGCCGCGGGCACATTTGAAGTCCAGTAGAGCACCATGAAAAATGCAGTCGTCATTATAAATTATCACTCCGGGACTAATACAATATAGAAGTTTGACTATTTTTTAAGCATGCCTTATTTGGGGCTCTGCTGTTGCACTCACCTTATCAATAATGTAGAACTAGGAATGAGTTACACAGGCCACCTGCGGCGGCATCCAAGTAGCGTGTACAAATTGACAGGTCCTATGCAGCGTCGCAAGCGACGCGGAAAATTGGCGGAGTGTGTTGGCAACGGAACGAAAGTCGGCAACGATGGAGCTGACCGAAGCGAGTTAGTTACGCGACCGTTGGCTGACGTGTCGGGCTTCAAGAAATTTTTCGGTCAAACGGACAAATGAGTAACCCTGGGGGCTCCCGCCCCATTGAAGAGGGGGCTCCGCCAAAAATTAGTACGCCATGCCACAGGCTTGAGGTTGAGGGAACCTTCCTGTTTGCACGCATGTTTACATACTGTAGAATAGCTACCATGTTGGGTTTATTTGGTTTCGCAGACCCCCTGCGCCTGAGCTTGGACTACGTCGCTACAGCACGGACAAGTAGCGTGTATAACATACATACTGGGGGGTTCCGTCTCATGGGAAACCTGCTAGGGAGTACATGATAGGACTCGGGAGTCATACCATATCATGCATAAATTGTACGAGTGTATAATCGCCATTGCCTTTCTTTTCAGCTACGAGAAGCTCCTTCTAGGCAGCTCCCTGAGCCAGCCATTGCGCTAAACCCCAAGATTTCAAGATAAATGGAAAGATGATTACATCAGCTTCTAGATGCACTACGTTGCTACAGGTTTGGTTGGGTAGCAAGCCACAGAAGCTGCCTAGAAGCTGCTGCTGACGGTTGAAAAGAAGAACCGTGATCCTGGGAATGGCTCATGCAGTTTGCTGATATCATTATCACGGAAGCTACCTAGAAGCTCTTGCAGATGGCTGAAAAAAAGGACCGTGATAATTCCAATCGCTCTTGCAGGTTGTTGATATCATTATCACAGAAACTGTCTAGGAGCTGCTGCTGGTGGCTGAAAAGGAGAACCGTGATAATCGCAATGGCTCTTGCAGTTTTTTTAAGTTGTGAAAGGACTTTCACCCCAGGAGGTGGGTCTCCCGACACAAACCAGTGACACGTGGGATTTGGATTCAGGTTGTTGATATCAGTATCAGAGTTGTTCAGGGGGACCCCACATCTGCTCCCTGAGACGCAGCCTGTTTCAACATATGCTTCTTGAGATACAAGTGCTTCCAAAATCTGCGTCTGCAACGCACCCAGGCCCCTAACCTGCGTCTGCGACGCACCCTTTTCTTTGACATGCAACGGACCCTCTAAAATCTGTGTCTGCGACGCAACGGACACTCCCCACATTGTCAACCGAGCACGGGCACTGATCAAAGGGGAATGACACACAGAACATTTTACAGAGACACGGACGAATCCTAAGAGAATGAGCGCAGCCATCATAAGGGTGGCTGGGTTTAGGGTATAGCCGGACGGGTTGACTGGGCCGACAGTAAAGAACCAGAGAGGCAACAGAACTGAACAACACTGGTTAGACGGTTTCATAATAATCATTTGTATGCATGTTACTGTCCAGGAAGCAGCCAACTTAGACTAAATGGACTTGCCCAACCTCAAAGAATCAAGATACTTCTAGACTATCGTATATGTTTTCCAAATAGATTGAACTTCTATTCATATCTATACCTAAGTGCGCCTACTCTTTTGTAGGAGTGGCAACGCCATTCGAACTGAATCCTTGGTGTCGGGATAGCCACATCCTTGGGTGAAAGTCTTTTCACCAAAAAAAGATTTACACGGCTTGTTTGCAGTTGCCGTTGTGTCAGGTCTTGGCATTGCCTTCCCGAGTATGTATCGCCCACCTTGCTTGCTTGCAAGGAAAGAAATGGACCTTGATATAGATTTTACCAATATATTAGATGGATTACTGATCAATACTTACACTGCACCCATCCAATACTGTTTTGGGGCGATCTTCGGATTTGTACGCCTGCATGAGGTAAAAGCACATGTTTGGAAGAAATGCTGTAGATAGCGATCGCAACATATATTCGACAACACAGTGCATAGACAGGACAGAAGCGCAGCCTGCCTACCGTCGAATTTTTGAACAGGAAGCATGAGGATTTTTGAGGCACTCCCACAAACCTTGAAAACAAGCAAGGAGCATAACAGACCAGGAAAGCAAGCAAACAGTAGGCGGAAAGGGGAGAGATGCCAAGTCGGGCAATCCAGAGCACCAAGCCCAAGAAACACGAGAGAGGGACCGAGAAGGAAACAAGCTAAAGACAACCAAGGGCACGCGCTAAGAGCAAATGAAGATGCAGCGATTGAGCCCTCGGAAGGAAATGAACACAATTCAAATCAGCACAACCACATTGCAGAAAAGGACCAAAGTGCCTAGGGGATATACCACAGGCACTCCAGGGAGAAAAGGGAGTGTCCAGACTAAACACAGAGTGTCCACAAACTAAACTAGCAAGACTCCCAAGAGAGAGAGATCGTTACATAAATGCAGCAAAACAGTGCTGAGTTAGAACACCTGCACAGCCTGCCTACCGCCTAATTGTGTAACAAGCATGAAGACTGTCGAGACATCCCCGCAAACCTGGAAAACAAACAAAGAGCAGAACAATAAAAAAGGCAAGCAAAAAGGAGGCGGAAAGGGGAGGCGAAAGAACCAGAGTGCCTATGAGATAAACCATAGGCACCCCAGGGAGTAAAGGGCGAGTCCAGGCTTAACAAAAAGTGTCCAGAAGCCTAACTACCGGTAGCAAGACTCCGCAAGCAAGCACACCTGACAGAGGATAAGGAATCCACCACACAGGGCAGACCTGTTGGCTATAAGCATCTGAAAGGTTTGCTATTTTGCAGCCAGCACACAGCCCTACCCGTACGTTAAAAGCCACAAGCAAGATTACAACTAGAGTATCAGCACCAACAAACTAAGCACGGCTGGACTAAAGAGAAAAGGAGACGGAAAGAGGGGGGGGGGGGGGGGGGGGGGGGGGGGGGGGGGGGGGGGACAAAAACGGCAGGAAGAGCCATGCCCAAACCCCGAGAGAGTTGATTCGTTGCATAAATAGTAGGGGGGCCTGGCGGATCCCCTGGAGGTCGGCCCCGGGGGTGGTTTAATATTCGTCAAGCAGCAGTGGCAGCCTCCTTGGTGATGGATGCACAAGCAGTTGCTTACTTATCCGTTCAATTTAATATTGGGGGGGTCAAGAATCAATGTAGCATGGCATGGCATTATTATTCAACTGGGTGCCCTGTAAGGCTAATGAACTTATTAGCTCTCTGACTTCCCGAAGTTCCATGGAGGCAGGTGCAGCAACTCCCGAGGCTACAGTTGCTACTTCGCAACCTGCAGGAACTAGTGCGAAAGAGCAGATTTCCGTGTCAAGCACAATGCGCTGATGTAATGAGCTACGAGAGTCACGAAGAAGCGAATTATTCAAGGGGAAATCGTAGACGTGCTCCAGGTCCCTAGACTGAGTCCACAGGACAGGAGGGAAACGACAAATGAAAACGCCGAATCCACAGTCCGCAACCCTGAGATACGTACGCGAAAAATTGCCCTCAGAGGTAATCCGCCCCCGACGGGTATCGAACACGAGTCGGAAAGAGTTCAGGCCAGTCAAATTAACCGGAAATTTTTACCGGCGTCCTTGGGAAATTTGACGATGTGAAGATGTGAAGATTTGAAAATTTGAAGATTTGACGATATCGCGTACGTATCGCACAGGTCTGTCCCACTAAGGGGGTCGACCAACTCAGCAAATATGTGCCGAGACAGGACAGCAGCACAGCCTGCCTGCCATCCAATTTTATAACATGAGGCATGGAGAGGATATAGTTACATACTCAGCAAAACTCAATGCCGAGACTGAACAGCGCCGAGGCAGCTGGACAGTTTTATAACAGTGAGGGTTTGGGCAACATACCCCTCAGAACCTGGTCCAGGAGGTGACCTCCAAAAAAGCGTACGAAAGAGCAAATAAAAGGCTTGACAACAAGCAATGCGAACTACTAAGGCATAGAGAAACTAGCGAATAAAGAGTATATCGTAGAAGGGCTGAGTCGCTGAGAGTTGCCAAGGCCTAAAAAGCGAGATTCTACAAGAAGACGTGAAGGACAAAAGGCACAGGAAAATCACCAAACAAACAAGGAGAGAGGCATAGAGCTCTAAAAAGGCGGCCTTAACACTCCCTATCTAAAGGCAAACACAAGGCCAAGCCGTCAGCCAAAACGCCACAAGGAAAAGCACAGCTAAGAAAGGACACTTAACAACCTAAGCAGAACTACTAACACGATAAAAAGCGTGAGGAAAAGCGAAAGACCAAGACCAGCGGGGAAAAGCTAAGAGAGTCCATAGCCTATCTGTCAAGAAACCATCAAGCTAAAGCACGGAGAGAGGGCACAGGAGAGTAGTCAAACAGGTCAAGAGTCAAACGGAGACTCGAGAAGTGAAAACAGAAGCTACCCCCCATCACCTACACCGCCAGAAACAAGACGGTTGCTACAAAGGGACAAGAACAAATCCAAGCTAGTCATCCAGGATGTCAGGGAGGATCAGGGGAAGAAGCTCATTCTGGGAGAGAAGCAAATGGTCGGGGGAATGGTCATGGGCCATCGGAGGATCCGCCACTGACGTATGTGGAGGGTTGGGAATTCCCATGTTAACACGGGACCCACCATGGCTGATGAAGGGGTGATCATCTCCCACCGTGTCCTCCCACTCAGGAGGGGGCTCTTCTGTAGCGACAAAATCAGCAATACGAGCCCAGAAATCAGCCACAGCAAGTGCTCCAGCCCGCTCTGAGAGGGGGCGAACAGCTGGCACCTGAGGAGGTGGAAGGCCCCATAACTCATGCAGAGTGGCCTGGCGAGGGCCGGAAGTGGCCTCACCACGGACAGAGGAGGCCAACCACCACAATTGCCGGCGGCCATGATCCATAGCTGACAGGGCCGCAAGGCAAACAATTCCCCACACATCGGTATCCATGGCTGAGGAGGGGCGTGGTTGCACACCCAGAGGCTAGCTCTCTGGATGGGGCAGGCAGAAAGGGTGGCCAAGGGAACCTGGAGAGCCTCACGGACCGCTAAAGCAACGGGGCACGTCCAAAAGCAGTGGAGGCGGGGGTCGCAGTCAGAAGGCACATCAGGGCAACACGGAACTGTACCCGGGAGGAGGCCCCTGGAACGCCATCGGCCATAAGGCGCCACAAAATGTCCTTTTGGCTGTTTTCCCAAGGAAGGGGCCAGAGTGAAGGAAGCAGCCTAGCAAACGCCCGAGGTATTTGACTTTTTCTGGCGTTTCGCATCCTGTTCTGAGAATATTTATTTTAACTGTTTTAATAGTAGGGGACGTAGCTCAAATGGTAGAGCGGTCGCTTAGCATGCGACAGGTAGGGGGATCGGTGCCCTCCGTCTCCACTTTTTTATGCTTCGCTACCCCGCGTCTCATCCCAAATTGCACGCAGTGAATACCACGACACTGCGCGGCAAATCGACATGTTGCAAGCATTTGAAGGCTGCAAGCCACCATGTCTTGAGATTGCTCACAAAACGCCCGCTACCGTGACATCCTATTGGAAATGGCGCAAGGGGAACAGAAAAGGGTTCTACTTCAGAAAAGTCGCCCCACGTGTTCGTGCTGAAAGCCACCGGGTTGTGGACAAGGCAAGTCAAGAAGTGCGATGGAAACAATACGCCCGACCTCATGACATCCTCTTGGAAATGACTCGAGGGGAACAGATCAACAGAACATGGTTGTAAAAGAACTATTAGCACGTGTTTAGCCCGAGTGAAGCAAACGGGCTGGCCCCCTCAACCTCACGCCTCGCAATAAAGCGTACTATTTATGTACTTATTTATTAGCACATGCTTGGCAGCTGGAAAATACCGGTAGTACCATGTTTACCCAAATGCCATTTATGTTTATGAAGAGGGATTAGCCTGGGATAAGCCTATTGAAATTCTCCGTCCGTTTGTCCGTCTGTAAGAGAGAGCGGTATGCCGGTATCTCTCTGCCTTATCACCTGGTGTGTGGCATAGCTGGCATATCGTAACTTCAGTTGGATATACCTGTTAGCTCGGTTCATGCTTTGGGTTCCAGTTTCTGTCTTGTATGGTACTATGGTCCGTCCGTCCGTCCGTCCGTCAGTTATTTATCACTTTTTCAGTTTTGAAGTCAAAATACATACAAAGTTACCTTCTATACCATATTAGTATTATAAGATTTACTTCTACCAGTCAGATTCTCATGTTAGCACATATGAGCATCGCAATTCACGAAAAATAATTATTGTAAACTCTTTTTGAGCCAATACAGCACCATCACACCTTGAATTACTTTGTTGTGTTGTGTCAATAGGCGGAGTGTGCTTGTGCATGTCCTTGTATATATTCTTGCTTGTATACTTACTTCTGTGGGAGAGTGCATCCATAGTCCTAACGTATAATATATTAATATGTGCATGAGCGATGAGGGACTACTTTCCCAACCAAGGCAAGATGAGTCCATAACATTGATATAGCTAGGTGTGTATGTTACAGTCCGGGGGTAGCCTACTGGGATGGGCTAGGCTGGAGCGACTTGCCCAAACAAGGTAAGATAAGGCTGGTCCATAACATTGAATAATTGATATAGTTAGGTGTGTATGTTACAGGCCAGGGGTAGCCTACTGGGCTAGGCTGGAGCGACATGTGTTGAACGACACGTCTGCGAGTGCTCTCCAGACATCTTGCAAGATGTCTATCTAGAGAGCACTCGTAGCCGTGTACGTAGTTCAACAATAATGCAAGTCCCGACTCCCGAGAGGGGAGCAATGTACTACTAAGCGCGCGCGGCAGCGCGGTGCCGCGCTGCCTTTTTGAGTGTGACCGCGAGGGAACAGGTACCGGTGTGCATTATGCCAACTCAGAGACTGATATATAAATCAGTCAATAACATACACACCTACACAGATGATGCGAAACCGGCAGTCCGGTACCATCACACCCTGCATTGCTTTGTTGTGATGTGCCATTTTTAAAACAAGCTGTGAAAGGATTTTACCACAGGAGGTGGGTCTCCTGACAAAAACCAGTGAAACCGAGGATAGGCGATAGATAGGCGGAGTGTGCTTGTATACGTGCTTATGTATCTACGTGCTTGTATACTTACTGATGCGCGCGAGTGCATCCTAACGTATTATATGTGCATGAGCGATGAGGGACGGACTACTTTCCAAACCAAGGTAAGTTAAGGCTGGTCCATCTCATTCAGATTGATAGTCTTGTGTTACTGATTAAGATGGCTAGCAGCCAAGTTCCTGGCTGGAGGCATGTAACCAAGTTCAAGTTGGAAGGTAAACATCAGTGTTTACACAGCCACTATGTAATATTGTTGGAAACGAAACGAGACCACATCAAACATATTTATAATCATGATAATTAGCTTCATTCATAAGTGTGAACCCTGCAGAATAATTCGAAGCATGGGGTGGAGTCAGGCAGCAATCAATCTGGCTGGGACGGTGTAACGGTATATATCCCTTCAACGTCTGGGCGATCGCGATCGACGTGTACCCTTTCGGCCTGGGCTTTCAGATCGTCGATTGGTAAATTCGGGACCAGGGTCCAAACCACTCCCTCTGCGCACGCCGCTTCTCTCCCCGGCGACCTCGATTCACGAGAGTGGGCTCACTGCGTGCGCGTATCACTTTCCCACCTCCACCGCAACCTGCCCTGCCCAAGCCAACCTCCAATATCAAGCAGCCTAGATTCTGGCCAGCTCCCGTATCCTGCCCTTTTGCCAGCAGCTGATTTCCGGCTGCCGTTAGTGCACCCACGCCTCGGGCTATTTTAATTCTTCTCAACTTCCACAACAAGTCACGCCATCCTTTCTGTCGCCCTCTGCCATCGTTTTTGGCCCCCACCCCCCTTCAACTCCACCCTTGCCCAATCAGCTTCTTTCCGCCCCCCCACCTCAGCACCCCCACCTGGCCCCCAACTCTGCACCCCAGCCCACCGCCCCCCACCTCTGCACCCCCCACCTCAGTGCCCCCCCCCACCTCCAAAATATAATTCCAGTAAGCTCCATGTCCCAGGACACCTCAGACGACCCCAGAGTGGCGGAGGTGGTGAAGGCACTGGAGGATGTGGGCGCAAAGGTTTTCTTTGAAAAGGCTTTGACAAGTTCTGATGTGGGGGGCACTGGCAGGGTGGTCATACCCAAGGTGAGGAGGGTGAGGATGTGTGTGTGTGTGTTAATGTGTTTGCGTGTGTGTGTTGTGTGTGTATGTGTGTGTGTGCGTTTGTGTGTGTGTGTTTGTGTGTGTTTGTGTGTGTGTTTGTGTGTATGTGTGTTTGTGTGTGTGTGTTTGTTTGTGTGTGTTTGTGTTTGTGTGTGTTTGTGTGTGTTTGTGTGTGTTTGTGTGTGGAAGGGTGTGTGTGCGTGTGTCTACAGCCTTCACTGGTAGGCCGGAGGGGATATCTAGACGAGGGTTTACAGGTAGGCAGTACTCCCCCCGTCTAGATATCCCCTCTGGCTTGCCAGTGAAGGCTGTAGACACACGCACGCACACACACACACACACACACACACGCCCCCCCCCCCCCCCCCCACCCCCCACCCACCCACCCACACGCACACACACACACATACACACGCACACACACACTTATCTCTCTTTTGTCTCTCCCCTCCCTGTGCAGGCGATAGCAGAGCAGTACTTCCCCCGTCTAAATAACCCCTCCGGCCTACCAGTGAGGGCAGTAGACACACACACACACACCCTTACACGCACACACAGACACACACATACACACACACTTATCTCTCCTTGTCCCTCCCCTCCCTGCGCAGGCGATAGCAGAGCAGTACTTCCCCCATCTAGATAAACCCTCCGGCCCACCTGTGAAGGCAGTAGACACACACACACACACCCTTCCACACACCCTTCCTTACACATACAAACTACACACACACACACACACACACACACCATTCCACACACCCTTCCTTACACATACAAACTACACACACACACACACACACCCTTCCTTACACATACAAACTACACACACACACACACACACCCTTCCACACACCCTTCCTTACACATACAAACTACACACACACACACACACACACACACACACACTTCCTTACACATACAAACTACACACACACGCACACACACACACATCCACACTTATCTCACTTTTGTTCCTCCCCTCTCTGTGCAGGCGATAGCAGAGCAGTACTTCCCCCGTCTAAATAACCCCTCCGGCCTACCAGTGAGGGCAGTAGACACACGCACACACACCCTTCCACCCTTCCACACACACACACACACACACACGCACACACACATACACACACTTATCTCTCCTTGTTCCTCCCCTCCCTGCGCAGGCGATAGCAGAGCAATACTTCCCCCGTCTGGATAACCCCTCCGGTCTCCCAGTGAGGGCAGTAGACACACTAGGAAGGGATTACTCCTTCAAGTTTCGATTTTGGACTAACAACCAGGTATGATACCAGGCTCCTACAAAGCACGCGCGGCAGCGCGATTTCGTGCACGCTTTTCGAGCCCCACTGCGCGTTTCGCACAGTTTTTCAACCCCCTTTGGGCGCAGCGCGCTTTTTGCACTTCAAAGCGCTGACCAATTTGACAGTTGTGCGGTTTAAGGGCTGACAAATTTGACAAAATGTATTACCCTGTATGGTACCCCTCTGGCTTACCAGTGAGATCAGTAGACACACTAGGAAGGGATTACTCCTTCACGTTTCGATTCTGGACTAATAACCAGGTATGACTAGTTTTGTGAAATCCACTTTTATTAATTTTAGTTTGAGATGACCAAATGACCTAATGACCAAGTTTCTATTCTAGACACATAATCAGGTATGACTAGTTTAGTGAAATCCACTTTAATTCATAATAGTGGAACGGCCAAATGACCTAATGATCAAGTTTCGATCCTGGACTAACAACCAGGTATGACTAGGGAACCGCAACTAATATGAGTGTTTGAAAAACTTATATTCACTATTATTATTTTAGTCACAATAATATAATTTTTAAAAATAGATTCAAAATTCTGGTGAGACGGCTCGGCTGTCTAATGTTAACTAACATTCACTGATATGAACCCACTTAGCTTTTCCCTAGGTATGACTAAGGTTGTGAAATCCACTTTATTCAGAATAGTGAAATGACCTAATGACGAAGTTTCCATTCTGGACCAAAGACCAGGTATGAAGGAGGTTGTGACATCCACTTTTATTTAGAACAGTGAAATTACCTAACGACCAAGTTTCGATTCTAGACCAAAGAGCAGGTATCAAGAAGGTTGTGAAATCCACTTTTATTCAGAATAGTGAGAAGACCAAATGACCAAATGATCAACTTTCGATTCTGGACTTACAACCAGGTATATGAGTCATCGGGAACAGCAACTAGTAATAGTGTTCGAAAAAAATGTTTTTTTGAAAAAAAGCAACTATCTCCATAGGTGCCTAAGTCAGACCCTGAGTGATACGGATGGATTGAGCCTATGCCCTCAAGTCCAAAAACAAAGATTTTTGCTAATAAGTTGCCCAACCACATCAGTTCAACACACAAATACTCCGATTTGGGTTTTCTCAAATGGTGGGGACCAGGTCAAGTGAAACATGCTAATTTGTTACTATGGGGTCCCCTAAGTCGATACGGGTTTTACGTAGGAAGTGATACGGAGCCTATCGCCACCGAAACAAGCCATTTAAAAAGAACACTGGGTACAAATGTTATGTAACGTCTTTCCCTACCAGTAGTTGTTATGGAAGGTCTTGGAAGGTAGTACGCAGGCAGTACAGTTGAGTATGGACCCCCAAAACACTGATTATTTACATTTCGTGGGTGTCCTAAGTCTAGGTCAGACTTGCACAGCCTCAATTGAAACATTTTGGACCTCGGTTTTGCCCTATCTCAAGATATAGCGTGCAGAACAACGTTTTCTTTTTTTTCGAAAATTCAAAATTCAAAATTCAAATATGTTTTGAAAAAAAAAAAAAAAAAAACCATTTTTTTTAAATTTGTTTTCAAACATCCACATCTGAACTCAGTTTTTATTTAGGGTAGATCATTGAAAACACACCCTAATCCTGAGCCATGGTGTGGTAGGCCACAGGGAGGTGAAATCTTGAGATGTACAGCTATTTCAGTAGATTCCGAGGCCAAGGCTGAAGCGCAGCCTCCGACTTTGTAATAGGGGTTCGATAAGCCTTTCATCCCGAGGTACCTTTCTTCGGAATAGCTCGCGCGGCCTCGTATCTGACGCAATCTGGATTTGTATCACTAATTATCGCACATCTGATGTACTGCCACCTGCCTGCCGAACAAGGCTGCTCGCGACCAGATGCGAACGCGCACGAAAAGTAGCTGCGCGCATAGCTGACACCGTTGCGAACAATATGAGCCTGACAGAATTCGATTCCGAGCAGTTTGGGCCATGTACGGCTCTGTATCACATTCTTGTATCGACTTAGGGCGTTTTCGGACTTAGGCACCTATGGAGATATCTCTAGAGATAGTATTAGTGTTTGAAAAACTTAAATTCACTACTATTATTTTAGTGTCACAACAGGTCACAATAATATAAGTTTTTCAAATAAATTCTGGTGAGACGGCTCGGCTGTCTAATGTTAACTATCAGTCACTGATATGAACCAACTTAGTCTTTCCCTAGGTATGACTCAGGTTGTGAAACCACTTTTATTCAGAATAGGGAAATGACCTAATGACAAAATGGCCAAATGACAAAGATTCGATTCTGGACGGAATGACAAAGTTTCGATCCTGGTGGGAATCAGGTATAACTAGTTTAGTGAAATCCACTTTTATTTTTAGACCTACACCTAAACCAACACCTACACCTGCACCTACACCAGCACCAATTATAAACAGAGTCAAATGCATCTGCTAAAGGGTGCGGGGAGCAGCATCCCTTCTTTCACCCAGCACTTGATACAAACACCAACACCTACACCTACACCAACACCAACACCTACACCAACACCTACTCCAAACACCAATTGCAAACAGAGTCATATGCATCTGCTGATAGGTGCGGGTAGCAACATCCCTTCTTCAACCCAGCACTTGCAACCAACACCAACACCAACACCTACACCAACACCTACACGAACACCAACACCTACACTAACACCAAACACCAATTCCAAACAGTGTCAAATGCGTCTGCTAGAGGGTGCAGGGAGCAACATCCCTTCTTTCAACCAGCACTCGCAACCAACACCAACATCAACACCTACACCAACACCAACACCAACACCAACACCTACACGTACACGTACACGTACACCTACACCAACACCAACACCTACACCAACACCAACACCAACACCTACACCAACACCAACACCAACACCTACACCAACACCAACACCTACACCAACACCAACACCAACACCTACACCTACACCAACACCAACACCTACACGTACACGTACACGTACACGTACACGTACACGTACACGTACACCAACACCTACACCTACACCAACACCAACACCAACACCTACACCTACACCAACACCAACACCAACACCAACACCTACACGTACACGTACACCAACACCAACACCTACACCTACACCTACACCAACACCACACCTACACCTACACCTACACCAACACCTACCTACACCTACACCTACACCTACACCTACACCTACACCTACACCAACACCAACACCAACACCAACACCAACACCAACACCTACACCAACACCATCACCAACACCAACATCAACACCTACACCAACACCTACACCAACACCTACACCTACACCTACACTAACACCAAACACCAATTCCAAACAGTGTCAAATGCGTCTGCTGGAGGTTGCAGGGAGCAACATCCCTTCTTCCACCCAGCACTTGCAACCTACACCAACACCTACACCAACACCTATACCTACACTAACACCAACACCAACAACTACACCTACACCTACACCAAACACCGATTCCAAACAGAGTCAAATGCGTCTGCTGGAGGGTGCAGGGAGCAACATCCCTTCTTCCAACCAGCACTCGCAACCAACACCAACACCAACACCAGCACCAATTCCAAACAGAGATGAATGTATTTGTTGGAGGGTGCGGGGAAGTAGCATAGAGCATACAACATGTCCCTTCTTCCACCAACCACCCACCACAGACACCAACACAAATTCCAAGCAGAGTCGAATATATCTGATGTAGGGCGTGAGGGAGTTGCATGCCCAACTCGACCCCTAACCACCACCACCCCTAATCCCAAACCTCCAACCAAACCCAAATCTCAAACCCCACACCCTGAACCCAGATGCCAAACCACTAACCTAAACCATTATTTCTAACAGAGTCAAATGTATCTGCTGGAGGATGCAACGGGGTTGCATACCCAAACCAACCCAACCCTCACCACTCCAAAACTCCAACCCCAACCCCAAACCCCGGACGCCAAACCCCAAACCCAAACCACCAGTTCCCAAAATAGTCGAATGTATATGCTGGAGGTTGCGGGGGAGTTACATCCCCTCTTCCACCCAGCACCCGCAACCAACACCAACACCAACACCTACACCTACACCAACACCAACACCAACACCAACACCTACACCAACACCAACACCAACACCAACACCTACACCAACACCAACACCTACACCAACACCAACACCAACACCTACTCGAAGCACCAATTACAAACAGAGTCGACTGCATCTGCTGGAGGGCGCGAGGTGGTTGCATACCCAACCACAACCCCCAACCCAAAACCCAAACCCTAACCCTAACCCAAGCCACCAATTCCTAACAGAGTCGAATGTATCTGCTGGAGGGCGCGGGGGAGTTGCATCGAGCGTACAACATGTCGGTTGGTGATGTGATGGTCTTTGCTCAGAAGCCTGATGGAGGACTGGTCATTGCAGGGAGACCAGCAACACGGGTGAGTGTGTGTGTCACAGCACCACACTATACACCAGGCTACACACACACACACACTTGTTCCATCCATCCCTTACCAACATTTGAGATGTTGCATTCATACACAGCACCACACCATACACCAGGCTACACCAGGCTACACACACACACTAACACACTTGTTACATCCATCCCTTACCAACATTTTAGGTGTTGCATTCATACACAGCACCACACCATAGAAAAGGCCACACAAACTCACCCAAACACACACAAACTCTCTCACACACCCACACAAACTCACCCAAAGACACACAAACTTACAGACACACACTCGTTACATCCACCCCTTACCAACAGTTGCGATGTTGCAACCATACACAGCACCACACCATACACACAAACTCTCTTACACACACACAAAGTCACCCAAAGACACACAAACGCTCTCTCTCTCTCAAACACACACAAGCACATACACACACATACACATACACACACACTCACGCACACGCACAAACGCACACACACAAACACTCACACACTTGTTTCATCCATCCCTTACCAACAGTCGACATGTTTCAAACATTCACAGCACCACAACATGCACCAGGCTGCACACACACACACACACACACACACACACACACTACACACACATGTTGCATCCGTCCCATACCGAGAGTTGAGAGGCATCCATCAACAGCACCACACCAGACACCAGGCTACGCACACACTCAAACTCTCTCTCACTCACCCAAACTCACCGAAACACACACAAATCTCTCTCACACACACAAACTCATCCAAAGACACGCACACATGCTGCATCTATCCATGCTCTGTATTCCACTCGTGTGCTTCCATGTGTGGGGAACGGCAATATGATATCATATTATGCCGGCAGTCTGTCTAGGCCAATGTTACCATTTATATACAATATCATATGATGCAATTTGTATGCTATTACACTCGCCTTAGGTCAACATCATATGATATGCCGGTCCCTACTTATGTGCTTCCAGGGCGACGTTGTCAAGAAAGCACCAATCAAGCGTCCTAATGCTGAGAAAGGCGATAGGGGGCCAAGGTAAGTAGTATAGATCAGACTAGGAGGATGGCATAAGACAAATATTTGGTACCCTCCAAGAAAAGTTGGGAGAGTAAAAAAAAGGGGGGGGGGGGGGGACCAAATTTAGATAATACCTAGCTCATGTTGTGGCAAATCATCTCCTTTAGTACCCTGCATTTTTAAAACCCAAGAGAATGGTGTGGATTATTTTTAACAATGTTACAAATTGATCCAATATGCATCATAGATAACTCAATATTTCAGCTTCTCGACGATTTTCCTTCGAGGCGATAGGAGGCGAAGATAAGTAGCATAGCTCATACGGTACTATATTCGATGTCGTATGATTCAAATGATGTATGCTTCGATGACGTATGATACCAAGCACCATCTAGATAATCTCTGATCACACAATTATATGAGGAATTAATATCATCATGTTTATGATTTAAATCTACCTGTCCTAATGTGAGGAGGAGGACTGCTGAAGTCACTCACTGACGTGTGTGCTCCTGCTGCCCCTGTTTCTGCCCACCACCACCACCACCACCACACATCATACACACACACCCCACGCACACACATACACCCACAGGCGCACCCACAAACACACAAACATGCACCCACACATGCACGCAGGAGCAAACACGAACACAAACACAAACACAAACGCAAACGCAAACACACATAGGCAACCACAAACACGCACAAAAGCACATGAACACACAAATGCATGCACGCAGAAATACACACAAACATACACAAACACAACTCACAAAGGGACATACTTACATTTTGTACTTTGGTCAAACCTTGAGTTCCATCTCCTGGTTCTGGGGTTGGGAGGAAGAGGGTGCGGGTGGGATGGTGTGGTGTTTGTGTGGGGGTGGGGGGTGGGGGGGGTGGGGGGGGGGGCACGATGGAGTAAAGGGTACCCCAGGGTCCTGTTGACCATGTTTGAGATCTGGGTCCAGCTGGATCTCCCGGCCCTGCTGGTGGGTAGGGGTGGGGCCTTGGGTTCTGTCTCCTGGTTCTCTTCTGCACCTGCATCTGGTGGGAGGGGTGATAAGACAATAGGTGTGAGTACAAGAATGTAGATGTTCTGGGGGCAAGCAGCAGCGACAACAACATCATCATCATCATCATCATCAGCAGCAGCAGCAGCGGCAGCAGCGGCAGCAGCAGTGGCAGCAGCGGCAGCAGCAGTGGCAGCAGCGGCAGCAGCAGTGGCAGCAGCGGCAGCAGCGGCAGCAGCAGTGGCGGCAGCAGCAGTGGCAGCAGCAGCAGTGGCAGCAGCAGCAACAACCACTTGGGTCCAACCTTGGGTTCCGTCTCCTCTCCTGGTTCTCTTCTGCACCTGCATCTGGTGGGAGGGGTGATAAGACAACAGGTGTGAGAACAAGAAGGTAGATGTTTAGGGGGCAAGAAGCAGCGACAACACCATCATTATCATCATCAGCAGCAGCAGCGACAACAACATCATAATTATCAGCAGCAGCATCATCATCAGCAGCAGCAGCGGCAGCAATAAAAACAACAACTGCAACAACAGCAACAACCACAACCACTTGGGTACCGTCTCCTGGTTCTCTTCTGCACCTGCATCTGGTTGTCAATCTGCAGGATACATGCAGGATGCAAGTCAGAACAAGGGGGCTGAGATCATGTAAAATGCAATTACATTATCACTGTAGCACGAGCTCAGAGCCCTCAGCGGTAAAACGATTGTTTGGGGGTCAGTCCATCAGTGATTTTTTGTTGAAGCCCTTCTTATCACGGTTGGGCAAGTCCGTTTAGCCTACTTGGCCTACCCCTGGACTGTAACATACATACATACACACAAACATACACACATGTACATAGTATCTGAACTTCCGTTCTGCCTCCTGGTGCAGGACACCACGAGAAGCCAAGACAGGTAGAAGGGGTGCAGGCGATAGAGTTGGTGGAGTTGATGGCCGCAAGCGCAGGAAATCAGGTAGGTGCAAACCAGACCTTTTTAAGCAAGTAGCATTGGCCATCGAGACAGCAGTAGATATGATCTCCCTGGCTGTTCCTAACAGACGGAGACTGGTTTCAAACCCTTTCAAACCCGCTCCAAACCTGTTTCAAACCCTTTCAACCCCCTTCAAACCCCTCCCAAATCCTCTCCAAACCCTTTCCAAGCCTTTTCAACCAAGTAGCATTGGAAATTGAGACAGCAGTAGATGGAATCTTCTTGTCTGTTCCTTCCTGACTGAGACCTGTTTCAACCTTTTTGGTAACCCTTTCAAACCCTGTCAGACCCCTCCCAAACACCTTTCGCAACCCTTTCCAATCCCATTTCCAATAACTTTTGTAACCAGCCAATGCATCAGCGGCAGTAGATGTGATCTTCCTGGCTATTCCTAACGGGCCAAGGCAGGTTCCAAATCCTCTCTTACCCCTTTCAAACCCTTTCTTATCCCATTTCAACCAAGCAGCATTGGACATTGAGACAGAGGTAGATATCATCGTCTGGGCTGTTCCTAAGGGATTGATACTGGTTTCAACCCCTTTTTAGACCCTTTCAAGCCCTTTCAAATCCCTTTCAAACCCGTTCCCAACCCTTTCCAATCCCATTTCAACCAAGCAGCATTGGACATTGAGACAGAGGTAGATATTATCTTCCGGGCTGTTTCTAAGGGATTGAGACCAGATTCAACCCCTTTCTAACCCTCTCAAACCCCTTTCAAACCCTTTCTCAACCAGGGTAATTCAAAGCGCTCGCTTGTGCGCTGACTTTTTGACCTCCTCGGCGCTTTAAGCGCAGTTTTTTGCAACCCCCTGTGGGCGCAGCAAGCAATTTTTGCGCTTTTTGCACTACATAGCGCAGTTTTTTGGTATTCAAGTGCGCTAAAGCGCTGGCCAATTTGGCCATCTGAAGTACCCTGTTCTCAACCCTATCCAGGCCAAACAGCAATGGACATCGATGCAGCAGTTGATGGGATCATCCGGGCTGTTCGTTAGGGATTGAGACCGGTTTTAAATCCTTTCAAACCCTCTCAAACCCTTTCTAATCCCTTTACCAACCCTTTTTAACCAAGCAGCAAGGGGCATCTAGACAACAGTCGATGGGATGTTACAGGCTGTTCCAAACGGACAGAGACCGCTGTCAAACCCTTTCTAGCCCTCTCAAACCCCTTTCCCAACTCTTTCAAAGCCCATTTCAACCAAGCAGCAATGGACATTGAGACAGCAGTAGATGGAATCTTCCTGGCTGTTCTTAATTGACTGAGACCGGTTCCAAATCCTTTTCAAACTCTTTTAAAACCTCCCAACCCCCTTTCCCAACCCTTTCCAAGCCATTTTCAACTAAGCAGCAATGGACATTTAGACAGCAGTCGATGGGATGTTCCAGGCTGTTCCAAACGGACTGAGACCGCTTTCAAACTCTATCTAGCCCTCTCAAAACGCTTCCAAACCCTTTCCCTACCCTTTTCAACAAAGCAGCAATAGGCATCGAGGCAGCAGTAGATGTGATCTTCCTGGCTATTCCTAACGGGCCAAGACAGGTTCCAAATCCTGTCTTACCCCTTTCAAACCCTTTCCAATCCCATTTCAACCAAGCAGCATTGGACATCAAGACAGCAGTCGGTGGGACCATCCAGGCTGCTCCAAAGAGATAACGTCTTGCTGCTGTTGTTGTTGTTGTTGCACCTTTCTGCCTTGCCTTGTTGTTTGTTGTTGTTGCAACTTCCCTTGTTGTAGAGAACGGATCCAAACCCTTACAAATCCTTTCTAACCCCTTTCAAATCTTTCCTGGCCAAGCAGCAATGGACATCTAGATAGCAGTCAATGGAATGTTCCATGCTGTTCCAAACGGACTGAGACCGCTTTCAAACCCCTTTCCCAACCCTTTCCAAGCCCATTTTTATCAAGCAGCATTGGACATCGAGACAGCAGTCAATGGGATGTTCCAGGCTGTTCCAAACGGACTGAGACCGCTCTCAAACTCTTCTAGCCCTCTCAAACCCCTCCCAAACCCTTTCCCAATCTTTTTTAACCAAGCAGCAATTGACATTAAGACAGCAGTCAATGGGATGTTCCAGGCTGTTCCAAACTGACTGAGACCGGTTCCGAATCCTTCCTAACCCTCTCAGACCCTTTTCAAACCCCTTTCCCAACCCTTTCCAAGCCCATTTCAGTCAAGCAGCAATGGACATCTAGACGGCTGTCGATGGGATAGATCTTCCTGGCTGTTCCAAATGTACTGAGACCGCTTTCAAACCCTTTCTAGCCCTCTCAAACCCCTTTCAAACCCCTTTTCAGGCCAAGCAGCAATGGGCATGGAGACAGCAGTATATGGAATCTTCCTGGCTATTCCTAACAGACCGAGACCGGTTTCAAAAAGCTTAAAACCCTCTCAAACCCCTCCCAAACCATTCTCAAACCCTTTCCAAGACCTTTTGAAGACCTTTTTTAACCAAGCAGCAGTGGACATCCAGACAGCAGTATATGGAAGCTTCCTGGCTGTTCCTAACAGACCGAGACCGGTTTCAAATCCTTTCCAGTCCCCCTAAGCCCCTTTCAAACCCTTACCAAGGCCTTTTTAACCAAGCAGCAGTGGACATCCAGACAGCAGTATATGCAATCTTCCTGGCTGTTCCAAAATGACTGAGACCGGTTCTAAATCTTATCTAACCCTCTCAAACCCTTTTCAAACCCTTTCCAGGCCAAGCAGCAACGGACATCTAGACAGCAGTCGATGGGATCTTCAGGGCTGTTCCTAACGGGTTGAGACCGGTTTCAAACCCTTTTTTTAATCCTTTCAAACCCTCTCAAACTCCTTCCAACCCCTTTCCAATCCCATTTCAACCAAGTAGAACTGAATATTGAGACAGACGAACATGAGTTCTTTCGGTCTGCTACTAAGAGATTGAGACCGGTTCCAAACCCTTTCAAATATTTTCAGGCCAAGCAGTAATGGACATCAAGGCAGCAGTCGATGGGATCTACCTGGCTGTTCCTAACAGACTGAGACCGGTTTCAACCCCTTTTGTAACCCTTTCGAACCCTCTAACCCCCCTCCCAAACCCCTTTCCAAACCCTTTCCAGACCAAGCAGCAATGGACATCGAGACAGCAGTCGATGGGATCTTCCGGGCTGTTCCTAACGGGTTGAGCTGTGAACCAGGGGGGGTGTTCCCGGGCAAGCATGGACGTTGGGTGGTCACCCTAAACTTGATGGGTGAACTCTACCAAGCACATTTCGACTCCAAGGTGCTGATGGATAGGGTAACCTTGGAATGGGATTAGAGGGCGTGGTGTTGGTGCTGTGTGTGTGTGTGTGTAGGGGGGGGGGGTAGGCTCGTGGACTTCACGGCATGAGGGCAAGCATGGACGATGGGGTGGTCACCTTGAACTTGATGGGTGAGCTGTACCAAGCACATTTTGACTCCAAGGTGCCGATGGATAGGGATACCTTGGAATGGGATTAGATGGCATGGTGTTGGTGCTGTGTAAGCGTGTGTGGGTGTGTGGGGGGGGGGTAGGCCTGTGGACTACACGGCCTCAGGGCAAGCATGGGCGATGGGTGGTCACCCTGAACTTGATGGGTGAACTATACCAAGCACGTTTCGACTCCAAGGTGCTGATGGATAGGGGTACCTTGATATGGGATTAGAGGGCGTGGTGTTGGTGCTGTGTGGATGTGGGTGTGTGGGTGGGGGGGGGGATAGTGTGAGGTAGAGGGGGGAGGCTCGTGGACTACAAGGCCTGAGGGCAAGCATGGAAGTTGGGTGGACACCCTCAACTTGATGGGTGAACTATACCAAGCACATTTGTTTACTCCAAGGTGCTGATGGTTTGGGGTACCTTGATATGGGATAAGAGGGCGTGGTGTTGGTGCTCTGTGTGTGTGTGTGTGTTTGGGTGGGGGGGTGGGGGGGGGGGGGCTTGTGGACTACACGGCATGAGGGCAAGCATGGACGTTGGGTGGTCACCCTGAACTTGATGGGTGAACTATACCAAGCACATTTTGATTTGTTTTGGAGTAAACAATACTGCAAGAGTGTGGTGCAGTAGTGTTTACACTAACCATGTTTATTCCGCCTGCAGTCAGTGAGCAGCCACTCAATATGGAATAGGCTTCAACAGTTTTCCATCAGACACTTTACCCTCCCACCCAACATCTCACAATCCCACCCCTCACCCCCACCCCACACCCCTCACCCCCACCCCCCCATTCCCCACACCCACCCACCCCAACCCCCTGGTTATTGCAGGAGGATGCATTAGAAGCGTATTTTGCAACTGGTGCTACCCTTGACCCTGCAGTCTGATTGCTGCCAGCCAAGCTACAGCCTAGTCTGGGCGTCACAACCCACGCCTCAACCCCTTCATCTCAAAGCTGGTGATATCCCACAACTGGTTATACCATTGACTCCACTGCCTGAGTGTAGCCATCCACTAGCTAAAGCCTGGGTGTCACAACCCACGCCTCAACCCCGTCATCTCAAAGCTGGTGATATCCCACAATTGGTTATACCATTGACTCCACTGCCTGAGTGTAGCCATCCACTAGCTAAAACCTGGGTGTCACAACCCACGCCTCAACCCCTTCAGCTCAAAGCTGGTGATATACCGCAACTGGTTATAATGTTGACCCCACTGTCTAAGTGCTGCCCCCCCACTAGCTAAAGTCTGGGTGTTTCAACCCAAGCCTCAACCACTCAGCTTTGATCTCCTACAGAAGTGTTAGATATCATTTGTACCACATCTGCCTATAGCACTACAGTAATTATATAGCACCACAGTGATGATATAGCACTATAGTAATGATAACGCCTGGTTGGGCGTGGTTTTAAGGGAGCCCCGTCTTACGGCGGTAGGGAACAAGCTGGTACTTAAACTGGACAAAGCTCCCATGGCAGTTGACAGTGACCGCGAACTCTAAAGCGCACCCGAAGGGATTCGAACCCCGCACCTTTATCATTTCAACGAGCTCTACCCTTAAGCCGTTCGTCAAAACGGGATTGGTTATAGCACTACATACTACTAAAGCATACAGCACTGTATACCTCTGGTGACCACTACTGGTGTCTCAAGTACAACGTTTTAACAGAACGGCATCTACAGTACTACCTATATTTGTACCTGCAGCACTACATGCAACTGGTGCTAGTGGTTCAGCACTACGTACCACTGCTGCCTTAAGCACTACTAGAGCCTACAGCACTACATACCACTGCTGCCTTAAGCACTACTAGAGCCTACAGCACTACGTACCTTTGGTGCATTAAGCACTACTAGAGCCTACAGCACTAGGTACAACTGCTGCCTTAAGCACTACTGGCGCCTGCATCACTGCGTATATATGTAGGGATCGGCAATATGATATCATATGATATCATATGATATCATGTCATCATATGATATCATATGATGCCGGCGGTCTGACTAGGTACCTTTGGCCTGGGGCATCATATCGTATGATATTAAATCATATGATTTTTGTATGATATCATATGATATCATACTCGTCTTTGTTCAACATCATATGATTTGCCATTCCCTATACATATGTGCCTGCAGCACCATGCACAACTGGTGCTAGTCGTGCAAGTCCAGACACAGCCTAAGGATGTCAGGCCTCTTCCACCCACTCACCCACCCATCCCTAACACAACCTCATGGCATGTAAGATCGATACTACCTATCGATACTAGTGAGTGACATGCAGGCTGCTAGGCTGGCCAAAGCAGTCTATCGATGGCTGGTTGCCAGGCTGGCCAAAGCAGTATAGCGATGGCTGGTTGCCAGACTGGCCAAGGCAGTATAGTGATGGCTGGCTGTCAGGCTGGCCAAAGCAGTCTAGCGATGGCTGGCTGTCAGGATGGTCAAAGCAGTATAGCGATGGCTGGTTGCCAGGCTGGCCAAAGCAGTATAGCGATGGCTGGCTGTAAGGCTGGCCAAAGCAGTCTATCGATGGCTGGTTGCCAGGCTGGCTAAAGCAGTCTATCGATGGCTGGTTGCCAGGCTGGCCAAAGCAGTCTATCGATGGCTGGTTGCCAGAGCCCACCTGATGAGATGGCATGTGAGACCATTTATATAATTGAATTTGAATTTGAACTGTTACATGGTGGGATGGGCTGGCTTGCGAGACCATTCAATACATAAAAAGTATGCCTTGTTATGAGGCATGCGGTTAAGGAGTCCAACCACCAATGTGAGGCCATTCATATAATTGAATTTATTTGTTACATGGTTTTTAGACAACTCTGGGCTGCTCACCTTCTTCTAACTCCAAGTCCTCCCGTGCGATACCCATGGAAACCAGGGAGCATACTAAGCGGATTCGAACCCATGACTGGGACAATTTCTAGGGAAGTAGGGAAACCTGGATATGTGTGAAGTGTCTAAACCTATGTGATTGCATAATGTAGCCAGGAGTGTGGTGTAGTAGTGTTCATATTACCCGCTTTTGCTCCGCCTGCAAATGGATTGGATTGGATTGAAACATGATTTTTCGGCCAACTCTGGCCTGCCCAGCGTCTTCCAGCTTCGAAGTCCTTCCATACGTATCGCTAGCACGGGAATCAGGGAGCTTACTCACACTTTTTTAAATGCCAGGAGCTACAATTAACGTGTAACATTTTTCAACATTTCAAATTTGTACCATCCAAACATTTGCGCATACATAGGTTTGGGAGCAGAATTGTCGTCAAAATTCGAGGCGAAACATTCCAGAACCACAATGGACGAAACATCCCCCCAGGGCACTTAGGCTATAATTAGCAGACGGACCTCACCTCAGAGCCGTGCGTGGGGTGGGCAAGGGCAAGCCACGCCACCTGCCGCTGGCTAAAAATCGCGTGTGTGTACTTCGACCGAAGCTTTCCTGTGCACTGCAAATAACCCTTCTTTCCGCGAGAGCAATACCTTAAATGCATCTACTCAACTGTTTGGCGTTTCCACCGACCTAGGCGCTTGCGCACAGACCGAGATCGGAGGCGGCCTGGGGGACATGAGATGCGGAGACAACATTCGCTAGTGTGGCCGCCTGGGCGCCACGAACTAACTGCAGGAACGTGCTCGTCTGGGCTGGCCCCAAACATGCAATACCTTGTAAAACAAATCGTAAAATCAACCATACCTCTGACTGGACTAATTATTTATTTATTTGTGCATCAAAGTCTTAAAAAGAAAGCCAACTTACATACGTGCATTGCATAAAATTACAGGCACGTTTAGTATTGCTTAAAAGTCATAAACCCTGCAAAAATTCCTTGTTTCGTTACTTTGTTTACTTTGATTAAAATAAATTGAATTTAAGAAAACCAAATGGGTCCAACGATTGAAGGGCCCAATAAATTTGAGGGATCAAACATTTTCACCAGTTTCAACTAAACAAGAGGGTTAATTCCTTGACCGGGCCCTTTAGTTCAACCCCCCCACCTCATTGGCAATAGTGTATGGTTAGTAAGTGGTTAGTAGATTTTAGGTTTTCACTAGCAGTCCAAGTTTTTCTACCATGCCAAGTTTTAATTCTGAGTTGGCTACCTCCTTCCCCCCAACTCTCCCCAATTCTCTGATTCCGAGTTTCCGGGGGCCTAGTAATGAAATCCAGGTTTGAGGTCGAGGCCTCCCTTTTCTTGCTTTAGATATTCCATGCTTTGGATATTGTACAACTTCACCTGCAAGTTCATTGCACCGATGTAACAAAATGTATTTCACCATGTCTACCGTACCATTGCTGTCTCCCCATTGATTTTTTGTGAGGTGAATCCTCCCCCACCACCCCAAAAAAAACCAATCCGCCCCCTGAGTGACTGGGGGCCTAGTAATGAAACCTAAGTCTGATGCCCCCAGTTTATACGTAATGGGGCAAGGTTTTTACCAAGCCGGAGTTGGAGTCGGAAATACGGAGGGAAGCGGTGGTCGAGAAATCTTGGGCTGTAGGTATCTTCAGACTTAGATTTCATTACTAGGCCCCCAGTGACTCAGGGGGGGGATTGGTTTGGGGGGGGGAGGAGGGGGGAGGATTCACCTAAATGAAGGTGCTGATCAGGTCTGTGCGTCGGAAATGCGGGAGTCCGACCTGGGCTGGCGAGAGGGCAAAAAGGATTCATGGAGAAAGCGTTTCAATGGCCACTAACCAATGAGAGAGCAGGGCCACGAAGAGCGGTAGGGTGCAATGGGTTGGGATCGAGCGGGGGTGCAGAAGCAGCTCGGGATTGCAGTCGACGGAGGGACTAGATCGGAAGGGATGGAACAATCAAGACTGGGAACTCATGAGCTCGAGAATCGAATATTTGAATGCGGAACACAACCGAGAGCCCTCCTTCGCAGACCGTCAAAATGGCAGGACGAAGACATTGAGAAAGACAGGGGGAAAATGAAAACTGAGGGAAAGACAGGACATCCTGTTTTCTTGAGTCGATTTTTTCCGAGATGCGCGTTACAGCAACTACAGCGATGATTTAAGACAGCGCGAATTGCTTGGCTCGAGCTTGGACAGTTGAAAGGGTAGTAGTAGAGGGGAGGTTTGAGAATGTTGGTGTCGCGCAGACAAGTGAGCCTCAAGTTGCAGGTAGGTGGTTTCGGAGTTGACGGAATGTCAAAAATGATGGGGGTATCCCCGTATGTGGAGATTGGCTTGGCCTCGCTGTGAGTCTTTACCGCGTAGCGTAGATGTGGTCGCTTTTTTAGTACTGGGACCCGACCTCGTTGTCGTTTTGACCGCTTCCCTCCGTATTTTCGACCGCAACTCAGACTTAGGTTTCAGTACTAGGCCCCCAGTCACTCAGGGGGCGGATTGGTCTTTTTGGTTGGGGGGGGGGGAGGATTCACCTCACATCGTCTAGTAGAGACTATCTTCGCATAAGAAAACTCAATCTGCCCCATAAAAACTACAAACCCCTTACAAACCATATACTACAATTGATGAGGCAGGGGGTACAACAAGTAACTAAAAGGGCCCAATGATTTGTACAAGGGCAGTTGGAAAGTATAATTGAAAGAGAAATGGCCCAACATTTTGAATGGCAGATGACACTAACAGCAATGGGTCCAACGATTGAAGGGCCCAATAAATTTGAAGGATCAAACATTTTCACCAGTGAGTAGATATCTACAGCCCAACATGTAAAACTAAAGTGTGCGTGTGTGCGTTTGTGCGCACAAAGCTGCAACCACAACAAGAAGGGGGGGGGGCGGGGGGGGGGGGGGGGGGGGGGGGGGGGGGGGGGGGGGGCAGTAACAAGGGATAATCCTGTTTGGAAACAATGGCATGATGGCTCGTTGGGCACAATGGCTTTGGTTGATGCCACTGAGCTTGTTTTGCAAGGAGCCTGAGGAACGTGAGAGGTTTGCGAGCGATTGCAATCACGAGGACTACGCTGGGTTGTTGGTCACTAGAGAGTTGAGTGATGCTCTATTAGTAGCAACGAATTCGAATTCCCAGAATTGTCGATACATGCTCAAATAATTCGGACTGTGAACTAAAGGGCCCGGTCAAGGAATTAACCATCTTGTTTAGTTGATTATGACTGGACCTAGCAACCACCAGGCTCTAAACCTGTGAATGGCTGAATATACTTGCTCATGACAACAATTATTAATTAGTACGTATGACTTCACTCGTTTTTATGCTCACCCCTAAAAGCGCAACCCTTACAAAGCCGTAGCAGTTGCCTACAAACCCCACACTTCAACGGTTGAGCCATACCTCCCTTACACATACGTGGAGTTGGGCTGAGGAGTCATGGGAGGTGGCTGGGATATTAGAAGGGGACTCCACAACATCCTTGTAAATAGAAGTCCTGCCATGAAGATAACTTGCTCCCGTGGAGGTAGACGCTGGGCTGGACCTGCGTTAGGGGCAACAAGAGACGTCAATGGAAAATCGGAGGGAGGACATCGTCGCATGCATGGAACCCAGCTGCAAGCCGGAGTGATAACTCTAGTAGTAGCAACGAATTTGAATTCTCAGAATCGTCGATGCATGCTCAAATAATTCGGACTGTGATGGCTAGTGCAGACGAAGCACCATCAAGTTACGCTACCGTCGATCAGAACAGCATGCAATCACGAGGCACTCCGCAATGTGCGGGCGGGTATGTGGCTCTGAAAGGTACCGATCAGCGAAATTGACCAGAGAGAATCTGAACCGGGCGAGGTGGTCGAGGAAGCTCAGTTGCAATGGAGACAAAGTGAGAGGAGAGACAGCAAGGAGAAGGCAGGACGGGAAACGAGATCCGGCCTGAGACGTCTGACCTGAGGCAATCAGACTTAGGTTTCAGTACTAGGCCCCCAGTCACTCAGGGGGCGGATTGGTTTTTTTTGGGGGGGGGGGGGGGGGGGGGGGAGGATTCACCTCACAAAAAATCAATGGGGAGACAGCAATGGTACGGTTGACATGGTAAAATACATTTTGTTACATCGGTGCAATGGACTCGCAGGTGAAGTTGTACAATATCCAAAGCATGGGATATCTAAAGCAAGAAAAGGGAGGCCTCGACCTCAAACCTGGATTTCATTACTAGGCCCCCGGAAACTCGGAATCAGAGAATTGGGGAGAGGTGGGGGGAAGGAGGTAGGCAACTCAAAATCAAAACTTGGCATGGTAGAAAAAACTTGGACTGCTAGTGAAAACCTAAAATATATTAACCACTTACTAACCATACACTATTGCCAATGAGGTGGGGGGGTTGAACTAAAGGGTCCGGTCAAGGAATTAACCCTCTTGTTTAGTTGATTATGGCTCAAATAATTGGACTGGACCTAGCAACCACCAGGCTCTAAACCTGTGAATGGCTGAATATACTTGCTCATGACAACAATTATTAATTAGCACGTATGACTTCGCTCGTTTTTATGCTCACCCCTAAAAGCGCAACCCTTACAAAGCCGTAGCACTTCCCTACAAACCCCACACTTCAACAGTTGAGCCATACCTCCCTTACACCTACCTGGAGTTGGGCTGAGGAGTGTTGGGAGGTGGCTGGGATATTAGAAGGGGACTCCACAACATTAATGTAAATAGAAGTCCTGCCATGAAGATAACTTGCTCCCGTGGAGGTAGACGCTGGGCTGGACCTGCGTTAGGGGCAACAAGAGACGTCAATGGAAAATCGGAGGGAGGACATCGTCGCATGCATGGAACCCAGCTGCAAGCCGGAGTGATAACTCTAGTAGTAGCAACGAATTTGAATTCTCAGAATCGTCGATGCATGCTCAAATAATTCGGACTGTGATGGCTAGTGCAGACGAAGCACCATCAAGTTACGCTACCGTCGATCAGAACAGCATGCAATCACGAGGCACTCCGCAATGTGCGGGCGGGTATGTGGCTCTGAAAGGTACCGATCAGCGAAATTGACCAGAGAGAATCTGAACCGGGCGAGGTGGTCGAGGAAGCTCAGTTGCAATGGAGACAAAGTGAGAGGAGAGACAGCAAGGAGAAGGCAGGACGGGAAACGAGATCCGGCGTGAGACGTCTGACCTGAGGCAATCAGACTTAGGTTTCAGTACTAGGCCCCCAGTCACTCAGGGGGCGGATTGGTTTTTTTTTGGGGGGGGGGGGGGGGGGGGGAGGATTCACCTCACAAAAAATCAATGGGGAGACAGCAATGGTACGGTTGACATGGTGAAATACATTTTGTTACATCGGTGCAATGGACTCGCAGGTGAAGTTGTACAATATCCAAAGCATGGGATATCTAAAGCAAGAAAAGGGAGGCCTCGACCTCAAACCTGGATTTCATTACTAGGCCCCCGGAAACTCGGAATCAGAGAATTGGGGAGAGGTGGGGGGAAGGAGGTAGGCAACTCAAAATCAAAACTTGGCATGGTAGAAAAAACTTGGACTGCTAGTGAAAACCTAAAATATATTAACCACTTACTAACCATACACTATTGCCAATGAGGTGGGGGGGTTGAACTAAAGGGTCCGGTCAAGGAATTAACCCTCTTGTTTAGTTGATTATGGCTCAAATAATGGGACTGGACCTAGCAACCACCAGGCTCTAAACCTGTGAATGGCTGAATATACTTGCTCATGACAACAATTATTAATTAGCACGTATGACTTCGCTCGTTTTTATGCTCACCCCTAAAAGCGCAACCCTTACAAAGCCGTAGCACTTCCCTACAAACCCCACACTTCAACAGTTGAGCCATACCTCCCTTACACCTACCTGGAGTTGGGCTGAGGAGTGTTGGGAGGTGGCTGGGATATTAGAAGGGGACTCCACAACATTAATGTAAATAGAAGTCCTGCCATGAAGATAACTTGCTCCCGTGGAGGTAGACGCTGGGCTGGACCTGCGTTAGGGGCAACAAGAGACGTCAATGGAAAATCGGAGGGAGGACATCGTCGCATGCATGGAACCCAGCTGCAAGCCGGAGTGATAACTCTAGTAGTAGCAACGAATTTGAATTCTCAGAATCGTCGATGCATGCTCAAATAATTCGGACTGTGATGGCTAGTGCAGACGAAGCACCATCAAGTTACGCTACCGTCGATCAGAACAGCATGCAATCACGAGGCACTCCGCAATGTGCGGGCGGGTATGTGGCTCTGAAAGGTACCGATCAGCGAAATTGACCAGAGAGAATCTGAACCGGGCGAGGTGGTCGAGGAAGCTCAGTTGCAATGGAGACAAAGTGAGAGGAGAGACAGCAAGGAGAAGGCAGGACGGGAAACGAGATCCGGCCTGAGACGTCTGACCTGAGTCGATTCCAGGCTATTTATCGCAATGTTGGCTCAGATTGTCAAACGCGCCGATGCTTAAGTGAACCACGAATATTTTACAGTGGAATGCGAGAGAATAGCAGTAAAGTGACGCTAGCATTCGAAAAAGGACCATGCAAGCATAAGGGACGCAATGGCGTAGCAAGGCAGGTGTCAAATCTTGAACTGGCCGATTTCCTACTACCTAAGGACTTCGAGCAAGGCAGGACTTCACCGACCAGAGACTCTAGCAGAAGTCGCGAAGAATTCGACAAGCATTTCGATAGGGACAGATATGAGGAGCAAGGGTAGCGTGCTGAAGGAAAGAGTGCCAGTACGATGTGATTGCCAAAGTAGCTAGTGTTTCGGCTAGAGGGCAGCTTAGGGGCTGAAAACTGCGATGCATCAAAGAACGATGCCGTTGATTGTTCGAGAAGGCTGTAATGCACTAGCAATCGAGAGGTGCAAAAGGATAGGGCCCCATGTGAGCTAAACAAGCATCTCGAGGTGAACGAATGAGGAAACCCACCTAGTAGCTATAAATAGCCTCGCCACTGGGCTGCTCGTTGACAACCAGGACGCACATGAGGCGCTGGCGATTTGCGAAACTAGGGCTGGAGATGCCACTCAGAGGGAAGCAGGGCGATCCGGATTGAAGCAGATTCCGGATTTCCAATAGACTTCTGTCCGACTTACGGAATGCAGGGCCACGCGAGATGCTTAGATCTGGACTAGCAATGAGAAAAGGCAGATGGAGGAGTAAGTACTGCTGGAGACGACTGGACTGGACTGAAAGTGAGACCGAGAATTTCCGAATTTGACCTTCGACTGCGATAATAATTACTGGAAGGCAGCGCGGGAGCTCAGCTATCATACAATGATCGAGTCACTCACTTGACAGCTAGGACACCCGGGGGCAGAGTTCTCTGAGCCGCAGTCGATCGAGATATATCGAGGTGACAGCTGGGACGCCTGGGACGGTGGTTTCAGGGGTGGTTTCGGATCGGGAAAAATGATGGGGGGTGCTGCATATGTGGAGATTGGCTTGGACTCGTGACTCGTGGTAGTAGTCGCGTAGCTGTGGTCGCTTTTTTATTTTACCGACCTGCCCGCCCGCTCTTTGTCCCCCCTTCACCCACGCTGTATTTTACGTCGACGACCACCCCCACCGCTTCCGTCCGTATTTTCGACCTCAACTCTGGCTCGTTTCGACCGCACAACAACTCCGTGACTTGGGAAAAACCTTGCCCCACTACGTATAAACTGGGGGCAAAAACCTTGCCCCACTACGTATAAACTGGGGGCAATAAACTGGGGGCAATTACTAGGCCCCCAGTCACTTAGGGGGCGGATTGGTTTCTAATTGGTTGGGGGGGGGGGGAAGGATTCACCTCACAAACAATCAATGGGGAGACAGCAATGGTACGGTAGACATGGTGAAACACATTTTGTTACATCGGTGCAATGGACTTGCAGGTGAAGTTGTACAATATCCAAAGCATGGGATATCTAAAGCAAGAAAAGGGATGACACATCTCGGTCCACCCCAAGAATTCTCGGTCCACCCCAAGAATTTAACTTCAGTTTGGTTAAAGGAACACTTTGACAGTTTAGCATAAAATTCCTCGTCCTGGAGGATTTGGAGAACCTCTTCCAGGTTCGCAGCGTGCTCAGTAGGTGTTCGACCATATACGAGAATATCATCAAGATAAACCACCACGAATTTGTGTAAACACTTGGCAAAAATCTTATTCATGACTGCCTGAAAAGTGGCTGGAGCATTGGCCAGTCCCATGCCCAAAACTTTAAATTCGAACTGACCCATGGGGGTAGTGAAAGCGGTCTTAGGTGCATCTTCATCCGATATTCGGATTTGATAGTAACCAGACGTTAGATCCAAGGAACTGAAAATGGTCGAACCGCTTAACCGATAAATTGTCTCATTAATACGAGGAAGTGGGTAACGATTTTTAATCGTTATGTTGTTAAGGGCTCGCCGGTCACAAACGACACGATAGCCCACACCACCAGGTTTGGCGATGATCATAATAGGCGCCCCGAAAGGAGAAGAGCTGGGTGTGACAAAACCTTGTTTAATGAGGCCAGATACATATTCCTCGCAAAGGAGCGTTTCAGCCGGGCTCATACGTCGCTTACGGCGATAAGGTGCAAAGGCATTTTCCTCTGTTTTAATCACATGGGGGATTTCCCTGTGTTTTGGTGTACCAAGAGGAAGTTTATTTAAAACCTTCCTATATTTGGTTAAGAGTCGACGAAGTTCTAATCCGGGAATGAGGTCTGGATTAGTGTGGTCACCACAATTAGCCCGTAGCCATGTGTCAAAATCTACTTCAACCTCCGGTGGTTGAGGTAATGGTGCACTGGAGGAAATAGCAGTGAGGAGAAGGAGGTCACCCTCTTCGAGAGTAACGTGAGGATCAGGGAAATCCTTCAATCTGGACTCCCGAATGTTGACCATAATATGCGGTGCACCATTTTTAAGGTATTTGGCACCCTTGCGACCCGTGATGACTGGATTTCCCCATGGTTTGACAGTAAGTGAATCCGTCGTTTGAAGGGAGAAAAAGGAATGGGCGTGCTGACTATGAATTATATTCACTGGTTTGAGAGAGCAGCCAAAACGTTTGAGAGTCATATGCATCGCATCATAATCAAGCACAACCTTCTCGGTTCTGTTATTGTCCGATATACGTCGGACACTGAGTCGGCATAATGCATACCGGTGCCTGGTCTCTCCAGGTCCCGTGTTGCCTGCCGCTAGGCCACAGGCTAGCTGTGGCCTACACGGGTCTGCAGGATCTTCCTGCAGACTCCCGTCTTCGATATAAGCGCACTCGTTGTGTGCTTCCTTCTTCTACTTCAGTCTTCACTGTGTAACAACTCTAATATTGAAAGGTCATGTGCCCTGACCGCTGAGAAGCAACGCCACTGCGCCTGTGCCAAGGACGATCTTCTGCCCTGCACAAGGTGATAGTTTCCCCTCAGACTAGCTCGACGGCTTGAGTACTGCTTTTGGCCCTGGATTGACTACGCTTCGTCGTGAGGAATCTACTGCCTGCGCTGCCTCGCCTACTGCCCAAACAACTCTCCCGTTGTCTCTACAATCCGTCCAAGACGCCAAGTAGACGCAGTCCAGGAGTCTCCGTAGATCTTTGACGTGAGTTGCTAACTCACTAGATCATACACAGCGTTACCAATCCTCCGAGATTGTTGGTGCACAGATATTCAGCTCTGCACGCCCCCCCCCCCCCCCCCCCCCCCCCCCCCCCCCCCCCCCCCGCCCCTGCTTCTACCAACGCCATTTCACAAATCGGATCCATTCGGATCCCCCTTCGCTGTCAAAACCACCTCCCCTTGCCTCCGAACACACGACCAAGACTGAAGAACTGACAAGCTTCACAAGCCCCAGACTCCCTCCCTCACCTCCTCCTCCACCTCTCCCTCCTCCTCCAGCCTCCTCCCTCCACCCCTCCCCCTCCACATTCTCTTCCTCCCCCCCCCCCCCCCCCCCCCCCCCCCCCCCCCTCCCTCTTGCCTTTGCAACTCTGAGAATTTCTCCTTGGCATTCCGGCAGCCCTACCCGCGCACAGCCGGAATGGGGGGAATCTGATCGTCATTTGCGGACGCTCTCGCTGGACTTCACTTTACCCGTCGTCTATCCTCTCCTTCGAGACGTGTGAACATCATGACCTTGAAGGAGCCACCTTCAACCTTGAAGGAGACCTTGAAGGAGATCTTGCAGGAGACCTTGAAGGAGATCTTACAGGAGGACAGTGGGATGATCCCCAGCAGTAACACTAGTGGTAAAATGATCACTGGCCCTGGGACACCCAAAATCCACACCCCTAGGAAACCCAATATCCACACCCCTAGGAAACCCAACAAACCTAGGGCTATCTCTGCCCCTAGGACTATCTCTGCCCCTAGGACTATCCCTGCCCCCAAAGTAGACACTGCTCCCAATCCCATCATTTCCCAATTGCAGTATGCACTCGCAGACATGCAATTTAAGCAACAATACATGGAAAATCAAATCCAAGAGATGACCATTCAGAGAATCCATGATAACTGGGTGAAGACTGGGTTTCCCACATCCACAATCTTGAGCCACCATAACATATCTAATGATAATGCTATTCGCTTGCATGGGGGACCCCTGTACCCGAGCCTGCACCTCCACCCTAACCTGCAATTAGAACTTGAGCAGACAGGACGTCTTACATATGTCCCTGATGAGGTCGACTCTGTCCCTTACACACCCACCACAGCACTCTGCACTGCTGTTGGGGACACCTGTCCTCCTGACCCTCACTTGCATGGGGGGGACCTTAAGACCTATGCAAGTCAGACTAATGCTGCAGTGCTTCCATCTCACTCCGCCCCCACACCCACCACATCTCCTGATAGGTGCACCTCTCTTGATGATCCTCACTTACATGGAGGGAACCTGATTGATAGCTATGCAAGTCAGACTAATGCTGAAGTGCTTCCATCTCACTCTGCCCCCACACCCACCACATCTCCTGATAGGTGCACCTCTCTTGATGATCCTCACTTACATGGAGGGAACCTGATTGATAGCTATGCAAGTCAGACTAATGCTGAAGTGCTTCCATCTCACTCTGCCCCCATATCCACCACAGCTCCTGATGGGTGCAACTCTCTTGATGATCCTCACTTGCATGGGGGGGAACTGATTGATAGACCAGACTGGATGGACCAAGCAAATGAAGATAGTGCCCAATCCCGTGATAACTGGTATTCCATGATATCACATGCTGCACCATCCTGTGCCCCTGATGAGGACACGTCTGCCCACTCTGATCCCACTCTCACCACTGCCCATGGTGGGGAAGAATACCTTGCTGCCGATAGTGGTAGTGATGATGTTCACTTGCATGGGGGGGACCTTAGGACCTATGCAAGTACATCCAGTACATCCACCTCACACACATCCACCTCAAACACATCAGACACATCCACCTCACACACATCAGACACATCCACCTCACACACATCAGACACATCAACCTCCACATCGTACAACACATCCACATCCACTGAGCACGTAACCACACCTCCCACTCCCACTGACGCTCTGATAGCATGGGAGAAAACCATCAACCATCCTCACATCACCCCTGTCTCCCAAGGCATTTCCCCTCTGCCCTGTCCACATCACCGTCACAAGACACCCAAGGAGCCACACATCCTGGTGGACACAGGATAGATGCAACTTGTGAGTGAGCGATACCCTCACTGAACAAGGGGAATGCACTGATCTGATTACCTCATGCTGCGCTGATCTAAGTATTATGATCTGATCTGCACACTGACTTGCATAAACCGCAAGTACCGCTGTTCTATGCAGATCACCATGCAATGATTACATTGACCTTCATTCACATGCAGATCCCCAGCACATGTGAGCGATACCCTCGCTTGCTGAATTAATTGTCTTTGAACTGATCTGCAGCCACTCTGATTTGCAGCTTCCCTGATCTGCAGCCATCCTGGTCTGCGCCTTTCTGCAGCAGTCATGGTCACACTCACTCCATATGAATTAAACAGCAATTCCTACCCACCTGGCACCTCCCTAGTAGAGTCCAATTGACTTCCCCAGCAGCTCCCTAGAAGTACGCAAATGGCCTGCAGTTCCCCGGCAGGCCCTTTGCCTTCTCAACAGCTCCCAGCAACATGGCGACAACTCTAGCAGCTACTGACCCTGGATGACATCCCAGCACCTGGCATTTAAATGTGCCCCCTGACCTGCTTGTCATTTTTTAATAGCAATGAACACTCTACGAATTTAAATCCTGTCCTGCCATGTACTAACACAGCAGTTTGACTAGTTTTCTTGCCCACCTGGCCCTATAGTTACATGCAGTTTTCAAATGACTTCTTAGCATGTGCCTCCCCTCTGGAAGACAGTTGTATTTACTGTCAAGCCCACCTTCTTATACCTTATAATTGATACTGGAAGTATCTCACCCTATCCCTCCATGTAGACGGATAGTTGTGAGCTAGCGGGGGATGTCTACCTTAAGTTATATCTCATAATGTCATCCGTAATTTGTGGATTCATTTAGAGCCCCCAAATTATGGGGGGAATAGTATGCTGACCTTATGCATCCCAACTGCCTTCTAGATGGGATATATCATGCTTAGTCCTGCCAGTCTCTGATATAGTTATCCTGATGTGACTCTTGATTTGACAAGTCTTTGCAGATTTCGACTTCCCAATCAGAGGGGGAATAGGTTAGATTACCTCAAGTATGACCGTATAAATTCTCCTTCCCCTAATAGACTTACTTTAGTTTAAAGTCTGTACCGGCCTGGCAGCTCTTTAAAAGCTACCAACCTAGATCAGTGATTTAGAGTTCTTAGATAAGATTACCACCTTGACTGTGCCTTGCCACAGTCCAGATTACCTTACATCTGATCTCTTGACAAGCCTGACCAATGTACAGCCACATATAGTGACTTACTGACTTCGAGACTTTCCAAGTGCTCCTTCCCTTTAGTCTTGACCTGAATAATCTTTTTGTCCAAGTTCTTGACCGAAGCAGACCAGCTCTCAGTCATTGTATTTCTTTTATATCTTTATCGATTTCTTATGCCCCTCAGTTAACTTCAGGAATTCTCGAGCTCAAGAATACCTCAAGTTGGGGGGGATGTTATTGTCCGATATACGTCGGACACTGAGTCGGCATAATGCATACCGGTGCCTGGTCTCTCCAGGTCTCGTGTTGCCTGCCGCTAGGCCACAGGCTAGCTGTGGCCTACACGGGTCTGCAGGATCTTCCTGCAGACTCCCGTCTTCGATATAAGCGCACTCGTCGTGTGCTTCCTTCTTCTACTTCAGTCTTCACTGTGTAACAACTCTAATATTGAAAGGTTTGTTGGGTTTCCTAGGGGTGTGGATATTGGGTTTCCTAGGGGTGTGGATTTTGGGTGTCCTAGGGCCAGTGATCATTTTACCACTAGTGTTAGTGCTGGGGATCATCCCACTGTCCTCCTGGAAGATCTCCTTCAAGGTCTCCTGCAAGATCTCCTTCAAGGTCTCCTTCAAGGTTGAAGGTGGCTCCTTCAAGGTCATGATGTTCACACGTCTCGAAGGAGAGGATAGACGACGGGTAAAGTGAAGTCCAGCGAGAGCGTCCGCAAATGACGATCAGAGGTTCGCATCCAGTCAGAACCCAAAATGAGATCCAATCCACCAGGGAGTTCGTCGACTACATGAACATGGACCAGACCACTGTAAAGTTGGATGTGGAGGGGCAAAGTAGTAGTTCCCCTAATGGAGATCATACCGCCATTAGCACACCGAAATCCATCCAATCCACGTTCCCAAGGAGCAATAAACAGCTTTAATTGCTCTGCCAAGGGGGCAGATATCAGGCAACCGGTAGCACCAGTATCGGCAAGCGTGAGCAATTGTTGAGCACCGGAACGGCCATTAAAAAGCATGTCAGGTGCGTTAGTGGCATTGACTTCATATAGCCGATTGTTACGTGATATGCGCACCGGAGAATGAAACGTGTTGGTAGGACTGTGGTTTTTTCGATTATATTTAGTGGGTCTGCGAGCCATGACTTGCAGCATACGAACGGCTGGATCCGTTGCCTTAATCCACCAATGTTTCTTCCACCTAGGGAGCCCAGGTTCGGAGGTGTCTGGAACAGGCTGGTGAGGGGCCCACTTGACAGTTTTGTCCTTAATGGCGCGCCAAGCCTTTACCATAGCATCAGTGGAACGGATGTCTGGGGGATCATACCAGACTTGGACAGCCATTTTAGGTTTAACAGACCCAGGCAGAGGGGAATGTTTTATTTAAATGACCGTCGGAAGCTTGATAACTCTTAATCAGTTCCATGCCTTGCAAGAGGCGGCTGACGAGTATATCCGAACTGGCCTTAAATGGGAGTACACAAATCCCTGAAGTGTGATATGGCAATTCGTTTTTGCAATCCCAGTAATGTTCTAATAAGGAGACAATACCGAGTGCAGGGGGGTGGGCATAAACGAAATCGCCGGCAATAGAGCCGGAAAGGCTTTGGGACAGGGACAGTTTGGCAACGCAAGGAGAGGATAAATCATTGTCACTGGTTACATCGGTAGTGGGAATAACACCCAAAGAGTCAAACAACTCAGTCTGAACGGCCAAAGTCAATTCAACACTACGATGTATGATGGGTACGCGACCAAGGTCTTCACTCAAAAGGACCTGGCCGGCAATGACCTATTCCCAAACAGGGATGGGTCCACCATGGTTGTTACGATCCCAATCGCCACAAGTATTTGAATTCAGAGTAGGATATGTTTTGGCCTGCCGGATTGAGCAGCGACTACCTGTCTGCTCCTGAATGGCCCTACAGTTAGCAAGACCTTGGAAACACCAAAAACAACGCTGGTTACCCTTCAGCCAGTTGGCTTGGGCAACACTGATGCTCGAATTCAATCTACAGGGGTCCCCTGCTGGTGCCCCCTCAAACACAGGAGCAGAGGAATCACCTCGGCCTCCTGAATGGCGCCCACCAGAACCTCGCCCGTGGGTACCACGCCAGTATGGACTTCTGCCGCCACGCACGTCCAGAAGGGGAAGGATGAGCAGGACGACCGCCCTGATTTGGACGACCACCGGAAGGTGCGCCACCAGCCATGTGCACAGAGTTGGAAGAGGTCCGGGCCGTCTTCACCGGCCTGTCAACCTCCATTGGGTCCTCTACGCAGTTCTGAGAAGGGTCATAGGCAGGTGGGGGGAGGGTGTTAGCAAAGGGCACATTGGCAGTTCGTTTTAAAGGCCATATGGTTTTGGACTGTGGGCGAGATCTGTGAGGGAAGCCATAACCCCCAAACTCAGGTCTCTTAAGTTTATCAAACTTGGACCTACCTTGGGCATGAGTGAAAGCTCTGGATTCTTCCAGCTGCAAGTACTTAAACAAGTCAATATAAGTGGCAAATCCCTCCCCAGTCTCCTTACGGTGGTGAGACAAGGGTTTGGACACAGAGTTCAGCCCAGTGCGAAACAAAGACAAGCGCTCACAGTCCGACATATCAGGCACCTTCCTGAATTCAGCCGAAATCAGCGTGTAGTAATTCTGTAGGGCTGCATGCCCATGATCCGATTGTGTACACTTACCCTCATGCAAATGCATGCGAGCCACGGTGGCCTCTGTGTATAGTTCCGGCGTCAACAATGAGGCAACCCAAGTGCATATATCCCCCCAAATGTGCGACTGAAATTCCCCAGCAATGGAAGCGTCAGCAAACGTGTCACGGAGTTGGCCTCCCATAGCAAAAGAAAGATGGGGTATGAGGAATGCCACATATTTGTTGCAGTCCTGGCCAAACTGGACAGACATGGCTGTCTCAACAGCAGAACGCCAACGACGAAATTGTTGGGATGAAAATGTGTGGGCAATGCGTTCGGCAGGAGGAAATGCCCTAAGTTCCTCTCTGAACTCTACCACTTTTTTGGTTAAGTCTGATTGCGACAAGGGAGGTGAAGACGGGGAAGAGGGATGGGTTGGTGCATGTGCAGGAGTAAGATGCAAGTGTGCCGGTACCCAGCTCCTTGCTGGACCGCCAGACAAGGAAGCCCCAGAGAAGAAACTAGACAAGGGTATGGTTGGAAATGTGCCAGCAGAAGGACCGCCATAGCCAGTGAATGGGGTCGATGGGGCAGGGGCAGTTGGGAAGGGTGCAGGTGAAGCACAGAACAGCCTGGTCGGGGCCATGGTAGGGACACCCGGCGTAACAAATGAGTTGGGGAACTGATGCTGGGGGGTCAAGGGGGGCACTGGCACCTGGGGTTGGGAGTATGGGTATGGGATAGTGAACTCTTGGAAAACAACCCTAGGGGCGACCCGTACCTGCCTTTTCGTGGCGCGGCCAGAAGAAGAAGCCTGATGAACCGTTGCAACCTGGGCAGGGGCTGCCGTCAGATGAGGGGCGCCATCAGGGAAGTAGCCAGGAACCTCAGCACTTCCAGCAGGTCGGTCACCAGGGATGGTGTCCTGGTGCAGGGCATGGTTAGGGGGCAGGGCCACGAAGGCAAGAGGGCAAACCGTAGCCGGAATGCTGGCATTGACCTCCCACAGGTCCTCTAGCGTTTGAGGTAAAGAATCCTCCCATCGCTGACCGTTCAGAGTAACACAGGCATAGTGCACCCGGGACAGAGTGTTCCTCAACATCACCCGAAAGTTGTCAGCAGCTTCAGAAGGGTGGTTAAGAGTGCAATCTTGCAAGAACATGATGGCATCGCCAACGATGAACCGGTCAGCATAAGGGAAGGCTGGATGCCCCGGGTCGTGGTACCACGCAGCAGGAAGAATCCCCTTCATAGCTGCAGCAAAAGCACCTGAAGCAAAACGCTTTGCCGGGGTAGTGGACGCAGCAGGGTTGGCCGAGGCATCGGCTGCAGCACTGTTGGCCTTCCAAGCAGCTTGCTCTCTAGCCCCCTGGGCAAAGCATTCAGTCTCCTGATTGTGCATCTTGCGTGCAATGACCTTGCCATCTTCCATTCGTTGGAAGGATTCCATGGATGCGGAAAATGAGGGGGGGCGACCAAACTTGTCCAGACCGCCATGGCCAGCTACAACTGCAAAGGACGGGTCGTGCCGACGATGGGTCACTGGCGGAACAAGAGGTGCAGGAGGAGCAACAATTGAAGCCTGACGTAAGGAGGCGATAGTAGCCACATGGCCAGCGACGGTCTCTTGCAGCTGAGCCAGCTCAGACTGCGAGTCGCGCAAACGCGTGGAGGCGACGTCGAGCTCTGCATCGTATTCAAGGAGAGGTGGCAGGAGTTTAGTGATTGAGATAAATCGGGGGTATGCGTGAGTGAAAAATCCCGACCAACCATCAGGGTCTGCATACATTTGCTGCAAGCCCTCCCATTTCCTAGGAGTGAGGGTAGCGTATTGGTGCAGAATATCACGGATCACAAGAGACTGAGTGGACAAAGATGCGGGAGTGCCAGGTCCGAAATAAGAATCCCATAAGGCTGGATTGTCATACACACCCTTCAATTCCGCCCATTCTGTGACAGTCAAGTTGGTATACTTATGCAACAAGGCTTGAACTCCACCGACAGGGGACCGAACAGCCGGACGGTTCAGACCTGGACCCCTAGAAAATTCGGAATAGAGCAATAATAAGGTCTCGCGCTGTTCGACAGAGGCAGAAGCATAAGTAGGACAGCGAAGCGTGGCCAGGTCAGGAATAGGGTCAGACTCACGTGGAACTACCTCCAAACGGGCAGCGCGAAGGTCATCAAGATCCTTCAACTGAATCTTGGACAAACGAAGTGCATGCTTCGACCGCTGCAGGTCGATGGCGGACTGGCCTTTCTCAGACCGCAGAATGGCGACTTCGATTTCGGCTTCGTGCATCTTCTCCTCAGCAGCCAGGAGAAATGCCAGATCAGGCGACTTCGACACAACCTGCATGGCGAGGGGGAGGGAAAAAGGCGATATATTAGCCACGACTCGAAGAAGCGAAGAGGTCAGTCCAAGTTCCGGCATCAACATGCTGTTAGGCAATGCTGGCAAGGTAACTGTAAGGCCCGAAGGCACGAGAGAAAGGACAGGCATGACCGGACCAGGGAGAATCTCGACACGACAACCAATGAGCGGCGGAATTACCTTGGGTACGCCTGGTGGGGCAGCGACAGTAGAGACTTGTCCCATCAGTGCTGTCACTGGACCCATGGTGCCGTCAGATAAGGCCTGAGTGGAAACGCCAGTACCCGACTTGGAAGGGGCAGGTGAACCATCCTCCGATTCGCCTGAAGATTCAACATCTCCGGGAACCTCTGCAGCCTGGGCCGTGATGAGAGACTCGCGTTGCCCCTCGGCGACAGAGATGGTGAGGCGCGCAGTCAGGAGTAACTTCTCCGCGTTGGCTAGGTCCTCATGAACTTTGTCGCAAGTGAACAAGTCCGTGGAACTCAAAGACGCAAGGATCTCATCAACCGCCACCTGGCACGACTTGGCCTCCAACACAGCTGCCTGAATGGCATCATCTGCCGCGCTGAACTCAGAGGCTCTGGGACAGATGCCACCAGTGGGAAGACGATTACGCCGACCAGGATCGCGTGCCATGAGCACAGCTGATGTCATGTAACGGTGTCCTGAACGGGAAGGTGACAGCATGGGAGGAGGTGAGCAACAGACACGCACGTAGGATTGTTTAGCAACCACGAATTGCGGAGGAAGAGGAGTAGGGTGGGGTGGTGGGGATGAAAGATATGACCTCGCGATGAGGAAATAACCGCGCGTGGGTAGTGAAGCAGGGCAGAAGGACCTCGATCAAAATGGCTAGGCCGCCGCAGAGGATAAAGGAAATCAGGAGCACAGAGCCAGGCAAAAACGAGAATAACCGATGGTCGAAGACCGAGAAGGCGATCAGACACTGTCAAAATGTGCCCAGCCACAGGATCAAGTACGGATCCGATACGGGACACAGAACAGGTCAAATCAAGTCAGCGAATAAAATATCGGAGAGCACAGGCGTGAAGCCGCTGCGATCAGACCAGCTCCGAAACCAGTATAACAGGAGGGACTCCGGGAAGGACAGAGACGCCTTAGGCGGAGGCAGGAGTGGAATGAGGCGGGTACAAATCGAAGTAGGGATTACAGGTTTAGGCGAGTTACTAGCAAGGCAGGTAATACTACAAGTAAGGGTTAAGCAGGACAGAGCAGGTGAGGAAGAGGTCAGTGTTACCAGATGGGATGTCGCTGTCAGCCTCGCGCGTTCTATCGGTGGTAGGTAAAGATAGCTCGTCGGAGGGCTGCCAGTCTATTAATGGCTAACCCGTAGGTCAGGGTTTAGGGTTTAGGGGCAGTACACGGGGTAGTACTGTCCCGGCTGTCATGCGGTCTCGCGGTCACGCTGAGTCCGTGACAGCACTCGATTGAACGGACGGAGCTCCCGCTCTGACAGGTAGGTCAGGGGGCTCTCCCGTTACAAAATAGGCTATTGACATTGCACACACGCACGCCACTAGACTATAGCTTGTAAAATGAAAGTGAATGGACCAAGTTGCAAGCTTTGTTTGGGTAGCCACATGGCATGTTTGGGGCATGCATGGAGTACACATACATGATAGGTAGAGCTGCCAGATGTGTGCCCTGGGCCACACACTTGCTAGTATGTGCCAGATTACCCTACCTAAGCAGCCCTATTTGGGCATACCAAGATTATAATCACACATGGTGTCCATGAGGCATATCCAGACCTCCCCGCCCACATTTGTGTGTACTCAATGCACCCCCCAAGTATGCCATGTGGCTACCCTAACCAACCTTTCAACTTGGTCCGATGACTTCACCATTTAAACGTCGCATCCCGGTTATAGATCACCAAGCGGGGCCGGCCCTAGTGCCGATCTCACGCGACAACCGAGCCTGGCCTTAGACATGAAGAAAACAGAGAGGGTAGAGGACACGCTCAGCCTAGGTTGTGCAGAAATGGTGCGGTATGGAAGATGAAATTCGCCAGAAACGTCGATGGGGTTGGTTACAAGCGTAACCATACGGGTAATCCTGGTACGCCCTAAACCATCGCAGAATGGCTGAGCGCAAGAACCTCAGCAGAATGGCAGAGCGCATCGAACTTAGCACAATTGCTGAGCGCAAGAACCATAGCAGAATTGCTGAGCGCAAGAACCTCAGCAGAATGGCAGAGCGCGACTAACTTAGTTGAATAGCAGAGCAATTCCCATTAGCAGGAATGCAGGCATGCAAGCCGTCAGATTATCCATCCATCGATTGAACGCGCCACCGAGGCTACCAAAGCCACCAAGGCAAGGCGTACTGATTTGTCTCCATGTACTACCCGTACTTTTGTACCCCGTAACCTTTCTCTAGTTGTTCGACCGCTCTATTGAAAAACAAGTTTGGGTTTGGGTTTGAGTTAGCATTTGGTTAACTAATTTGACCCAAACGCGTCAACTTTTTCCCGTGTGAACGAAAAAAGGTTTGGATGTACGACAGAAACGACAACTACCCCTTAACCCAAACCCAAACCAGTCCCGTGTGAACGACCTCTAAACAGAAACTGGTTAAGTTTGCGTTCGTTGAGGGTTCGGGCATACGTGGCGCTAACTATTTGGTTATCTCGCCAACTTACAGCTTGTTTCCAACCAGTTATTAAGGGTCCGGTTAGGGATTGTGTTTTGGAGGGTTCAGACTCGACCTCTAACCGGACCCTTAACTGGTTGGAAACATTCCACCACTTACGCAGCCTTTTGCATCTGACCAGGTCAGTTCAAAATGGGTCAACGTGGCAAATGCGCTCTGTAGCACTTCCTCGCGATTCAAAGGCTGATTTCAGCGTGTATTCCGCTTCTTGGCGCTGCTGGTTGCCTCAGAATGATCAGTCCATAATTGTGTGGCAGGGACGGTGCTCTGCTGCTGCGAATCCATTTTGGTGAAACTGTGCTATCGATGATGAGTGTCCGAGAAAGAAAGAAAGGATGCGGGACTCCAAAGCAGCGTAATTTTTAAGAGGCGCGCGCCAACTTCGTGACGTCACCAGATCTAATTCAACAACCGAATTTAACCGCCCCTTAACTTTCTTTAACGGCGGGGGGGGGGGGGGGGGGGGGGGGGGGGGGGGGGGGGGGGGGGCGCCGTTGCACTAACTGGGGACGGTTGGTCTTTAACCAGATCTCAACTTTTTGTGTTTCCGACCAAACACCGGTTAGCGCCGAAAATAACGAATTTAACCGCCGCTTAACCGGACCCTTAAGGGTGGATCTATCTTATTATATAAAGTAGAGCGGCCGTGATATGGTTTAGCCTTTTTGGCCCAGGCAGTTGGGCTTTTGGTTTCAGTGGTTTCGGATCTCGATTTTCCGTGAGCTGTCGCTGACGTGGCCATGGGGGTGGTCCGTCCGTCGGGACGATGGGCTCAGATGCTTGTCCTATTTATAATAGCGCGTTGTCCGTCTGGGGTTTTGCTGCCACGGCTGGGGTACCACCTGGCAGGATCTCCCTTTTCTTCGAGCTGGCGCCGACGTGGCCCTGGATTTCGGGTCTGCGCTGCAGCCTGTGGCACGGGAGCGAGCTTGCTGACCTTTCATGAAAGCGGCTGACCTGTCATCATCGCGGATTGGCACCCACGATTTTTCTAGCCGTCCGCCCGTCCAAGGTTGCTTGGCATGGTGCCTCTAACTTCCTACCACTTCCAAAGGTTTCAGTACCTTGCCGTTCGGCCCATTAATGCGACCATTTCGCGCCCATACGCTTCCCTCTTTCTGACAGGCCAATTTCCTATTTGATTAGCCTTCCTCTTCTTCACCCGCCATGTCGAGCCCCCCACCACCGTGGGAGCTTTGCTCTCTCACCGACGCAGGCGTGGTCCTCAACACTTTTTCTTGGCGGTCCAACCCCCTGTTGCTGCATGCCCTCGGCCGGGGACAACTTGCCCACCCACGATTTCATGCAACGCTCTGGGCCAGCTGCACCAGGGAATGAGCGAGCCAAGCGAATCCAAGAGGACAACAGGTGCGCACAGCTATTTACTGCAGTTTGCCTTTGTACTCGACACTTCCGCGGATGGCACGGACTTTCCCTTATTTTTCCTCCTCTAGGGATGCTCACCATTTCCCGGGCGCCATGGGAACGAGCTTCATGACCTGTGATGAATAAAGCTGACCTGTCGTTCCTCTCGGAACACATGCTCCGTCCATCTTCGTCCGAGGTTCGTGTGTGTGTGAGGTGGGGGGGGTGGGGGGGTGGGGGGGGCGGGCTTCATGTCGGTACGACGGGCTCTAGGCTAGCAAGTTCACATTGGAAGGCATCAACGTCAATCCTGGATCTCCATTCCCCGGTCGCCACAGGAACGAGCTTCATGACCTGTGATGAATAAAGCTGACCTGTCGTTCCTCTCGGAACACCTACTCCGTCCATCGTCGTCCGAGGTGTGTGGGGGGGGGGGGGGCCTCCCGTCGGTATGACGGGCTCAGATGCTAGTACTATTAAAGTTGCATTGTCCGTCCGTCCGGGGCTCAGGGCTTAACTGGCAATGGTTCCGCTTATATGGCAAGCATTTTCCTGCTGACCTGGCTCATTTTCGCCTCAATCGTCGATTGCTGATCTGGCACATTGCCACCCCAACCCTCGATTTTCATCACACCCGTCAATTTTCGATCACGCTCATTTTCAAACTCATCCATGACGAAGCTCAATTCACCTATTCTTCCTTTGCTCTCTGCGCTTAGCACAACTCTCTGTGCTCCTGCGACCTGAAAAATGTCTAGGCCCCCACCACAATGGGAGCTTCTTCTCCGTCACCCAAGCAGTGTCAATCGCAACAGGAACAAAGCTCTAACTGTGCGCGCTTATGGTAACCAATGATGTGCCCTGGTCGGGTAACTGCGGTGCCTCTTCTACTTTCTGGATTCATGCCAGGCACAATGCCTGCATACGAATCTGGCGCGCTGTATCCACTGAATTGTTCCCAGGAGCTGCTGGCTGATCAGCTGCTTCTTTCTACTCGCTGTCCCAGGAATCAGTGGCTCTATAGCACTTTCGGCCAGCTGTTTGCAGATTGGTCTGGACTCGTTGCTTCTGATCTGACACCCTGCACGTCCTGACTTTTCCCTTGCCCTACCCTTTTGATTTTCAGCGGGATGGGCAACGCATTGTATTCTGCAGGGCTATGTGTGCCTTCGATTGTGGAACGCCGAGGCGACTACTTGGGTTAATGAGTGGGCGGTATGGGTTGGGGAAGGGTCCTCAGTTGCGGCGAGAGTGGAGGCGGCCCAAGAGGCCTGCTGCTGCCTGGATGCTTATTTCTCCTTGCCCAACATCACTTCGTGTTAAATCTTAAATGCCAAAGCGGCATTGGATCCAATACGACGCTGTGTTCTCGTTTTGCAGAAATCAACCTTCATCTTGAGTGGGGGGGGGGTGGGTGGGGGGGGGGGGGGGGTGGGGGGGTGTTGTGGTGTTGGTGGGGGGGGGGGGGGCGGGGGGGGGCTGTGGGGAGGTGGTGGTGGGGTTGGGTTTGGTTGGCTTTTTGTTTTTTTTTGGTGTTGCGTGTTTTGTGTGTTTTGTGTGCTGTGTTGGGGGGTTGGGAGGCCACGGGTCATACATGGCACTTGGTATGTTGGTTAAAGTTGTTGCATGTAGCCTTTGTGTTTTGGCTCATCCTCGTGCATCTGCTAGCCAATGTGTCCAGTGGGTGAGATGGGGGTGATCATGGCAACAGGTGTCACGATGAGGCAAGCCACCTATGTGAATGGGGTGGAAAATGATTGGTGGTGACCAGAGAGGGGACTATTTGGAGGCCTGACTGGTGGGACTCGGCGCTCGTATAAACCCAAAGTCAATTCTCATTGGGGTGTGGGGGGGATGGAGGATGGCCTGCCGTCGTGCGCAGACGGCATCATCGGCCTAGTCCTGAATAAAGTTGGCATTGTCGCGTCGTGTCCGTCCGTTTGGGCGTATCCGTGGGCTCAGGGCTTAACTGGCAATGGTTCCGGCTATCGGGCAAGCACTTTCCTAGCTGATCCTGGCTGCATTTTCGGCCCTCAAGTTCTTATCGAGCCTGCTAGATCTCCCTCAGGTCGACATTTCGCACTCTTCAACCTGCGAGTATTTTCAAACGCTGTACTCTTTCACACCTCTCCCCCTGAAGATTTCAAACCCCAGCAATCTTATCATTCACCACCTGCTTTCCTATTCATTTCCCTTGCGACTGCGCCAGCAGCGCCTCTTTGCGGCGGCAGCGATCTGACTAATGTCGTGTGGCACTCACAGAAATGCCACCACACACAAGCCGCAATAGGAGTGCTGTGGGTGCT